>SRMA01025201.1:0-201889 GCA_007224835.1 Danionella cerebrum | reverse complement strand
GGCAGGAGTTGGATGGGAGTGGGAGTGGGTTGGGACCAGAAGTCAGTTCTACAGGAGTAGGACAGGACAGGATTTATTTATTTTTTACCCTGGTCCAGGATTGGGATGGGATTTTTTTTTTCTCTGGGAGTGGGATGGGACCGGAGTGAAAATCCACTCCCATGTAATAATCTCTAATGCATGTATCCATCTTGCCTCATCAATGCCATAGCCTCGCTGAGTATTGTTGCTCATCTTTTAATGATAACTTGTAGCTGGATACTGTGCCGTGTCATAAAGCGTGAATCATCGCAGACTGGTTTTTTGAAAATAACGAGTTCACTGTACTCAAATGGCCTCCACAATCATCAGATCTCAATCCAATAGAGCACTTTTGGGGTGTGGTGGAGATTAACATTGATTTGTAGCAACTGTGTGATGCTGTCATGTCAATATGGACTAAACTCTCTGAGGAAAATTTCCAGTATGTTGTTGAATCTTTGTCGTGGAGAAACCAAACGATAATTTTGTTTTAAGCAAAATGACCCGAGTTACAGAGACATGTCACATGGGGACGTTGGGCGTTCCTTGGTACTGATGCAGAATACTCACAGCTCCTCCTTCAATCATGATGTCTGTGTAACACTCGTTACAAAAAAGGGAAATGTTCACAGGATTTTGTATTTCTAGAGAAGCTGAGCTCTATCTTTCTTAACACCAGCATTTTAGCAAATGTTGCTTGTATTCTTTTGATAATCGCTAGTTTATTCTTCCATAACCCTTTACTTAGAGGTAAAGGTGTAGAACAAGCAAGAATCCAAACAGTGCTTCATATACTAAAGTGTTGTGGTTCTTTAAGATCAGTGCTGCTTCCAGGAAAAGGGAGAAACCAAAGAAGCAGTAGGAGTATATAAGAGTGCAATTGTGGACCTTAAAGCAACACTGTGGTATTTTTAAAAACTTGCAGCTTTCCTTTCACTAAAAATTACCCACCTTAAATTAGCAGGATAGTTCTGCTCTGATAGTTTTTTATTGTGATTCATTATTAATCCATTTCCCCTCCATCAGGTGTTATCGCAGCACACAGGATAACTACCAGCTCCCCAGACACAGACCTGCCCACCGTCCTTGGCCTCAGAGTGAGTTACAGGCCATTCTGCATTCAAAAGAAAAGTTTCTGAAATTCAGTACAATGTGTTTGCTGCTTCAGTGTTGCTTCAAAATATTTTCAAAACGAGATGTAACACGGGACATTATCACTTGCATCAATATAGTTCATTTTGTATTAAATTGACAATATATGAGATGCAATTTAGACCTATTTCTCCTCACTTTCTCTGTGGCATGTCTAATGGTGAAATGAATGTATATTATGGTAATTCATAGTAAACTTAGCTGTTGCTGCTGTAATCAAGATCCTTACTTTTAAATAAAGTAAACAAACCAATACAGTACTAAGTTTATTTTCAGTACATGATGCATGTTGTGCCTTACGTCTATTGCATCACTCCACCTAAACCCTGCTGTTCTCTCTCCAGCAGAACTGGGGAAGCATTAGTGTGTTAAAAAGAGCATCTAGTTTATCGTCTGAACACTATGAAAAATTATTTGAATAGCTTTTTAAATTCTTCTTTTTGCACCTATTCAAATTCTTAAAATCTGCATCTCCTGCAGACCTGAAACTATGCACAATATTTTTCTGTCTGACATTGAGGAATGATCCCAAATTGGCCATATGGTTCTTCTGATTACCTCGAGTGTTTTTCTACTTCTTATAGTTTTTTTACACATCACTTTAAGCTGAAAAATTGACACTTTGTGGTTTTTATTTCCATGTGTTTGTTAGAAATTGGGAGCAAACTTTACGACCAGTAACAAGGAGACAGTAAACAGGAGTGATGTGCTCTTTCTGGCCGTCAAGCCTCACATTATCCCCTTTGTTCTGGACGAGATTGGGCCGGACATCGAGGATCGGCACCTCATCGTATCCTGTGCAGCCGGAGTAACCATCAGCTCCATAGAGAAGGTCAGAAAGCTGCAGATCAGATGACAATTTTTTCCAGGTTTTCTTCTGTAAGATTAAGTTAATATGTAAGCAAAGGCCCGCCTCTCGCCCGATGTGCGCTGGACACCCCTGTGACCCCGAAAGGGATATGTGGGTTAAAGATGAATGAATGAATAAATGAATGAAAGTGAGCAAAGGTAAAAACCGAGAAACTGCAGAGTGGTGTTCCGTGATTGAACTCTAACCTCTTCTGCTCATTGCACATGCGCAAGCATGCTCCTTTGCGTATGAGCACATTAATGTCTTTGGTAATTTTTCATCAATTTTACGTTAAAATTACAAATGTGCATTTGATTTTTTTTTTTTACATTTTCTTTCTTTCTGATGTTTAGAAATGTTTTGTAAAAACATGTTTTGTTTTGTACACATTTTGTAAAAACAGTCTACTTATTTTAAGTTTAAGGTTTTTAGTAGCGTTAAAACATACATAGAATGAAATGAATTAGTGTTTTGTCTGATAAGGTAGCATTAATCTTTAGAATATCGGCAACCTGGTCAGTGTGTCCACGGCTTCGCTAATGGAGGCATTAATATGAATGTTAAGGATTTTGTCCAATAGTGTCTGGCTTCAGACACGACTTGCTTTGACTTGCACTCTCCTACTAACGGAGCGTTCTGATGGATTCTTACACTAATGGATTTCACTAGTAACATGTTGACAGCATAGATATGAATACATAGATACCCAAAATGAGGGACTCTCATGTATGTGTAAGGCTGGTGCCATATTGGTACAGCCTTGCACCGATCGATCAACTGGTTTTGAATGTGATGGGACAAGAAAACAAACGTTTTTGTTCATAAGACATCAATAAAATGATTAAAGTGACCTTTGTTAATTTATCTTTAACTGTGCTAAGTAGGCAATATTATTCTTAAATAATTTTTAAATAAATAAATACGCTTTATATTATGATTTTTTTCATATTACTATTCAAAGTTCTTTATCTACAAAGTTCTTTATGAATTGCAATATTGTAGAAGATAATCAGTTTACATATGCATGTTGGTGTTTATCTTAAGCTCAATAAAATAATAATAACTTATATACAGCAAAGAAAATGCATGTGACATAGGATCCATACCATTTGTTGGCAAATAATAAGTTCTTTCAGTAACTTCTTTCTATAAATTAGGTACAAAACTTTCTGCACATTGGAAAACAACTGAAGAATACATGCAAAGTTAGAAAAAATAAATAAATATTTAATGTCAAATCTCTGCACTCAAACGTTTCATATTCAAATTTTTCAGGACATATGCTTCACAATCACAAAATAATTCGACCTGCACTAGGGGTGTAACGGTACGCTAAAATCGTATTCGGTTCGGTACAGTGTCTTGGAGAGTTCGGTTCGGTTCATTCGGTTCGGTACAAAACAATAAGAACTTACATAATCTTTATTTTGAAAAGCTGCCAATGCACAATAGAATTCTTGCATAAAATAAATAAAAGTGACACATTTGGGTGATATTTTAAATAAATTGCACTCTTTATAAAGAAAAACACATTTTTTTAAATAAAAATGAAATACTGCAACTAGTTAGGATAGATTACCTATCCACATTTTCTGAAGAGAGCACAGATCCGGTTATAATATCTCCAGCAGTAGAAAATGTTAGATGTGTTGCCTGCCCGATCTCCGTGGAACAATGTCGGCATACAACTTTACATTTATCCACTCGTCTATCCCCGTTATGTATTTTAACAGAGAAGCCAAAGTGTTCCCAAACACGAGACCGCAGTGAGGTGAGAGGGTCTTCAAGCTCTGGCTTCACTTTCGCTTTTGATATGATTCTCGCGCTCGTGCTCGTCAGTCAATAGCGTCCGTGCGGAAACTCGCCTAGGAACATTGTTCCGCTGCGCTTAATATCGCGCTAATAATACATTTATTTCATTTAATAAAAATACCGAATACCGAAACGGTACGCAAGTGTCCCGAACCGAACAGGTCGTACCGAAACGGTTCAATACATACCGTGAACCGTTACACCCCTAACCTGCACGTCTTAGAAACCTGACGTATATTCGAACAATTTATTTAATAAAAAAAATTTCAACAGGACAATTAGTTAAAACATAAAGTATATTTTTTTCACGTACCATAAGTCCCCAAAAGGGAATTCATGAGCACGAGCACATATGTACCAAGGAGAGAGTCAGATATGAGTCACGAATGTCTAATAGGAGAGACTGCAAGTAATATATGTCCAATTGTAAGAGAGTGCGAGTCACATGTTCGATCCGGAGCCAGACCCTTCTCGAATAAAAAGTGTTTCTTAAGCTCTAAATCTTTAGCAATGTATAAAAAAATGTATTAAGTCATGGAAATTTTAAGCTGTGTTTCCTAGTTTAATATTGTGTCTTAGATCTCTCAAACAGATCCATGTCTACTTTCTTGGTTCTTTGGACTTTTTTGACATGTTTTGCATGTTTTTGCCAGTTGTGCAATCTATGTAGTGATGCCTGGCCACCAGATGGATTAATTTCTGGATCAGCATTTTGCATCACCTTCACGTAGACTCTTGTGGGTGCTCTTTCTCAGGCTAGAGGGTATTACAAGTCTTTCTTCTTTCATGAGAAGATCGTGAGCAATGTGAAATTCCATTCTGTGCTGCCGGAATGCTTTTATGTCTGCCTCCAGTATCGCTTTTCTTGGCCATCCTGTGTGGCAGTATTGCTCACTTTTTTACTACTCTTTATCTGCCGCATTTGAATATTGTGCTGGCACTTCAGCAAAACGTAATATTTCTTTCATTATGACTTTCTCTATTCTCTGAAATCTTGTCTTTTGAGGTTTTGACCATATCCATTCATTTCTCTCTTTCAGTGGTATGAAACATTCTGGAATTCTTAGCCAAGATAAGTAGCCATACCCAAAAGTCTCCTCACATATTCCACACTTGTCGGCTGGGGAAACTGCTAGATGCCGTTCGCTGACACTGAATATACTCTATGAATTAGTCTTAAAGCTTCTCATGCAAGTCCGTTAAATAAAGGTTCACCTGATGCAAGATAAACTTCTATTGTGGTGCTGTGGCCTTTTGCTTCTAGTTTTGCATTTGCACATCTTTTTACTTTAAGCGTTGTGACGGCCCGCACTTTGCGTTAGCCTTTTCTTTATTAATTATTTATTTAAAGTTCTAGGCGGAGCTGCTAATTGTCCTGATGGATGACACCTGGGCCCGGAGTCTTTCCACAGGATAAAAGTCCTTCCATCACTCTCTTGGGATGTGGTGGAGGAGCCGTGACTCTTTTTGAGCTGCGCGTCTGCTCCCACGGTCTGTCGCTGGGTTAGCATTGGCTGCCGCTACACTGACGTGGACTGGCATGGGCTAGGACGCTCACCACCTTGTTATCTTTTTGTTATGTCTGCCGGCGTTTACGTTTGTTTGTACCTTTGAGTTCTTTATGAATTATTATTATTATTGTTGTGGTCTAACTTTCGTGTTCGCCTTCTTGTCATGATCGTTGAGCCAGGTCATGACAGTTTGTAACTACCTTGTTGAAAATCTGAGTTTCAAAAATAATTTTTATGTTTGCATTTAGTGTGTTGGTCTCATATGCTGCCGCTTAAGCTTGTAATCAAGACCGCCTAGAAAGAGACCAAGATCTGAAAGTACCAAAACTAGGGGTGTAACGGTTCACAGTATGTATTGAACCGTTTCGGTACGGCCTGTTCGGTTCGGGACACTTGCGTACCGTTTCGGTATTCGGTATTTGTATTAAATTATATAAATGTATTATCAGCGCGATATTAAGCGCAGCGCAACAATGTTCCTAGGCGAGTTTCCGCACGGACGCTATTGACTGACGAGCACGAGCGCGAGAATCATATCAAAAGCAAAAAGAGAAGCCAGAGCTTGAAGACCCTCTCACCTCACTGCGGTCTCGTGTTTGAGAACACTTTCGCTTCTCTGTTAAAAGACATAACGGGGATAGACGAGTGGATAAATTTAAAGTTGTATGCCGACATTGTTCCACGGAGATCGGGCAGGCAACACATCTAACATTTTCTACTGCTGGAGATATTGTAACCAGATATATGCTCTCTTCAGAAAATCTATCCTAACTAGTTGCAGTATTTCATTTTTTATTTAAAAAAAAATGTGTTTTTCTTAATAAAGAGTGGAATTTATTTTAAATATCACCCAAATGTGTCACTTATTTATTTTATGCAAGAATTCTACTGTGTATTGGCAGCTTTTCAAAATAAAAGATATGTAAGTTCTTATTGTTTTGTACCAAACCGAATGAACCGAACCGAACTCTCCAAGACACTGTACCGAACTGAATACGATTTTAGCGTACCGTTACACCCCTAACCAAAACCTAAACATGCTAAGCCAAGGCCAAGACCAAAAACAATTACTTTTCTTTATTGCAAACAATAGACATTGCTGTGATTTGTTTTACTGTTTTCTGTTATTTTGTCTATTAAGCAACAATCCCTCAAGTAAATACTTAGAAATAATATCAGCAGTTTTCACTTATGGCCATTTTATGAGAACTTGGTATGTGCCATGAAGATCTCCATATTTGGTAAAATTTAAAGCGAAGTTGAATGACGTATTAGAAGAGCTGTGTTGTTTTCATCCTACAGTTAACATGTTTAGAGAGGTGTTAACGAGAGAAATTAGCTAGCGGCTTGCCTTGTGTCCTTGAATTAAAATCACTAGGAGATCTGCGCAACTGAGACCACGATCAGAGAACGACCGAGAGGATACCAAGACCACAGAGCGTCGAGACCGTGACAAGACCAAGACCTTGAGCTCTACCACACTACCTCTAGCAAGGCTTAGTGTGGACTTTTTTTTGAATGAGGGATTTATTATTGTACTTATTACTTATTTACTTGGACTGTAACTATAATCTAATTAACATTTTGCCAATTAAACGTGTACAATTACTGTGTTTCTAAAAATGTTATCTACCGTATTTTCGCCATATAAGACGCACCGGTATATAAGACGCACCCAATTTTAAATGAGGAAGATCTAGAAAAAAAAGATTCTGAACCAAATACTGTTGTAAAATATTTTATATCAACTGTGTAAAAGTTAACAGCCAAACATGTAACATGAACAGACAGTAAACAGTAAAAGTAACAAAAAAAAGGCTGTAATGTTTTACTTTGCCCCCACTCATCACTCTAAAGTCCACCATTCGTTATCACCATCACTGTTCCAGTGCAACATTGCCCCCACATTAGTAATACCGTAATAGCCAGTAACATTGTCACTACATTACTAATAATAGCTAGTAAGATTGCCCCCACATTAGTAATATCACAGTGGTTCTCAAACTTTTTTAGTCGAGCCCCCCTTTAAACCTTGAAAAGAATGTAAAAGATATAAAATAATAATTATTTAATAATTAATTAATAACTATTTTAATGTAAAATAAATGTAACTACTCCTTAATGTTAAATAACTCATTATTTATAGTTTATTTAAGTGACAATTCGGTTGCATGGTGTTAAGATATGATCCTTATGCGCTCTTACCTGGTTAGGAACACTACCCAATTGCAGAGCACGTTACTTACGTTTGTTATCTCGTATGTACATGTGTGAGATGTACCGTTGAGAGATGATTTGAGCTTGAGTTTATTAAAGGAGAGTTTCAGTCATTGAGAGCGTTTTGTTTTCCTCACGCGAGCAAGAGAGAGAGAGCTCACGCAGCAGTTCCGCTCGTGAGTATGGATGCGGAAGCACCGCTGAGGCTACCGTAGCCAAGGCATTGTGGGAAATGTAGTTTTTTTTTCTCGTTTTCGTTATGACCGCGCTATGGCAGAGATGGGCAATGACGTCAGCGCGCAGCGCTGGGTGTACAAATATGGCCGCGGCTTCGGCCTAGCTCCGGAGCACTTACGCCTCTCATACGGCCGTGACCGGACTTCGTGGCGCTCTGCATTCGGTCTATAGGACGCACCTACTTTTCCCCCTCAGTTTTGGGGAAGAAAAAGTGCGTCTTATGAGCCAAAAAATAAGGTAAGTATGGTTCTCTCCCAGTTAAACATTGTTGGTTTGTTTTAAAGGATACTTCCAGTTTGCCCTCAATATCTGCAATAGTAGCCAAAACCGGGGCGGAACTTGATGTCACAAACACAGAAGAAGTTCGATCCGCCCTGGAGCACTTTCTCCAGGTAGGTTTTAATCACATGCTGCATACGCTGATAAGGTGACTACTTCACATCATTTACTATTCATCTACGTAGGAGCTGGTCTCGGATCCCCAGCTTGGCCATACTCAGTCTGTGTTCCAGTTTTTGTGTCCCCTCGCACAGCTTTTGAGTGATAAGGAAAGTGAAGGAGGTGTCTGGAGTATCCTGTATGGCATTGCAACCTTCCTCACTCCTGGACAAGATGAGGAAGAGGTAAACTTTATTGTGAAACTAATGTTTATTCATACAGTACTGTGAAAAAATGTTGTAAAACAAAGAATGCTTTCAGAAAAAAAAAATATATAGTTTTTTTGTACATTTCATGACAGAAAAAAGAAAAATCCAAATCAATATATTTTGTTACCACCTTCTGTAAAACCTGCACAAAGTCAGGGATGTATATATCTCTTAAAAAAAACGCAGGCCATATCACAGGTCTTGTACTTCCAAGGGTTTTCTCTTCTTTTCACCACTAGATGGCACCAATTCGGGGTCTGTAAAACGAAGCTGAAAGATTTTCTCACATTTTCCTTTTTTTCAGTCCCATATCCTGAAAGCAGAGGACAAGCCTGATGAAACGGGAGCATTGGTGAATCAAAGTGGACCAACATCACAGCCCTCCATCTTAAATACAGATGAAGAGCCAAAAGAGGGTGCTGGAGAAGGACCGGTGGCTTGTAAGGAAGAGATGGAGTATTTCAGAAGTAAAGAATCAGACGTATATGACTATGATCAGACCTCCTATGAACCTGATGGCTTTTCTGATGGACAGGACAGTCTTGCTGAAAGCTTGGACACCTTTGTCAACAGGTCGAAATTAGTGTTTCCTTCAGCATATTCGAATGGTCTCTCAAGCTCAGCCACCAGCCTCAATGAAGGCATTCAGATGGACTCCGCAGACGCTTGTAAAACTGTCCAGTTTGGGGGAAGAGCAAATAGAAAAGAGAAGTTAACCAGCAAAAAGTCAAATGGATCGCAGATTTTCAAAGTGAAAGAGAAAGCAGGATTTCTCAAGGAAGAGTCGAAGATTTGGCCACAGGCTTTCAAAAAGGAAAGTAACAGCAACTTGGAACAAGTTGAAGCCACTAAAGCACTATTTGATTTGTTCAAGGAAATAACTGGTATGATGCAACTTCCTTGGTCTGCTGCTTTTTTTCATTGTTGAAATGCTTCAATTAAATGTATTATGTGCTGTTTCCAGGTAATTCATTCCTCTATAACATCATTGATGCAATTTTAAAAACAGTTCAGCCATTAGTAAAGAAGTAAGTCATTTGCCACGTGTCTATTGTGTTTAAGTGACCGCGATATCTGAAGATGAGTGTTGTTCCCATGCAGGAAAATAAACAGCTTTTTAAAAAGGATGCATCCCACTGAATCTCAAATTGCGTCCTACATTGACCACTTCCGCGAGGTAATGTGGCCAGAAGAAAACATGCCTGTCCAAGCTACGTGTGAGGATGAGGACAAAAGCGACATGAGGGAAAAAGCTTTGCAGCTTATTAATTCAAAATGTAAGTACTGTTTCTACAGTGGTATACAAAAGTTTGGGCACCCCTGTAAACTTTCATGATTTTCCTTTAAACATCATTGGTTGTACTGAAATCCCGCTTAAATATAACATATAGGAGACAAACACAGTGATATTTGAGAAGGTGCAAGAATTATTTAGAAAAAAATGAGCAGGTACATAAATTTAGTCACCCTTTTCATTTTATTGATTTCAAGACCATTAGCACTAATGATTAGAACCCAAAAAGAGTCTCAGAAGTCTCAGTCACAAAAAAAACCTCTTAGATGACCTGAGAACCATGATTGTTGAATTTATTGGTTTAGGGAAAGGATAGAGAAAGCTGTCTCAGAGATTTAAGCTCTCTTTCAACTGTGAGGAACATTGTGTGGAATTGGAAGACCATAGACACAGTTCTAGTTAAGGCCCTGTGTGGCAGACCAAGAATAATCACAGAGAAGCAGAAGCACAGGATGGTGAGAATAGTCACAGTCAACCCACAGACCAGCTCAAAACTGAAATATCTTATTCAGACCACCAATTTCTAAAGGGGGAAAAAAATCATCAAAATTTGCACGGGTGCCCAAACGTTTGCACTCTACAGATTTATCCTCACACATGCACCCATTTGCAGTCACCCTTGTTGTGTTTTAGACTCAAACTCTCTTATTCTCAAGAAGACTGATGTTGAGACGGTATTTAAGATCTTCCAAGATACAGAGGAGAACAAGAAGCTGGTTTATGTGAGAAATTTGGATATTATTTAAGTTTATTCCAAGTACTTATATATTATTTTCAATGGTGATTCATGTTGCTTTGTGTTTGTCCGTAGATGCTGCTCTCTTATATTTTAAAGGAGTTTTTGCCAGGAGAGGCTGCTTTCCATGTGGTTTTTAATCAAACTGTGAAGGATTTTGTTTTATAGTTGTCTTTTTTTTTTTTAATAACTGTGTTTTTATTTGCTTTGTTTCTATATGAACATGTAATCTGACCTCTGAGAGGTAAGAAATTGAACTTTTTTAATTGAACTAGATATTTTGTATGTAACAAAAAGGTAAACATAGTTTTCTATTTTAGCAAAAATAATGTTGGTTCTGTCTTTTTTTTTACATAAGAAAAATCACTATCGTTGGTGTAAATTTTGTATCCTGTTTATATACCACTGTATTCACAGGTAAAATGTCTTTGAGCAGATTGTAAAATGCACACGTTATCTCAGGAAAGATTTGAGCATAATGTTCTAACGACGATTTTGAAACAAAACTGCATATTGTATCGGGAAGAAATGTCATAAATGTAATATTTACAATAAATATATTTTATTACTCTTAGAAAGACACGAAACTAATAATTTTCTTTATATGTTCTTTCAATTATGAACGTTTTTTTGTCAGTATTATTATATACTATGATGTCTTGCTCTGGCGGTTTACCATTAATGTCAAGACTATGACGATTATAAATCAGACTGCAGCAACTGTCAATGTTTTAGGGGTTTCTGGCGTATACGAAAACAAAATATACGTCCTTCATCAGATAAATAACTAGAATATATCATGCACTTCATTATTAATAGACTTCAACTTGTTCAAGAAATTCACGTTGTTTTACTTGAGTACATGAATGCTTTAAAATATTTCTTTCGAATAAACGTATCACCCCCACTTTTTGTTGGTACCGTCGAGTCCCGTCAGAGACCTAGCTTGGTAGGGAAAACAGGCAGGAGGAGCAGAGCTACAGTCGAAGCAAACGGCTAATCGCGAAACTTAGCAGAATCGTCGTCCATTAAACAAAAAAAGCCGAACCTGACAAAAAGAAATACATACACCTTATGTTAACGTGCCGAGTATTTATCTAAATCATGTCAACACCTGCAAGACGGCGTTTGATGAGAGATTTTAAACGGTAAGCTAAAATGCTAAAGGGCCTCCGTTGCTTGATAGACACCGGCTGATCTCGGTCTTTAACATGGCGACTTTTCATCTCCAAAAGAAGATATTTAATTACGTTTTTCTGCACGTAACGCCTTGATATTAACCGTCACACGTGCCATATACATTGTAAAGGGGTTGAAATAATAACAACATAGCAATCTTACTTGTTTTTAAGTCTCCAAGAGGATCCTCCAGCAGGAGTAAGCGGAGCCCCGTCGGAAAACAACATAATGGTCTGGAACGCAGTCATTTTTGGGTATGTCTTATAAGGTTTTTGACCATAAGGTATACTGGAGATCGACTGGGCGACGTCTGACCTGTTAAGGGTAATATAAGAGGTTTTAAAAGGGGACAGATGGACGGTGGTCCCCCATAAGAGGTGTTTGTTATTTGATATTGAGGTAACGCTTTCCCGAATAGAGCTGTATGTAGTCGTGTTAAATCAATTGTACTTTATTTTAGGTTCACTCTAGAAAGCTACTCTAATTTTGGATTTGTTTTTGTGCTGCCTTTCTAACTGTTGTTGTGTCACCTGACATATTGACCCATTTCTTTACCTACAGGCCCGAAGGAACACCTTTCGAAGATGGTAAGTCAAGAATTCCAGATATTTACTGTATGTTGTTGACAAATTGTGAGTTGTCTTTGTAACCAGACTCGGATTTCTTCTTTTAGAGTTACCTTTGTCATTATCAAAATGCAGAAATGTGTTATCCTTATTGTTTGTGTGTCCAATTCACTAACTGTGTAGGTGATTATTCATACCCTCTTCTGGCAATTTTTTGTTGAAGTTGATATCATCTTTGCATTTAATTATTAAACAATAGTGTTTAGCTTAGGTTTGGGGAGAAGGGGGGTAGTTCAATTATGATTTTCATTTTTTTAATTGCAGGGTTTGAATAATTTGGAGTTTGGACTAGTAAGCATTTATCAGGATAACTTATCACACATTCCCAAATAGTTTAACACGGGTTTAACATATTTCTGTATATTTTTAAGGGTGCATTAACACCTCTATTTTGTGTTATTTGGTCCTGGCCAAGAGGAACAGCTCATACACTGTTGCAATTGAGTTTTTACATGCCTGCTAGGCATCATCCATGTGGTCAAAATACTCAAAACAGTTAGACATACTAGCACAGTGGCGCAGTGGGTAGCACTGTGGCCTTCCAGGTAGAAGGTTGTCGGTTCGAGGCTCGCCGGTGACCTTCCTGGAAGGAGTTTGCATGTTCTCCCTGTGCTTGCGTGGGTTTCCTCCGGGTGCTCCGGTTTCCCCCACAATCCCCAAAAACATGCGGATAGGTTAATTGAATAAGCTAAATTCCCCTTAGGGTGTGAATGTGTGTGAATGTTGCCCTGTGATGGACTGGCGAACTGTCCAGGGTGTACCCCTGCCTCTCGCCCAATGTGTGCCGGAGATAGGCACCGGCAGACCCCCGTGAATGAAAATGAATGAATGAGTTAGACATACTAGGCTGAGTCATATGCACGATTTGTTCTCATGGTCATTTTTTTTTTTTGAAGATTTTGAATTTTCTTTTTCGTAGGAACTTTCAAACTCACAATAGAATTTACGGAAGAATATCCTAACAAGCCTCCTACAGTCCGGTTTGTCTCCAAGATGTTTCACCCTAATGGTAGGTTATAAGCATTGTAAACTTTATTTATTTGATTAAATCACAATTTGCAGCTTTATCATTATATAAATGAAAGAAATTTGACATTTTACGTAACATAGTCTAAAATTAAACGTTTTTGGAATCATTCTCCATCTCACCAAGCCAAAACAGTTGGGTTTTACCAGTTTGCAATACTTTTAGCCATTCTCCAGATATGATTATTGCACACTTAACAGACATTAGCATACAAAATTGAGTCTAATTAGACAATTTCAGATTGAGAATGATCAAGTACTTTTTAATACTTAACTTCTTGGTTACATTGTGTGTTAAAACCAACGGAGTTTGCTTGATTTAGTTGTTAAACAGGAAGTGCCTAACTGACCCAAAAATGGAACACGGTTGACCAATGTAGTCATGATAATACCTTTTTAAAAAGTGTTTTGGGGTGTTGTGACCTTTTTAATTTGCTCCATAAAATGAGTGTGAATGTGTTGTTTTTTTCTCTCTGGAGGCACATGTTAAACAAGTTACATATATATCCACTTTATCATGTTACTACAGCTTTAAATGATGATTCGTCATACTCTGAGCACCAGGTTGGGTCACTAGGTCGATCATATGAGCTAATTCAAAGACTCAAAACTTATTAAAGGTGTAATGATCGTTTATAAGAGTCCAACTTTGATTTTAAATGCACTCAGAAAGGCATAATAAAGCTTTTGTAAACACATGAATAAGCCACATTTCTATTTCTAAACCCTTATATTTAGAATAGGTTAGGTTGGAATTTAAGTGTTGTTTTTACTGCAAAATGGGAAGCTCCAAAGGGTTTGCCAATTGTTAACATCTAATTGCATTTCTCTGTGCAGTTTATGCAGATGGTAGTATATGTTTGGACATTCTTCAAAATCGCTGGAGTCCAACGTATGATGTATCCTCAATTTTGACTTCAATACAGGTATGATATTTTCTTTTTTTTTTAAAGCATCTCAGCATGTTTGTGTTTTCTGATTTATTGTTTCATTCATTACAGTCTCTACTGGATGAGCCGAACCCAAACAGCCCTGCCAACAGCCAGGCAGCTCAGCTGTATCAGGAAAACAAGCGCGAATACGAGAAACGCGTATCGGCCATCGTGGAACAGAGCTGGCGTGACTGTTGACCCGCCTTGCAGGTTGCATATGAACAATAGCCCACCCCATCCAACAAGAGGAAAACCACCGTGCAAAGATTAAAATAAAAGCATCATGTTTTGAGTCACTCTCCACTTACTTGGTAGACTTTTCTGTGGTAGCTGTTGAAAGAATAGTGCTGTCGTGTTGTGGCCTCCCTCGTCATGCAGAACCTCATCCTGGATGAGGATAAATGATAATTTAACAAAATATTCTTGCCAGGGTTACTTGCTTTTTTGCTACCCCTTATTGTCATTTTCTTTGGTTTTATAAGCTACAACACAGATTTACATTGATATATATATAAAACTACGTTTCCAAAGTTCCAATTTAATTGCCATTAAAGATGGTTGATTTTTTTTTTTTTTAAATACTGGAAGTTGACATGCTTCAAAATATTGTTTAGCCACACTTGGAAAAGCAAATGTTGAAAACTACCATGACATTGCATTTTGTTGCAGCAGTCAGTGGTTTGTGAAGAGTTCTTCATTAAAACTGAGCAAGTTTGGCATTACTAAATGTTCAACAGTGATTTTTAGCTGCACAAAGCCAATGTAGGATATTATTGTTGTGCGTCATTGAGCACATAATCTCTTTCTTCCCACAAATTTTGTCTTTCACCCAAGATGCATGGTTTTTTGAAGTTCAAGTGCTGTTTCTTTTCGACTTGGTGTTGCTTCTTCAACCATTATGGATTTGGTGCAGTGTCCATTTTGACCATTTCTACTTTCGTTTCTAATTTACTAAGAGTGTTTGATTTGCACTAGTATCCCATGTAAGAATCTGTACATTTTGTCACTTCTTGTAAATAAACATTCAAATTAAACCTTGTTTTTTTTCTCTTTCTCTCAAATGTATAAATACACTCAATGACCACTTTATTAGGTACACCTGGCTCGTTAACACAAATTGCCAATCACATGGCAGCAATTTAATGCATTTAGGCATGCTGCTGATCTACTGGGATCTTCACATGTAATCATCTTTGAGGTATAGAGAATGTCTTGAAAAAGAGGAAAATATCCAGTGACTGGCAAGTTGTGGGTGCAAATGCCTTGATGATATCAGAAGAGAATGGTCAGACTGGTTTGAGTCAATATAAAGGCAGCAGTAAACTCAAATAACTATGTGGAATCTTAAGGCGGAGAGGAACAGCAGCACAAAACCACATCCAAGTGCCAATCCTGTAAGCTAAGAACAGGAAATTAAAGCTACAACTGGACTAACCAAAATTAGGACAAAAGTCTCAATTTCTGTGGCAACATTCGGATGTCAACAATGAAAGCATGGATCCATCCCGCCTTGTATCAATGGTTCAGGCTGTGTAATGGGGGATCTCTTCTTGGCACACTTTAGGCCCATTACTACCAATAGACCATCTCCTGTGTCAATACTACAGCCTACCGCAGAGTATGGCTCTGATGGCTACTTCATGCAGGACAATGTTATACAGAGCGAAACATCTCAGACTGGTTTCTGGAACTTGATGAATTCACTACTGAAATGACCTCCAGTCACCAGATCTCAATCCAGTAGAGCACCTTTGGGTTGCGGTTGAACAGGAGATTCTCATCATGGATCATGAGCAGATGAAAAAAAGGCAACGACGCGATGCTTATGTATGAGGCAAACTCTCTGAGGAATGTTTCCAGTGCCTTATTGAACAAGTACCTGAATGTATTAAGGCAAAAGGGGATCCTACCCAGTACAATACGTGCAAGATGTACCTAATAAAGTGGCCGGTGAGTGTATATTTAAATTGATTCACCTTTCATCCAGGAAAACAGGGCACAAAGTTCCAAAACTGTAACAAATGCAACTTAAATTTTAAATACATACTTAAATTTAAAGTTGCTGTTACGTTATTTAAAATGCCAATTAATGTAAATCAAACTGCACATTTGTGATTTCAGAGATTATTTGATCCTTTAAATTCGGTGGGCATAGCTACAGCAAAATTCAGTTCCTTTGGAATTAAAGCGTCTATATCGACTGAGAACCTCTAAGCTTTCTATCAAACCAGGATGGAGATTCCAAGCAGGGACAATGGTAATTTGGATAGTGAAGAGCACCACCTAATTTTCTGATACCGATCTGAAGGGTCACCAAAACTGACCCTAAATGGGCCAATGTACAGATGTAAATTTGTATTAATTTTTACGAGAAAATCCCTCACATAAATGTTCCATATTCAAACACTTTCTGAAATACCTGCACAAAACAGCTAATTTTAGATGTTGTTACTAGGTGGCGCTATAAATAACTGTAGGTTGCTATACAGATTTGTGTAGACAGGGACTCTTAACACATATGGCAAGTTTGAACCCGATTGGATAATGTAAGGGTGAGTTATTAACAAGGGCTGGTTTTTAACTTACTGTTAATTTCGAAAGACTCAAACCTTCCAAATAAATAAAACTTTCAAACCCAATTTAATGTAACCAAACTATTATTGAACATTTATTTATTTAATGTTGCCACTTTCTGCCCATACATAGTTTGGCACAGGCAAGAGGAATCAACTTCAAAGGGTTGACTGATCAGGACTGAACGTGTTACCAATGAGAATGGATTCCATTGAAAACATGTGATTCAACAACCAAAAACCAGACGATACAAAATTTACACATTTGTAGTTCCTTCTACAAACTGACCTATACACGAAGGTCCCGTAACAAATAATGTCAATAAAACTCATCCACAGGATTAACGATATGACAATATGCAATTACTAAACTTTTTTGTGTAATTCTTGAAGTAAACACTTGGAAAACTATAGAATATCTGCAGAACCAAATGATCTTAAACAGGAAATGTGCTAAATGTCATTGTAAGCATTTCGTTTTGAAAAAAAGACGTGCCTTCAAAAACCCTGAGGTTTCACCAGTTTATATTGTCCAACTTGCCCGCCCTGCAAAAGCTGATCAATCAGATGATTTTTGTGAATTTTGCGACTAACCACAAGAAAGCGCCGTTTACTGCGTCCATAAGATTTGCTGCACAAGCCATACTTTCGTGATATCTGGTGAATCTGCATACGCTCGTCCTTGTTGAGCTCAGAAGAGAAGCAAAGGTTGTCTTGACGATCCGATTTAGCGAAATTACAAATAATTTTCTCGAAATCCCCCCAAGTTATCTGGCCCTGTTTGTCTGTGTTTAATCCAACTCCGCCCCTGTTGAAATTCTTCACAACTTCGACAGGCTGGGTTATCCCTTCTTCTTCCCTACCCAAACCTCCACCAGTCCATCCCATCTTGCGGAGAAGCTGGTTCCCAATGTTGTCCTCCTTGATCACCTGCTCCAAAGACTTTTCTCTAGAATGCTGCATGATTTGCTCTCGGGAAATGGAGGAATCCACATCGACATTCTTTTGAAGTGTGGACGTCACCACAGCGTGTCTGCGTTTAAGTGCAGCGACAGCCTCCATGGCTGCAATGTTCTTCACCGTTTTTTTGGCCCCAATGCCCGAAGCCACATATTTATCATCAAGGTAGACATCGCAGCGCCAGTTATGGTCTGGAAGCACCATGAATTTATAGGAAGCGTCCACTTTGTTAAATTGAGCTGTGTTATTTATTGTACAAATAGAATTATCTGAATTTTCAAGGATTACAAGCTCGCCCAGTTGCTTGCTCTCTTGATGGCCGTTAAAACTACCAGGTACGACTGAAGAATGGTTTCTTGCAGAAACATGATGCTGCTCATTCTGACGAGAAGCCAGGAATAATCGCAATCTTTTCACTGCCTCGTCCGCAGCTAAATGTTTCGAGGCCTTCTTGTTTCCAGTTGCTTGCGCTACCAATTCCCCCTGCAAGTACACACCACAGACCCATAAAGCACTGTTGGGGACCTGGTCGAAAGTATAACTGATTTTCATTCGGCTATGGGCAGCGGAGTTGTTGAGTATGCAGATATTATCGTGTGCATTCTCCATGAGTACGAACTGTGACCAGTGTTTATTTCGGTCCGGCTGATTGAAGACCTTGCTTTTGGACTGTGGCTTGTTTTCTGGGTCACAAAGAGGTGGAGGAAGATCAGGGTCTGGTGCGTTAACCTGACACACCACCAAGTCATTGACATACTTGTGCTTGTAGAGCCTCTGTAAGACACGGACTTCCACTGGCTTCATGAACAGCTTCACAGCTTGTTCTGATGCTCGGTCCCTGGCGCCATTTTTGCTCCCAGAGTAACCAGTAGCAAGGTACACGTCCTGACATCTGAGTTCACAGGCATATCCTACATTTGGAATCTTTTTGTTCTTAGGAAGGTCAGCAGGTCCTAAATCTTTAAAATTTACATAGTTGTACTGCGGGTTTGTCTTGCATGCCTGGATGCTGTGGTTGATCAAGAAATTGGAGTTAACAGAGCCTGAACCAGGATCTCTAAGGGATTCAAGAAGATTTGCCGATACTCTGGTAATCAGCCACTGTTTCTCTTTGACCACTTTGTTAGGGACAGGTGATTGGCTTGTGGGTATGGGTTTGAAACTGGAGCCACCTCCGCATGGATCACTAAATTCTCTTTTGGGGCATGGCATGACCTGACTGTCCAATCCACTATCCCAGCGCCCTGACAGAACCTCCGTTTCATGTCGGTCCACTCTTCCAGCCTGTTGGAATGAGTCAGACTGCCTGAAATGATGCGCATTGTATTTATTAGTGTACTGCTGCAATTTTCCCATTAAACTTGAGGTGGACCCAACCAAATTTGTGCCATCCGTGGGTTGCTCGGTACCTCGAGGCCAATAATCAAAGTCGCATCTCGCAGTTTCAAGGGATGATAAGGAGGAAGGCTCATTTCCTTGATTATCAACTAAACGATTATCAACTTCTTCTCCATCATCTTCTTTTTCATTGCTTTTTCCTTGTTTGCTGTCACCACCAGTCACAAAGCGTATCGGTTCAAACCGGGGCCTGGATTTGAACTTTGCCATCTTCCCCATGGGCTCTTTGACTGAAATCATAAGACACCATTTAAAATTACCTTTGGTAATATATTAAAAACGACTGATCAATATTTGAATTGCTAAAAGTTCCCTACCAGCCTCTATGGCTATTCCCAGGGCGAGAGCACGTCAAGATATAACATTAGATAAAAGATATAAAAGCCAGCTTTCTTTAAAAACTTTAAAACCGTACTTGTATTTACTTCATATGAAATGAGTTCTAGAGTTGTAGCAGAATAAAAAAAACGTTTCCTGGTGGGGATTGAAAAAAGAACGGTCAAATATTTCCTATTTCATTGGTACAGATACTCTACATGAGTGGCATTCAGCTGGACAGTTACGAAAAACTAGTGTAAGCCTGGAGTGTCCTATTCTGCAACCCATATAAATAAGTACCTGTCAACTGTTGTGCTTTAACAATATTGGGACTTATTTCATACAGTTTGTTATTGGCGTAAATGGTCCCATTCAGCCATTTTGTCCCCAATGTATGAAACTAAGAAAGGTTTTAAATCTGATACTGGGATCTGGCAGTCCACTCGTTAATTTCTTGGAATCCTGACCTGTCCAGATACCCAGCTATAAGAGAACAGCACACTGTTGAACTTCCGTAGGAGGATGGATAACTCGTAAGAGTAATGATGTGGCATAAATTTACCAAAACCATTGTTCCACCATCAGAGTTTGAACAATGCTAGTTTTGACATCACTTTATGGGTAATGTCATCATTAATTATTGATGATATGAATTGATTCAGAGTTACTTGTGTTCTTATCGTGTGAATGTTGCGGCGGTTATTATTGAGGTGAGCATGATTTAGCAGAGAATGTTAATAGCATTTGAGTCAGTGTTCATTGTTTATTACCAATATTACTGATTATCTAACGTCAGTGTGCCGCGACTGTCCTGCCTGCCATTGCCGCCTTCTATTAGTAGAGACTAGCAAATATTAGCAACATTAGTTAATTATTTGGGGAATACTGGTTAGTTAGAAATGCATAAAACACCACTTGAAGCACTTTCATCAGCGGCAACAACCTATCAAAATTACCTCCATCTGATGAAAGTGGTCTCTTTTTCGCTTTATCACTTAGAACTAGTTGATACGAGATCCCTTCTCCAGCATCGATCCCTTCAGCCATGGCAAGCACCTTCTCCAAAAGCTGCGAGCCATACCTAAGAAAAGTAAACAAAACCACATCTTTAATTATAAATGAAAGTGACATTAGGACCAAGTATGGAGTGGCCCATACAAGGAATTTGTGCTCTGGATTTAACCCATACAAGTGCACACATACAGCAGTGAACAAACACACCGTGAACACTCACAGGAGGGAGTTTTAACACTCATCCCATCTTCGACTCCCAGTGGAGCTGGGGATCGAACCGGCGACCCTTTGATCACCTTATCCACTAGGCCACGACTGCCACAAAGAGTGACGGTTTAAGGCCGAGGCATTTTCAATTATCAACGCATGAACCAACGGCCTTGCAAATTTTAAAATTCTCATGAAATTTAATATACAATTATGGCCTTAAACTCTACTTTGAACTCACCTGCATCCCAGGAACACATGGTTGACCCACACCATCGACAGGGCCAGGAGCTTATTTAGTCCATGTTCCTCGTACTCCTCGAGGTGTTTCAAGATGAACTGGCGGCGAGCTGACCAGTGCTTGTCACTCTCAAAATGCTGACGGAAATCCTCAACTCCACCGGGATGAAAAACCCTGGGTTTGCTGGAAAAACGCGGGTCCGGTAAGCGAGAGCTGTTCATGTTGATGGCAGCATAAGAGACGCTAACCGGAAATGACGTTCCCGGAAACCCAAACCCATGGTGGTACATTTTTTCTGCTCTTTTTTTTCACTTTCAAAGCATTACAAACAAACGCAAAAATTGGACAACCATTAGGAAAAATATATATTACACAATGTATAGAAAATCAAATTAAAAAAAATAAAAATAAATAAAAATACGGAAGTCATGAAAGGACGAGTAATTAGAATATATATGTACACGTGTAATTTGAACTTGTCAACAAAAGATATAACAGATCTAGATACTCGTCCTTCATGACCCGTATTTTTATTTATTTAATTTTCTATACATTGTGTAATATGTTTTGTATTATATATACACACACACGCACGCACGCACGCACGCACGCACGCACACACACACACACACACACACACAAAACATCTACATTCTATTGAATAAGATAAATAAAATAAAACTGTTCCCACAGTTAAACATGGTGGTGGGAGTATAATGGTGTAGACATTCTTGGTTATACATTGATTTCTTTGTATCACAACCACAATTATTCCTGAATCATCTCTCTGCTAAAAATAATGGCAACTATATAACTTGCCAGTAAACCTTTGCAAAGGCTAAAGTACCTTTAATTGTCAGAGAAGAATGACTTAAGACTTTGTGATTGGTCTAAACAGCAGTCCAGTGTGTTTATTGATTTTCCAATACAAAGGAAGTCAGACAAAACAGAACATTTAACTAATTTTAGAAAATAAATCCTTGTTGTTTTTATACCTGATTCATAGAAATAGAAACTACACATGGACAGAGTTCCAATGTCAAAGGCAGAAGAAACAAAGAAGTTAAAAGCCTCAGACAGATTTGTTGCTCTCAATGAACACAAGTTCCTTGTAATTTGCAGCTAAATTATTTTATGACAACAGATAGAGCAAAGAAGTGTCTGTGTTTTATGAAATGAATAATTTGGTCTCTGAATCCGTTCCTGAGGATCTTTCTTTCACATTCTTCTATTTGCTGCTAATGCTTCACTCGCTGTAGAAGTTATTCCAAGTTGACATCCGTCCTGTGATGAAAAACAGACATTATTATTCATTAAAATACTACAAATATCAAGTTAAAACAAATACAATTTGTAGACACTTACACTTCTGCTCATTTACAGCACAACGATGCAGGTAAAACAGAAGAAAGAGGTGCTTTTAGTGAGTTTCACAACATGGACGAGTATTAGTTTATGTTAGACACATAACAGCCTAGATAAAAGCGTGGTGCACAGATGTCTACTGCCATCTTACGGGGGAATATAAAACCGCTTATTCTATATGTGCAAATTAGGAAGACCCATTTCCGCAAAAAAAAATAAAATAAAATAAATAAAATAAAAAAATAATGAAGGCCAAAAAGTCATAATTTTATATATAAAAAAATGTAAATAAAATGTCAAAGGTTTGGGATACAGAAGTTTACATCTAGACATTGTATCACAAAATGTAAACTTTTTTTATCTAAAAATGTGCATTTTTATCTGAAAAAGTTTGACTTTTCATCTAACATTTTGGACTTTTCATCTACAAAAACTGACAATTTAATTTAAAAAAATTATGTAAAACATTTATTTTTTTATCTCAAAATTTGGACTTTTATTCTGAAAATTCTTACTTTAACCATTATTTTGTTTCATAGAAAAAAAGTTTAATGGTATTGCACAGATACTCTATATGGCAAACTATTCAGCAATAAAGCTGATGTTGTTGAGTTTTGCTGTTGGTGGTACATTTGTATTACTGTGAAACTTAATCTGAGGAAACTGTTTTAGCTACAAGCACTTTCATTATTTTCTCATGATTAAGCTTTAGATTCTAGCAAAATGTTTTTGACACAATGACCATAAAGCACACCTGCTGGTTTTGGAGACATCAGCACCAGGGGGAGCTCAGCAGTAATATCTCTGTGTAGAGAAGATAAACACAGCAGTAATTAGAAAGCCACACCACCACACCACATGTCTTGCATTTTTACATTTTTAATTGCGTTGTTTAATTGTTTAAATGTGGCCGACAACTTAGATTCATTATTTAATAGTACTTTTTAAAAAAATAATATAAGTTTAGTTTTCTTGTTGGGGATGTAATCAGTGAAAGTAGAAATATAATCATTTTCCACAGACTTTTGGAATAAATAAAATACAAGAACCCGAACCCTGATGTGAGGCTTCCCAAGAGACCGCCTCCCATCATGAGGGTGACTTTAATCAAGTAGGAAACTGCGACGCCTTGCATTTGCTTGTCCATGTCTGGCTGAAGACTGGAGAGAGATAATGAGTGATAACAAATGAAAACTGTACGTTCAAATGCGTTTTTAACCAATCTAGTTAAGCTCACATTGTTGAAGAAGCCAAGTTGGTGTCTTCATCTTTGAGCTTGCCGTCCAGCGCAAGGCCCCTCTTCTCTTTGTTATTGGCCAGAGAAGGTGTGACTCTATATTCTTTCTCAAAGGTGGAGTTTGCGTTAATTTGGTCCCTGTTACAAAAACAAAACAAAACATAGCAGCAGGTCAAAAATAGAAAGCAATAGTGGTGGAATGTTTTTATATCCATAAATTATTTAAAAGTTATTCTTAACACCAGGAGGTGTACTCACCCAAATTCTTCATTCAGCACACATTTGTGGTATTTGTCCGCCGCATAAATCAACACATCTGTTATCTGGAAAACTGAACATATATAAAAATATTGTTTGTTTTTAATCCATCCAGTAAAAGGTAGGCTTTTGCAGATGCAGTGGACCGCTCTGAATTCACAACATGATTGTACAAAGTCTACAGAGGAACAGATTATTTTCCCTCATGATGAGTAAAAGAAAGTGAAGGATCTTGCAGTTTGTTGACTGACCACTAGAGGCAGACTGCCAATTGAAAGCTGTGTTAAAATTCCCAACTTTTCAGAAAAATTAGAAGGTGCAGGGTGCCGGGAACTCTTTGGAGATCTATTGAATTTCATAAGCCTCAAAGGAAAGGGTACGCAGCTAATTGTTGGGTCAAGAATTCAGGAACCCTTGATGTGTTCTGAGTGCAGCACAGGAATGGAGTTGAGCACATGCTGAGTTGGACCACAGGAGTGGATGGATTGATGAAGTAAACCCAGAAGATACACTCATTGAGAGTCGGGGGGAGTGAACTGTAGGTCTGAGAACTGAGGAGGTTCATGGATGATATTGATTGGCTGAGTGCACTGATTGGATGGTGGTTTCCCCGGGGTGATTGTTTGCAGGTGTATTCGTGAAGGTGATCTTAATTGCTGGCTGTGTTTCTTCTGGGCATCGCTGACAGTTTTCACGCGTCTTCATTGTATTTAGCAATGTTTATCGCTCAATAACGACTCTGAGTAAAAATCTATATTAACCGTTTTTTTTTCATACTCACTTTGAGATTTTTGGGCCATTGTTTGTTGATAAAAGGCTGAAAGTACATCAGCTATCTTCACATTTGCCCATTTTCGATTATTCTGAAGTAAATGCAAATATGGCTGAAAAGTTTTGCTCGCCACGTTTCATATTGTGACATGTCTCTTTAATCGATTTGATTTCAAACACTTGTGTAGAGTTAGCATCAAACATCTTGTTACGCTCCTCTTTCACAACATTTCATTCTGACATCTTGCATCCAATTAATGGAATTTTAATAGCTTCAAATTATGCGTTTTTCTTGTAGTCCGCAGACGGATACGATCAGTCTGAACTGTCTAACCAGAGGTCTGCAGAAGCTCAAACAAAATACGCATAGTTTTGCAAATAGAATGTAAAAATACTCACTGCAGACTTTGATTTTCTTCACCACTTTACTGGTGTCGTTGTTCACCTTCACTTTGATGGGAATAGGATCCCCGTGATAGAAGACCTGAGCAACAGAGAAGGAAATTACAGTAGTGGTTCAATCTTTAACTGGCTGTCAGTGGTGGATCACATGACCTGGCAGTCCTGACATCCTGATCCCATTACCTAGCACTCCCGCATGTTATTTTCCCCTACCGTTTTACATTATTTATCTCTTTTTGGTCAATCATTTACAGGATAACATAAGTTAGGGTAAGGGTTAGTTGCGCGTCCCGGATGACATGAACAGGCAGTGTCGGATGACATGTACCGCCAGTGTCAGATCACATGATCTGGGACTGCCGCCACCTGCCAGTCAGTTTAAGATTGATCCACCTCCCTAAAGGTTGACATGAATTGGCAGTGTTGGATCACGTGACCCAGACAAAAAGGTGTAGGGACACCCATACTAGGATTTTATCTCCCATCTAACTAGGGGTCTCCCATCTAACTAAGGGTGTAACGGCACACTCTGCTCACGATACGATACGATACATACCTCAATATTATGTCTACGATACAATATGTGTCACAATATTTTACAAAACTATTTTGACCAACTATTGAAACCCTGGAATTTAAACTGGTTTGGGACCACAAAGCTAAGAATGCTAGGATCTAGTGAGAGCATTTGATACCATCCATCCACTAGAGGGCAGTGTTAATCGCCCCAGGCTTGCTCATCAGGGACATGTACACCACTTAGTAATTAATTTCTTTTCACTTTGTTGAGTTTAAACTTGTTGGTTTACTGTAAAGCTGCTTTGAGACAATGTCTGTTGTGAAAAGCGCTATATAAATTAAACAAACTTGAACTTGAACTTAATGTTTACATTAAGTTATGTTTTTTAGTATAATTGATATCATTTTTGAATCTTTCTAATTTAAAAATGAGTAAAGGATATTTGTCTCCTAATAAATATTACATGAAACAAGAAGAGGAGGCAAAGAAGTTGCAGAAGTGACTAGAACCACAGTCACTCCAAGAAGCAAATACACTTCAGCTTCTAGACGATATTTCCCAGTAGTTCCACGATATGTATTGTGACAGCTTTGTATTACGATATATTGTGCCACAATACATTGTTACAGCCTTACATCTAACCCAAGTGCACACAAACGGTGCAATGGGGAACTCCTACCCAGGGCCTAGGAGTCATCGGGGGAACTGACCACAGTTCTGGATGTCATAGATGGGAGAGAGTGAACTTTTAGCTTTCAGTTGAGGTTGCGGATTGAACCAGAAACCTTTTCATTTTGCCACAACAACCTACAAGATCTGAACACAGGTGTAAGCCACACCTACATTAATGACCCGAGGTGGTATTGTGAGAACTGCAGTCATCCGCAATGCAGACGAATGGAAGGCCAATGTAAAAACAACTTGGGTTTCCATATCACATGAACTGTGTAAAGGCTGTTCACCTTAATACAGTAAATCACAAGAAGTACAGGTGTTAAATTGAAACTCCATACCTCCTTCTCCATGGAGACCTCCATGTGAATGGGTTTGTCTGTGGTCATGAACTGTTTGTTGATATCAGCCTTGGGTCCTGCTCCCACCTCGCTTGGGGCATACTGAATTTTACGGATGATCAAACGACAAGTGTCCCTATGTGACAAAATTGCTTTCAGAATTAAATCTATTCTCTACTTCTGAGATCAATCATCAAGGTTCAAAAGTGAGCAGTACACACTTCTTCTCGATTTTCTCATCCGCGTTGTTTGCTTCATTGGCAATGTAGGCTCGTACTTCATAGTCAACTCCGCAAGGCTGCAGACATGGACATATCTTTAGGAGAGTCTGTTATTTGTGTGGCGTAAGTACATTTATTTCTTAAAATGTACCTTTCCAGCATCCTCTGGGGCTGGCTGAAGGGAGACTGAGCATGGGAGGTGTGTTGGAATCTAAAGAAATGAAATACGTCCATGATTTTTCTCCTCAAAATTTAAACAATGCAGTAGCACGGATTTACCTCGAAAAGAAAGGGATGCCCTTGGTCTCCAGCTTTCTTCAGAAGTGCTTCCTGCATTGGTGTATTTGGAGAATTGGATGGTTCTGGAGGGTACATCTGAATGCGCTTTATCCAGATGTCCTTTCTGAAGGAAACTCCAATCACATCAAGGTCCTCGCGTCCATAGCGGAAGACACAAGCAAGCTGTACCCACACTGGAATATAACATCGGATCATCTTCAACACGTGAATAACAAATGAGCCAAGCTGCACTGAAAGAGTTTTTCATTTATGATACCGGCAAAGTATGAAATCCGGCATTCAAAAGTGTGCCACAGCATTGTATAATTCAATTAATTTCCATTCGGCAAAGTATAAATTGATTGAGATTGATTGATTGCCTAAGCATTCTATAGAATGCTGGATTTCCCAGCGGAAAAGTGTAAAACAGGCCATTTTTTCCCCCACATCAATGCTATCTGCTTTGGGTCATCATTCCACCACAGCTCCAGTGATTCAAATAATAGTGTTGCTAATGTGTTCATTTTAATTAATATTGTTTAAGGTGTGCATTGTCTGAAATAATTTTTAATTAACTAAGTTCTTATTTGTATTTAATGCACATCAACTATTATCGTTGTATTTGTGTTAAATTCATTTTAATCAATTTCCCTCTGATTCATATTTAATAAACATAAATTATCATTGTTTACTTTGTTTTAACTTCAATTTTAGTAATAAAATTGACTTGTGTTAAATTTATTTTAATTCATAAAATTGTGCTTGTGTTAAATTAATTTTAATTATTAAAATTGTGCTTGTGTTAAATTCATTTTAATCAATTTCCCTCTGATTCATATTTAATAAACATAAATTATCATTGTTTACTTTGTTTTAACTTCAATTTTAGTAATAAAATTGACTTGTGTTAAATTTATTTTAATTCATAAAATTGTGCTTGTGTTAAATTAATTTTAATTATTAAAATTGTGCTTGTGTTAAATTCATTTTAATCAATTTCCCTCTGATTCATATTTAATAAACATAAATTATCATTGTTTACTTTGTTTTAACTTCAATTTTAATAATAAAATTGACTTGTGTTAAATTTATTTTAATTCATAAAATTTAGCTTGTGTTACATTCATTTTAATGAATAAAATTGTACTTTGTGTTAAATTCTTTTTTATCAATTTCCCTCTGATTCATATTTAAAGCACATCAATTATCATTGTTTACGTTGTTTTAACTTCAATTTTAATAATAAAATTGGACTGTGTTAAATTTATTTTAATTAATACATTGGGCATTTGTGTTAAACTCATTTTAATTAATTAATTAAGTTCGGCCCTGCGATGGACTGGTGACCTGTCCAGGGTGTACTCCTGCCTTTTGCCCAATGTGGGCTGGAGATAGGCACCAGCAGACCCCCACGAACCCCCAAAGGGAATAAGCGGCTGGAAAATGATTTGTATTTGTATTTAATGGATATCAATCATTACTGTTGTACTTTGTGTTAAATGAAATGTAATGAATAAAAATGTGCATGGGGTTTCTTTCATTTTAATGAACAAAACTGTGCTTTTGCGTTAGATTCATTTTAATTATCAAGGTGTTTATGTTTTGTGTTTATGTTTATTCTTTTAAAAGTAATATATGCCCAGGACGGGTAGTGTCCTATGGTGAGCTGCTACAACAATTCCACAACAAATTCATTCACTTTTGGGTAAAAATGTTTTCTTATTTAATGTCTTTAGAATGTGTATTTCACACTTCCGAAACAATTTCATTAAATAAAAACACCAGGCCCAAGCATTCTATAGAATGCCGCTATTTCACACTTTTCTTTTTAAATATGACACATACCTTTCCTTCCATTGAGACCCGAAGGATCAATTTTGAGAACACCATCTGAGAAGCAAATCAGAAAAGTAAAAATATTACATAATGGTCAAAGAAAGGTCACCAAACAACAAAGAAATGTTCACATTTCCCCTATTTATAATACATTTTGCTACTCTAAGAGCCCCTATAATGGATTTTAAAAAAGTAACTATCATGCAGTGTTTAAATCGCTCTTTGTGTATTAAATTATTGTTTTACATAACTCCTCCCCCAAACATTGTAGAACTTTCTAGCATCATGCAGAGACCATGTTTTATCTTTCTAGGAGAAATTGTGACAGAGAAATGTATTTTCTTTGTGAGAAATTAATCTTTTCAGGATTCTGCCCCAAGTTCAATGCTCTGTATTGACAAATAACATCTCCACCAATGGTGGGAATTCAAATGTAACTTTGGGCATTTTGTAGAATAGATTGCTGTCGCTCTACGGTGGCATCCTCCTCTGAATCAGTCCATCATGGTATATAGTTGATTCTGTTGTTACCTTGTATTCCCTGCTATTGGGCATTCTCCCTGCGTTTTATACTGGGGCCGACAAGGTTCTTGTCTGTCACTGCAGTCCATCACCTAGCGGCTCCCCAATATGTTAATTTCCCAGTTAACTTGGAACAGCCTCTTCCTCCCAATCACAGCCGACAAGTACAATGATAACAGTTGCTGTAGTGTTCTCTGTATCATGCAAAATGTGAGCATAAAGCATTTTTTGTTGTGTTTGCTCTACAGCCTAATTTGCATACTCCGTTTGGCAAAGTTCACTCTACCAAAGATCTTTAGATTTTACGATGAATTGTACAGTAATTTACTTCTGTTAATGATTCTTAATCTACCAAAGAGCTATGTGCTAATTTGTCAAAAGCACGTATAAATGTATACAGCCTTTTTCAAACACGGCATGCAAAATCCAATCTCAACAGACTTGGGTATAATACTAATCACAGCATTGTATAAAAAAGGGGTTATGCATGAGTGAGTCACAGAACTACTCATTTGGGAGTTAACGGAGTAAAATCCTGTTGTTGGAGACTCTAGAAACCAAATAATGAATGTTTCTAAATCACAACAAAAGTGATCTGTCAACTTAATCTGTCAGCCACAAACATACCAACTGCATCAACTGTTCCCACGTGGTCCACGAAATCTCTTCTTCCCAAATAAAGGCAAATCTGAAAGAAGAAAACGCGGTAAACATGGTTTGAAAAGATGTTTAAGCACATAACGAGAGGCTAAAGATAGTCTTACCGAGCCATTGCCGCTGTTTTTCTTGTAAACCCTGTATAAACAACAGATAAATCTTTTTATCGTAATGTCAAATCGATAAGACGTGTCTTTTACTTCTAGCTAAGCAAGTTGGGACAGAGTATTGTTGGCAGGAGCTAAAAATGACCAAAATAAATTAATTTCAATAAATTCAATAAATTCACTGGTAGAGGGTACTTATGCTAAGCATTGCACATTTTCTTTTAAACTCTCGCAGTAATCCCGTCAATCCATTCTAAAAAGGATTTCTTGTAATCTTCTAATCCACGGGGATTGAAGACCAAGAAGACTTCTGCAGATTTAATACTACAAGTGAACATCATTACACAAAGTCTCCTTGATTTAGAGATGTGTCTTAAATACAGAGCAATATTCCGAAATCTCCAGAAGGGATTTTTGTTCTTTGAACCAGGGCTTAATAATAAAGATGTATACTTACTTGGCCATGGTTTTGGCGAACAAGATGAATACTTCTGAAAAAGAAGTAATCTCAGGTTTACAATCTTATATGGAAGCAGCACGTGTAGAATTCTCTGAACTTTGTAGAATGTTTGGAAACAGCGTTCATGTTTTATGTTGTCCTGCTGAGATTCAAATCCACTCAGGCTAATCAGGGAAGAGCAGATTAGCATAACGATAGACCGATTCATAAGCCTCTGCTCACAATAAGATTTGTCCTAAAGGGAAAACCTGTTAGGAATTGAAAAATGTACTCTGAATCTTGAATATTATAGTGAAATCCAACAGATCCTGGAAGCACTGACATTTATGATGTGGTTTTAATTCATTTAAACGTTAGGTATCAATTAGTAAAAGTCTTTAATAATAAATATGACCATGTATGTGGGTGGTTGACATTTAATCTGGAAAAAGTTTACTTTTACAATACAAATTTCATGCCTGAAATAACGTTTTGTGTAGTTTTGACCCAATTTGAAAATATATGAATGTTATTTTAGATGTTGTGTTGAAAATATGCATTTTTCTATCATGCATTTTGCTGCATCCATATCTTAAATTGTCACATGGTGCACCATGAAAACATCACGTTATTTTGATATTTGACATTTCCATGTGAAAATTTGGTCATTTGGTTTATTTTGCTAAGGTGGGCATCGCTCCTCAAATCTTCCAAAGTATTATCAATAAATTCTCTTAAAACTTATGACAATGGGAAAAAAAATACTTGAGAACCTTATTGATACTAATTTCCTCGGATTGTCACAATTGTGAACATCATTCCTTTTTTTTTTGATCAAAAATCTAAGTTGAAAGCTTACTAAACCAACCTTTGGTAGCATTTTTCTACATCTTGTCAGAGGAACAACATTTAAATATATTCTTGTTAAAATATGACTTTGTGAGACACAGAAAATGAGAATTGTGCCATTTGTCAACCACCCAAATACTATTTATGTTTACAATGAGTGCAGTTTTAGTCAAACAAACGAGTCAATTGAAAATGTTTTTAAGCAATAAAGTTGGGCTGTGAGTTACTTTATTTAAATCTTTGGTAAAAGTTATTTCGAAAAAAATTGTAAACAGAGATCAACTCATTTTAACGTTTGTTTTCTTTCTGTAATATTTCAAAATAAAAGCCCAGGTATGCTAACCAACACACAACCCAAATTTATTTTGTTCAGAAATTTGGGGTTTTAAAACATTGTACTTTAAGGCATACAAAACCTATCAAAGTTAAAATGTTAAAAATAAATAAAAAATTACCTCCCGACTAAACCAATGGGTGGTAGGCTACTTTAAAGCATAACCATATAGATATGATTTAATTATCTGTCATGCTGCATATCATGTTTTCAATCAAAAAAAGCATGCATTTGTTCTTTTAAAATCTTCCCGTCTCTCAGTTGTCTACTCAACTTTACCATCATGTCTATGCCAGATCGCAGCATTCACCTCCAAATCTTGAAACCCATCTGTTTTCTCTGAGATGTCAAGGTTCAGTTCTTACCTGCTTTGAAGTGTAAGCTCCGTTTGGTGTCCTCCCTGGTGTGCTCCCCAATTGTCTTACCCTCCTTTATACTGCAAGCTCTCCTCCCTCTCTTTGGCTTACACTGCTCACAATTCTTAATGTTGATTTTGGTTCTAATCCAATTAGTTCATTAGTAGTTTTCTTTTTCTGGCAACAATGTGCACGAAAATAAACATTGAATTGGAATTAGGGATTAGGTTCGAGTGAGGAGGGCTGTGGACAAAACGGTTACGTCTCTCTTCTGCGTTCAGAGCTCCTCCTCTGGCATAGCAGGGTTGTGTCCTTTTAGGGCACATACTCACCATGGCCTCGCTTTCTATCTCATGGAGCCAGAATAACAATAACAACTCTCATTAATTTCATAACACGCCGCATAGAGGGGCACGCAAGCTGTAAATCCTCTGTGCTCTTGTCGGGAAGATAAATGTTTAAATGCTCGTATTGGTTCAGGACTGAATGGGTGAGACTATTTTAGAACACTGGCTTCCACAAAAGATGAAAGAGACACTGTCATTGTGTCCTCGCAGGGATTTGTGAGAGTGAAGCGAGGTGCAAACAGTTGGTTGGCTGTCGCTGGAGTATTAACGTCAACCTGTGCACAACATTTCTGCAAAAGATGCATTTCCACTGTCAGAATCTAGAAAGAAAAATCCGAAAACACATTTTTTACTGACTTTTTGTAAATTACGAATACTCAGCCAGATTCTGACCCTCGAAGACTTGTTAGTTTGCTTTTAAATAGTTCAGCTACACTCTGCTTTCAATTTAGTATTGCCTGTCAAAATACACTAGAAACAAAATTGTAGACCTTCAAAAAGCTGGAAAGGGCTACAGTGCAATTTTCAAACAGCTTGGTGAAAACAGAACAACTGTTCGAGAAATTATCAGAAAATGGTTACTGGTGGCTGTCAATGTCCCTCAAACTGGGAGCAAACTAAAGATCTCTCCTCGTGGGGTATCAACAACACTAACAATGGTGAAGAATCAGTCCAGAATGACACAGGAGGAGCTGGTTGATGCTGTGAAGAGAACTGGGACTACCGTTGACTTATCAGTAAAACACTTACAAGTTTAAAATCATGCATCTCATGGAAGGTTCCTCTTCTGAAGTCTTGAAAGCAATTCACCGTGTTTTGAGGAAGAGGAATGATTCGTATCATCCTAATTATACCATAACTAAAGTGAAGCATGGGGGTGGAAGCATCATGCTCTGGGGTACAGGACGACTGCACTGTATTAAGGAGAGGATGAACAGGGGCTGTGTATTTTGAGACATTGGGCAAAAAATACCTTTCCTCAATCATGACTGAGCCAGACTATAACCCACAGCACACAGCCAGGAAGACCAAGGCGGGGCTCCGTAAGAAGCATCCACACTCCAGACCTACAGGATTTATTTCTATGGAAAAATTGGATTTATGTAGGTAAACACTGACAGATTTAGAGAATATGTGCCAAAATGGGTCAAAATCCGCCCTGCAGTGTGAGCAAACCTGGTGAAAAATGAAAGGAATGGTTTGACCAGTGTAAACAAAGTTTCTGTGCAAATATTGAATCTGACATTTTAGATCCCTCCATGATTTCCAAGTAGGAGAACTTGCGAAAATCAAAGAGTGGTTGGTCAACTACTCAGTACTTGAGTCAGCCATTCATATGTGTGTTAATTTAGGGATGTGCTTTAGATACATTAGCTTCGTTAAAGAATAAACAGATAAAAATCAATGACAGACTTAGTGTTGAACAGAACGTTGAAAATTAGCTGAAAAAGTTGATTTACACCATTTGTTTGATCGGGCTTTCATTTAACCTTGCTGCAGATAAAGAAAGAATGCACTTTTGTAGACGAAGATGATAATCTTGGCCCTTTCGGAAATGGGGACTTTGTAGTTAAAGTAATTTTCTACAACGAATTCATGGCCATTGAAAAAAACGCTCCATAAGAGTTGGGATGATTTTCCAGCATTAGTTGGATTTCAACCATTCCATTCTTTCCCATAATGGATTGAGAAGCGTAGATCATATCCATTCTTACTCTCAGCGGATGTAGTAGATCATCTGGGTGCGTATCGGACCCTCCTCCTACTGCTTTTCTCATACTATTTATAGTATGTACGTATGTCATTTTGAACGGGCCCCACATCCCAGTGTCAACAACAATAACACAGGCTTCTACTACAATATGTACTGACATATACCGTGTTGAATTTTATTTTTGTACATTTAAAAAGTTTAAATTAAACAAACTAAAGAAAATCAGTATTCAGTGTTCCTACCCTTTGACCTAAAACCAGCATAATTTACAGGTACACTCCCAGTCAAGGGTTATATTGAGATGTATGATCAACCAATAACAGCTAAACTCTGCTACCAAGGTGACGTCAAGAGAAAATGGTTTGATTTGAACAGCAACTAGACACAGGGTAGTTATACTGCATCAACAACGTCTCTTATAAACAAAGATCTTCAAGCAGTCGGGGGTTCCAAAAGTTGCCGTTCAAGTTAGTTTGGAGAAGCACAAAGAAATGCCCAAATTAAGGATCATAGTGGTCGCCCAAGGAAACCTGTGCAGCAGCAGCAGCAAGTTGATTACTCTTCGAAAATGGAAAATGTTCGGCAGTGCTCAGAGGTGGAAGAAACTAGAAGCGGAATCTATTATTTGGAGGAGTCTGGTCAGAAGTGGCCTTTATGGAAGAGGTGCTGCCAAAATGATATCAATAAAACAAATCTATAAATGTAATTATACATGACTTTGTGCCTTATTTTAGTACCACTTTTTGATCGTGCTCCCACTGTTAACAATGATCACCAGCCGCAAGAAACGTCTGAGCAATCTTCTACGCTGCTCTCTATTCACATTCCAACTCCAGTTTGTTATGTACTCCAACTTTAATGCAAATCCTGCCCTCTGGCACCCCCTTAATTCACATCTGACAGTACAAAGAGTTGTTTCTTTTATTGCTCCTTGTATTTACATTTGTTTTTTTACGGCACAGAAGGATTTTGAATCAAAAAGGGGTGTTGAGGACACATTAAGTTCACTATATCCAGGCTACAAATATTCTTTACCACTCAATTTAATTTGAACAGTAAATGTCTTGGTTCTTTACGTAGATGCAGCCCAGATGACCTACGATGGGTGTACTCCCGCCTCTTGCCCAATGTGTACTGGAGAACAATGCACCGGCAGACCCCCGTGACCCCAAAAAAGGGAATAAGCGGGTTGGAAAATGAATGCAGCCCAGATTTAAACTCAATGAAATTATTAAAAGAACAGATTAATTAAAGAACAACTTACGATGCCTTAGAATTAACTTGTTTTGCTGTTAAACAGAGTAATCTGTTTACTCTGAAAGAGTTGTTTTGTGTAGAGTCCTGTGCTTGGCCCGTAGTCCTAATCTATGTCTTTGATTTGATCTTCTCACAGGTATGGCTGACAAAACCACTCAAAACGTGGATCATTCTGGTAAACGGAACACAGTGTTCATTTTAAAGAGTTGATCTGGTGTTTTCATCTGTGCTAGTTTGAATTTACGGAATTTAAATAGCCATGAGTTTCTATGTAAAGGCTAGCGGTCTATCTTTAGTCCGACCAAATCCTCTCCCATCACCTGCTTGTTTCTCCTGATACGCAGGTAATGCTCTTTGCAAGTCTGGTTTTACTGGCTCATGCTGAATTAGCAGCAGATGTAGTCGAAAATTAATGTGATTAAATGAAGCTCAGGCTGTGCTTGTGCTGGGATTGCACAGTTTTAACTTGCGGCCTGGGCCATGAGCCATTTAAATAGTTAAAGATAGTCACAGAATCAATGAAAGACAGCTAGAAGCTTCATGTAGCTCGTTGTTAAGGGCTAACCGAAGATGAGGATGCTTCATAGGGAGGAAGCACAAGATTCTGTTGGAAATGTGAATGTTAAGTATCCTGTGTGTTTTGTTAACAGGACCATCCATCCGTCTGTCCGTCTGTCCGTCCATCCACCCATCAGCCAAACTCTGCACTGTACATGAACTCTATTAGAAAATAATATAAAAATGTGCATTTTCTAAGAATTTTATTTTTTTTTTGTAGTTTTTGCTGTTCTTATGAAATATATACAAATATTATTGTTTTTTTTTTTAATTTCACATCCCACATAGTAAAATCCTAAGAGTTAAATTAACTCTACTCAGAGTGTATTTGGTCCCACTCTATATAGAGTTAAACCAACTCTGAAGGAGAGTTATTTAAATAAGTCTATTTGAACTAAACAGTCTATTTTTGTCTGTTTTTACTCTTTTCTGGAGTGGACTTGGTCCCTCTCTGAATAGTTAATATTTAGTTTGCATTTTCCATGCAGATTTGGAAAAACATGAAGAAAAGAGATTATTAAATTACTCTTTCTCAGAGTCGGTTTAACTCTATATAGAGTGGGACCAAATATACTCCGAGTAGAGTTAATTTAACTCTTAGGATTTTACTGTGTTTAGTGCTAAATTAACAGTTTTGCTTGTAAGTTCCATGGCGTTTACATAAAGTAAACAACAAACAAACAAACAAACAGGATGTTTACCGGGAGCAGTAAGTTTTTGTATTTGCTTTGGAGGATTTTTAATGTTTTAATCGACGCTGGTTTTTACTTTTTGATGTGTGTGAAATGGAAGATCTAATATTCAGTGTTTTGTCTGTTTTTGTCTTTATTGTTAAATAGTTTTAGCATTTGAAACAAATCTAACCATTAATTTTCACCATTCAATTATCACAGCACAGCATACTATAAAAAATAAACTGTACATTTTACGGTAAATAACCGGCAGCTGTGGTTGCCAGAACTTTGCAGTCAAATAAACGGTAGCACTGTTTTGGTTTTATGGGATTGTCCTGTGAATTTTATGAATTCATATCATTTTTTAAATTTTAAAACTGTCTAATTAACATATTTACTTGTTATAAAAAGTTTATGCTTGTTTTAATAGCTAAAAAAATGTATTGTACATTTTAAAAATATAGAAAACGGGTTTGTACTGTAAATTTTCCATGTTGAAATCATGGTTTCTTACAAAACTGCTCCAAAAACACATTTTAGAACATTTCAAATTCATATTTTTTTCTGTTAGAGATAATACAGAAAATTAATAATGAATTAATTTGTTAATTTTATGGCAATAAACTGTATTTCCACATAATTTGAACTGTTAAAATTAAGTTCTAACTTTGTTTTTCTCTGTAAATTGTACGGTTTTGTGACTTACTGTCTGTTCCTGTCGAATTTCTACCTTATTTTGCAGTTCGGTTTACGATATTTTTCGATTGATTCTTGCGCTGACGGAGCTGAATTGTAGTGTGGGAAATTATGAAAGTAACAATGTAAACCCTTGAATTTGATGGGTATAAACTGTTTTTATAGCAACAAAAATATGTTAATTAGACAGTTTACGGTAAAAAAAAGAATTAAAATTTGTGATCTGGTGCAACCCTGTAAAACCGATAACCACTTTTTAATCGTAGAATTTATGTTACACTGGATTGAGTAGTTCTTGTTGTGGCGAAACATGTTTGTTTAAATGGAAGTAATAAAGTGGGTTTTTTTTTTTACTACGGTAAACTTTATCTTCATTTGTTTTCAAACTTTAGAATCACTCTATGAAACGAATTGAAGATTTCTGCTGCAAATTCTAGACTTTTTGCAAGAAATGCGACTTTATACTGTGTGACTCAATATTTGTTACATATAATTTTGTATTATATTAAAACATAGAAAATGGAAGCTATCAAAGGCTGGTCTCCAGTTTCCCATTTGCCCCATTGCTGGAGTTTTGACTGTGTGTTGACAAAAAAATGCCAGTTTCAAAAACAAAGCAAATTTGATTTAGAAACTACTTCTTTGAAAATGTGAAATGTTGCTTTCAAGAAAGTAGAGAGGAAAAAGTAAAAGAGTTCCGTATACGGATGAATGGATGGTTTAACACAGTTTTAATTAATCCTACACAGCTGTTCGTGTTTCACTTCACAACTGGGTTTAAACTGGGATGACCATTAGGTCCTGTTTGATACAATTTGTTGTTCCAACACCTGGGTATAATTCTATAAAATCTCTGACTTTGTGCAAGTAATATATAACGCACTGGTCGTTGCGTTTTGTAAATAAAAAAACAATCTTTATTTATATTTCTGAAAGAATTCTTTGTGTATATTATGTTTCCACAACAGCCTTTGACTTTTGCACTGCACTTTAAGTGTGTAAGTCATTCTAAATGTGTTTACTAAGCAGCAAACCAGAAAGTTACTAACCAGTTCCCAGAAAGTGCACATTTTGTTTGTTTATCCTCATCTTTAATCTCAAAATCAAGGACATCCCTGGATTTCTGAGGCAGCAGCATTTCATGGGAAAACACTTTGTTTGCAAATTACAATCTATTGTATTTTAAATCTCGAAAACGTAAAGCTCTGGCTGCTGTAGAAAGTCATGAGCACTATGCAAAACCCGGATGCAAATGAGAGAGATGCATTAAAAGCACAGCAAAAGCAGAAAGAAAAGTGGAAGAAATGTGAAAAAAGGACACTATTTACAGTCGCCGATTATGAATTTTCAGTAAAAAACAAATTGGACCATTTAAATCGCCTCACATTATCAGAACATCACTGAACTGGCGACACTGAGGATGAAGGGCGTGGTTGTATCTGTCTTTATTTCCTTCATCACTATTTAATAGTGGAAAAAACAGTGACTTTTACAGCCCTCTCACAACAAACAGACGTATGGGGGTGGAGTGCTCTGTTTGTGTGTGGTGGTGAGCTTTGTAGACTGTTTTTGCTGAGTAGGGTTGGTGTTAGTCAAGCAGCTGGAAACAGAAAGAGAGAAGAAAAACAGGGCAGGAGGAGGAGAACGGCAAAAAAGCGAGAGAAAAGGGGGATGATCATATCCATATGGTGGAGCTTGTGTTGTTCACTTCCTGGATGGAGACGGAGCTGGAAAGTCCGGACGATTTGAAAAATTGATGAACCTAGATGATCTGAAGCTGTGCAGGACTGATAGAGAAGGAAGACGGAGGTGCTGCTTGAGTTTAGGAAAGAACTAAAAAAAACGAATGATCCTATGCAGAAATTCAGGTTGGTGTATTTTCTGCTCTCTTCAACTTGAACCCATGAAGCACTTTCTTCCATTTGTTCTGATTTGACAATCCCGGGAATCGTCACCTTTGCACGTGGATTCAAGATCTGGTCTTTGAACACTACGGATGATGCTTTGGCAGCAGTAATCTATCCTTGAATGTGGTTTGCAGCCACCAGCTGATCTTCTGAGGGGTGTTGCCACCCAGTGCTATTTGAATTTGTGGTATAAAGCTTCATTGCCTTTTCATTTCCGCGTTGAATGCATCTGGTGCCCTTCTTCCTTCTTGGTTTCTCTTCTCGGATGCCCAGTTGATGTTTCCTCACAGACAATAAGAGCTTTTGTGTGCAAGTGGGTTGCTTGGACTGGGCAGTCTGTCATTTACTTCAGTTTGGCTCTGTAATGAGCTCTCACGAGAGGAATCTGTGCCGCTCACAAGAGGAGAAAGTCTAACCTGAATCTGCCCTCAGTTGAAGTCGAGTGTAAACAAAGATTTGTGATGGTCTGGGTCAGACTTGTTTAAAGCATCACTTGAGAATAGCAGCAGTAGTTTCGTAGTGTTTGGAACAACCCACCTGAAAGGACACTTTCTAGAAACGGCCATGACAGCAGCGTGGTACCATCGCGACATCAGTCGTGTTCGCGCTGAAGAGCTCCTGGCCCATGCTGGAAAAGATGGCAGCTTCTTGGTGAGGGACAGTGAATCGGTACCTGGAGCTTACGCCTTGTGTCTGCTGTGAGTACTGCGGCTTTTTCTGTGCATCATTTTAAGCAAAACTCTTAGAAAACATACTTTAGTACACATACTTTTTATACGGCATTAGGATGACTGTTTTGTGATTGGTTGCTATGCTTATGACAAGGCACAGCAACCAGCTGATGATTGGTCCAATTCATATTTAAATTCACACTTTCCCAAGGATTTACTTAAGCAGCTTTGATTTCGGTGTCCTTAATATGTAAATTTTTAGTACATTTTACATCAGTAAATCCCACCATGACAGAAGACGCACATGTATATGTTCAAATATGTCTGGAATTAAAGTGAGAGAAAAATGTATTCTCACTCTGAGCCTCCACACCGTTAATGATATGTTTGTTTCAACAGCAAGAGACAAAATAGCAAGAGAAAAAAATTAGCGCTGCAGGCAGCAATCAAAGGGCTCGAGCACCTCAGGCGTCCTCGCCATACAATAACAACAAAACAAACCTTATTTATGCAATGGATTCAACCAAAATCTGTTCACATTTCAGGAAAAAATGGGAAAATTAAAAAATTACCACAAAATAAGTGTTATGGTGCCACCAGGTGGTGCTATGAATGGAAATTAATTTTATTCCTTTATCGTATTGAACAAAATTCATATCACAAACACCAAAAAAATGAAAAAGTATCTGAACGTTAAATGCTGTATGTCCTGTGGCCACCTTGTGGCACTTTTCTAATACTGTAGGTTGCTATAGTGATGTGTTATTCACCTATGAATAACACATGTTAGCACAACATAAGCTGAAACACTATAGAGCCATTTTGCACACTAACCCCAATCAGATGTAGATTCATGACATCACAAAAAGTTCCCCATGATAATATGATCTTCCTTAGCTGAGATAATGATATCCCAAAATTGTTGCTATGGTAAAGTCAGGTTGCTATAGAGGGGTCTGTAACATAATATGTTTCCTTTATCACTGGAAGTTATATAAACCGACCCCCATTTCTATATCTTTTATCAAAGCTGAGACAGAGCTCGTTGCTTCAGAGCCGTCAGCCGTCATTTTTTTACTATGTTTAACATAACCCACCTCCCCATTTCTCCGTGTTGTGTCATTTTGAAGACAATTTGTGCCCATTTCCCTTTATTTTCAATGGCCATTGCATGACAACGGTAAATATTTAACCCCTTCTCAGATTCCCGCTCTCAGTTGGAATGTTCTTGCACAGACCAAAAGATGACCTCCAGAAGTGTGGTCTGTTTGAAGTTTCCATGAGGCTCTCAGTTTGAGTTTCGTATATCTTTAATATATGGTAGCTTTAAAAACATGCACATTTGACACCAATTCAACCAAAAAAATAAGTGATGTGATTTTTACACCATTACTCTGTGAAATATGAAATACATTATAGAAAAGTGTGTCGCTGTGTGGTTAGTAAAACAATGACTCGAATGTTTGGCAATTAGGGTTTCCATGGTCACCATGTTGGCGTTTGGTAAGTTCTGAAAGTCAGCTGTACTAGAAACAAACCAGAGCAGAAAAAATATTATGGTCATAACATAAAAGGTTCTCAGAGCTCATTTGCATTTAGCCATGTAACTTGGAACACATATTCAACAGAGCCCACAGAACAGCCAGTATCAAATCTCACCGTTTCTAAGAAAGAGTCGCACATGGAAGAGCAATTCAAGCTTGTGAATTGTGTTTCAGAAAGTAAGATGAGGCAATTAAAAAACATAGCCTGAGCCAGACAATAAGCTAAATAAAGAATGACAGAGTGGAGGAAAGAAAGAAACTAGGAAGAGTAGTTGAGGCTCAGGCTTCAGGAATGTGTCTGGCTCAGGGCCGCAGCGTGGAGAGGGAAGTGCGGTCACTAGAGTCCATTCTCTCCAACTGGGGCCAGAAATGGGAACAAAACTGGGAAAACCGAAGCCCAAAGTGAGGCCACGATTGACTGACTATCTTCTCCCAGAGCTCATGTGAATTGCTGAAAGGGACAGCACTAAGCTGTCTGAAACCTTTTTGGTGAGGTGCCAAAGTTCTGCAAAAACTTGATGGTGAAGTTCTTCACTCATTTGTGTCCATAGATCAAGCTGAACGGATGAGAGGCCTGGCTCTATACAGTCTATGACAAAAGTAACTAACCTGAAGTGCTGCTGAAATATATTACTAATCAGGATTTTGGTAAATCCCATTGGCCATTGGTCAATTTTCGCATTACGCGGTCGCCTCATCAGATGAACGTGACTAATGATGGATTAATTAGATTTCAGGTGTGTATAAAAAGAACCCTAGCGCCCTAAACCTTCACATCAGCTACAACTAGATCTCTGCAAACATGCCTTAGCTTCACCCTGAGAGTAAAGGGCTGCCTATTAAAAGGCAAAAGACCAGATCCACTGTCTCAGCATCAAGTATAGAGGCTAAAAAAAGATTTGAAGAGACTGGAGACATTTTTGACAAGCCCAGATCAGGCAGATCCCGTTCGAGAGGACCGTCTGTTTGTCAGACAATTTCCCACTGCAGCAGAGCTCCTCAAGACCTGGTCACCTGAACTCCACGCTGTTACTTAAATCAGTAACTAGAAGCCAGCGCAAAACAAAAGAAAATTGTAAAACTGTGAGGCATTTGGCCAAGCGCACAGCTTGCTAAAAGGTTGAAGGCTGGAAAAGCGGATTTTTCAGATGAATCTTCTGTTGAATTACACACAATCACCCAAAACATTGCAGAAGACCTACTAAAGCCGGGATTCCCCCCAAAAACAGTAAAGTTTGGTGGTGGAAAAATCATGGTCTGGGAGTTACATCCAGTATGGGGGTGTGCGAGAGATCAGCAAGGTGGAAGGCAACACCAAGAGTCTAAAATACCAAGAGCCACCTTTTATATTTTCAACCATGAAAAAAACCTAATTTTGCAGCAAGACGGTGCTCCATCCCACGCGTTTATCTCCACATCAACGAAGATCAAGATGCTCCATGATTGGCCAGCCCAGTTCCCAGACATAAACATCAATTAACAGGTGTGCGGTAGGAAGCATGGAAAACAAAACAATATTGATGAACTCTGGGAGGCACGCAAGACTGCTTTCTTTGCTATTCCTGATGACGTAATTAATAAATTGGTAAGGGTTAAGCATTTACAGTTGAGTAGTGAAACTAAGTGGGAAAAGGCAATGGAAATATCTCCAAGATGACAGTTGACAGCTCCCTAGCAACAAGGCTGTTTACCCTAGCAACCAATTTGTCATCTGTTTCTCAGCAATAGTGTGTGATAGAGACATTGAGGTTGCTACAAAAAATGTAGCAACAGTGACTAGGGCAACTTTATATTATGTCACTGACCCTTCCATAGCAACCAAGCTGTTTACCATACCAACTATGGGAAAACTTGGGGTTTGGTTTATTACACTTATAGGGACATATGGAACACTATATTATGTCATGGGGGTTGATTTAAGTCACCCATTGTGACATTAGCTTCACAAGGCAAACTTTAGCCATCTGTGTCTCATCCACAGGTTTCAGCGGCATGTTCATACATACCGAATCCTTCCGAATGCGGATGGATTATTGGCTGTGCAGGTGAGTTAGATATGGTTTTTATATGAGATCTAAAAATACTTACTTGGGGTTTTCATCTAACTGCTTTCATTTCGTCACAAAGTGTGGTCTCGTTCTGGTCTGCTCTCGGTAGTGTGTAGCTTCGTGGTTACCAAATGTATTCAGAAGTCAATAAAGTCTTTCACACAGACAGACTCCTGGTACCACACTCCTGATCTAACGAAATGTGCCAATGTAGTTTCCATCGCAAAATATTTGGCAACATGGCATTTGAATGTCGAGACTTGAGGATGTAAGAAGTGCATTGATGTGTTTCAAATGTAAATGTTATGTGTAGCTTTTGTGTTATCAATTAGATTTTCTGAGAAATGATCCAGAAATCAGAAAACTTGTCATTGTATGTAAACTTATGAGAACAGTTATGACAAACAACATATAAACAATGAAAATAAGTCATTTAAAATGAACACAACAAGTCTTTTTCTGAGTAATCCCTGATTCACTCTCATTTTTACAATTTATCTGTATATTTCTCAAGTCCTTAACAGGAGAAATGTTTAGGTTTCCTTTTCAGGAGGAAGTGTAACGCTTTTTTTCTATAACAAGAAACTTTTATTTAACTTTTTTTCGTCAAGAAACCTGATGTGTGTGCATGGTTTGCACAGCAGGCTTCTAGCTAGTGGCTTTTTGTGGTATGTAGAGTTTAGCAGATGTTAGAATGAGGACATCATAGTGTAATTGTAACTTTAGTTTGCAAAATGGAAAAACTGAATGCTTTTGGGAGTTACCACAAGATCAGCTTCTTGTTGCGGTATCTCTTTTCTTATTTTTATCATTTAAAGTTTCCAATTATCTTTGACGTCTATGTTTAATGCGTCCTGGCATTTGTTATTTAAGATATGCAGGTTTTATTATATAAAGCATCCCTACATTTCAAATCTGAAGCTGCAGGCTCCAACAGTTCTCTGTGATTTTATTGCAGGCTACACAGGGAATACAGGTGAATTGTTTCCAGACTCTTGGTGATTTAGTTTTGGGGTATCAGTATCCAAACAAAGGCCTGGTGGCTGCGTTAATGTACCCTGTAAATCGAGAAATGGAATTTAATGAAGAGAGCTCAGGTAAGAGGGGCTAGGGTTATGCCACTGTGCATGTGAATCCATTTATGACCATTGTGGCATTTTGCAAATTGTAGCCCTGAAATATTCAAGAGAAATGTAGTCCAACATGTTATAATCAATATATTATACATATAATATATAATAACAATTTAAAACAGTTATTACATTAAAACAGAGTAAATGGTGTCTGAATTCATGTGATGCATTCAAATGATGAGGCTTATATGCAGGTGTCTTCTTGCAGATGGTGATGATGAGAAGCCGTGTTCAACAGCCACCTCTCCTCCATACGCACTGTCCCCTACAGGCTATCCTGCTGCTCCCAGTTCAACAGCCCTTAATTTACTGCTGCAGAGCCGTCAGGAGCTAAGCTCAAATAGGTAGATTCATATTCTTTTCTTCTTTTATCCGTTTGTACAGGATTGTCAAGTTCTGATCTACACAAAGATTTGCTCAACTAGGGTTGGGTATGTGGATGTGCAAGTAAACAAAGTTTAAAACTGTTAGCTAACATTACTAGCTGGGTTTACTTCAAACAGTTAGCTAACTAGAGGGGTTTACTTCAGATTGTTAGCTAACATTACTAGTTGGGTTTACTTCAGACTGTTAGCTAACTGGCTGACTTTACTACAAACTGTTAACTAACATCACTAGCTGTGTTTACTTCTAACTGTTAGCGAACTGGCTGACTTTGCTACAAACTGTTAGCTTACATTACTAGCTAGGTTTACTTCAAATGTTAGCTAACTAGCTTGGTTTACTTCAAAATCTTAGCTAACATTACTAGCCAAGTTTACTTTAAAATCTTAGCCAACATTGCTAGCTGGTTTTACTTCAAACCTTTAGCTAACATTACCAGCTGGGTTAACTTCAAACTGTTAGCTAACATTGCTTGCTAGGTTACTTCAAACTTTTAGCTAACTGGTTGATTTTACTTCAAACTGTTAGCTAACTGGCTCACTTTACTTCAAACTGTTAACTAACATTACTAGCTGTGTTTACTTCTAACTGTTAGCTAACTGGTTGACTTTACTTCAAACTGTTAGCTAACTGGCTGGGTTTACTTCAAAATGTTGGCTAAAATTACTTCCAGGGTTTACTTAAATATGTTATCTAACTAGCTTGGTTAACTTCAAAATCTTAGGTAACATTACCAGCTGGGTTTACTTCAAACTGTTAGCTAACATTGCTGGGTTTACTTCAAACTTTTAGCTAACTGGCTGAGTTTACTTCAAGCTGTTAGCTAACATTACTAGCTGGGTTTACTACTAACTGTTAGCTAACTGGTTAACTTTTCTTCAAACTCTTAGCTTACATTACTAACTGTGTTTACTTCAAAATGTTAGTTAACCATCTTGGTTTACTTCAAACTCTTAGCTAATTTTACTTCAAAATGTTAGCTAAAATTACTACCTGGTTTTACTTAAATATGTTAGCTAACTAGCTTGGTTTACAAAATCTTAGCTAACATTACTAGCTGGGTTTAGTTCAAAATCTTAGCTAACAAGCTTGGTTTACTTCAGACTGTTAGCTGACTGGCTGTGTTTACTTCAGATAAAACTGTACTTGTAATGGATGTTCTTGGTTGTGTTTTGTATCTATCTTTATATGTTTAGTTCTCTTTTAGAACTGACTTTTATAAAAGTGTTCCCTTCTGCAGTGTTGGCTATGAGATCAACTCATTACTAGAAGAGTATCTGCATGGAAACGTGTGCAAAGACCTGGAGAATGTTAAGGGGGGTGCATCAGGATTGCAGCACTTTCAAGGCTTTCTCAATAACATGTGTGAATCTCTCCACATGTGAGTTTCTTTGAACCCACACTGCTGCTTTTGATGGCTGCTTTGTGAAATGAATTGTACATTAGGTAACGTTTTCCCGTAATTTGTTCAGCGAGATTGATCAGACCCTGTCCAGTTTAGAGACATTGGCGAAAGTATTTGATCACCCCAGTGGCCATCTCCTCTTCACTTCTTTGCAGGTACAGTGTAAGAATCTAAGTGTTATATTGTACAAATATAAAAGGTTGTTTTCAATGAGTTATTAATACCATAAGGAAGAATGGTGTTGTGTATATACTCTGAAGGCTGTTCCAATATGGCATTCATTTGGACACCATTTCCCATAACCATTTCATTTTGTGGCTTTAATTCACCATCTCTCGTCTAATTATAATCAGTTCTTCTCTACTGACTCAAGCAAGTAAGTTTTCTTTTAAAGTATGTCTAATGCAGTAAGCCAGAGGTTTTGATATGATCCCAAGGTGCAAAGTGAGAAAAATAGCCAATGAGAGCAATAGATTGCAATGGTATTTCATTTTTAATGGCCGTTGTCCCTTGTCCAAAGAACAAGGCTTCAAATGGGATTAATTTTATGCTAGACATTATTTTAGAAGATCCTGTCCAGGCTTCATTAAAGGTAAATTTGTATTATTTATCAGTTATCTTTACCAGCTTTTCCTTATTCTGGCACAGTGGTCTATTGGTTCTAATTCTCTTTGGATTAAAAGCTGCAGAACGTACAAACTGAAAGTCACCAGTGCATTTCAGAGCAACATTTCTGTAGGCATTTTGGTAATGCTAATCAACATCTTTTTGGAAATGCTAGTTAGGAGATTGGAGAGCCTGGAAGAATTACCGTGAGCTCCTCCTAATTAGTAAAAATATCTACGGTACTGTGTAAATCATATGTAGGGCTACGAACTTAGAGTAATTGTTCTGCAGCAGAATAAAGTTGCAGCCAATCATATGCCTCCCAGATGGTATTGCATGATGGCAAAGTATCTGCCTTTATTTCCCAGCAGTCAGAAAACCAGTAATCCTGACCAAATCCCACAAATATTCAAGAAACTTCCACCATGCTTTACTGTTGCCTGCAGACACTCTTTGCTGTAACTACAGACAAAAATTTTCACTTATATGTCCAGATCACATGCTGCCATTTTCTCCACTGCAATTATTATGTTTTTGTATATAATTGAGTCACTTATTCTCTCTTCACCATGCATGGTCTTTTTTACCTCCATAAATGCCCTTCCAAAAGCTAGTTTTCTCAATAAACATTCTCTTTCTTAGAAGACAGGGAAAAGCCCTGAAGAAAACCTGGATAATCTTCTCCAGAAACTCAGTACTCTGTGTAACCTGTTGTCTTCTCTGGAGAAAAGGGTAAATATTTGAACAGCTATACATCCCAACACTCAAAGCACATTCATGTAATTCCTCTGCATTAGTAACTTCAAAATTCTGTGTTTGCAGGTTCTTGATGCTTTACAGGATGCTGTATCCAATCACAAGTTATCTGTACAACCAACCCCTCCTCCGGAATCCAGCAGAGCTCCTAAAATGGTGTCTCGACCGAATTCCGTCCACAGCTTTCAGGTAGACCTTCAGCATAGAAGTACAATAGTAGTTCAATTATGACAAAATTTGCATTGAGCTATGTGTTTTTTTTTGTTCATCTCAAGGTTAAGGTTGTCAGATATGGAAGGCAAACTGTGTCCGTGGACATTGATGCAGGATTGGTGCTTTTTGATAAGAAGTCTGGCTCATTCGGTGTGGAGATGGTCAAGCTTGAGCGAAGTGAGTACACCATCTTTGTATGGCTTGTTATGTCCTTCTCTATGTTTGCCTCTTTGTCATGTTATCCCTTTCCTCTGTGTGTGTACAGATTCATTTTCTTCAGCTGTTCACTGCTTGATTGGAGACCAGCTTGGTCTCTAATCACACGCCCTTCTTATACCCTTCTCAGTGTCTCCTCTGTGTCTGTGTTCTAACCAAAATTTCAGAGACATTGTTGCTTCCTTACCTGTTCACTTACCCCGTGTTCTATTCCTGTCTGGTGTTTCATGGATTTGTACTTCTCTTCCTGATATGAGAATTCTACAGAATTTTACAAAATTCTCCCTATTCTCTCTGGAGTCGGTGGTTGTCAGGAGCTGGGAGACTCTCTTTGGTTCCATGTTAAAGATGGCTTTAACGTGGAACCCCTTTGCATCCATGAAACATGTGTTTTTGGACCATTTTTGCTCAAATTTGTTTGGATGTCTCAGAGCTGGATGTAAACTGCCTCCCTAAACTGCTTTAGGATGCTCCAAAGACTCTCAATAGGACTGAATTACAGGAAGGATGGAGGCCACATCATTTCTCCTTTCATCCCCATAGTAGCCATTGAAGCACAAATTTTTTTGCAGCATGAGATGTGGCATTGTCCTGCATGAAGATGGTTTTATTGTGGGAAGTATTGTTCTTCCTTCTGTACCAGGACAGGAAGTGGTCTGTGAGAAACTCTGCATACTTTGCAGAAGTCATCTTTATACTTTCATTATACTAAAGGAGCCAACCAGCTCTCTTCCCCATGATTGTGGCTCAAAACATGACTTGCTGACGTTGCAACCTTGTTTCAACAGGGTGGCCGTCCACCAACCATCCACTACTCCATCAATCTGGACAACTGAGGGCTGCATTGCACTCATCATTGAACAGAATCAGTCTCTATGTATTTTTCTGCCCAATTGAGCCATTAGTGATTGTGAGCATTGGTTAGCGGTGGAGGAATGGAAGGTTTATGCAAAATTGCAAGACTCCAGAGCAGTGACTTTCAACTAGTAGGCCTTGGCACGCCATCCGTGAGGCAACTACACCAATTTTTTGTTATTTTTGTTAATTGACTAAACGTTTTAAAATAATTCATTTAAAAACGTATTTTCATTTATCTCATAGGGTCAAAAACACTAAAGTGAAATATCAGTGATTATTATATTATCATTTTATATGGATCAAACTATCAATAGACCAATTGCGTCACAACGTCAGATTTAAATGAGTTCAGTTAGACACATTGACTGTGAGTCTACTGGAAAATGGATCGCATTCTGAAGAGAATTGCAATGTAACCCGTAATGCAACGAGTAAAGAGACATTGGGCCTCAAAGTACCCCAGCTGCATCGGGAAGCCAAAATAATATTTTCTTGGGTAAAAAGATAGACTTTCCACTCAAATATATATATATATATATATATATATATATATATATATATATATATATATATATATATATATATATATATATATATATATATATATATATATATATATATATATATATATATATAGCAGGTGCTCTTTTGATCTGATGCATGGAACTGGTAGAAATTGCCACAAAACTGGTGATCACTCTTGTTTTTGTGAAATATCTAATGTTTTCATACCTTGTTGAATGCATTGAACTATTTCACACTTTTCATCCGCAGCAAAATCTTGTTCTTCCCCATAGTGCTTGAAAATGTTGCTCTCCTTAATAATGTGGAACACCCAACGTTTGCATTTCAATTAAGCAGACCTGGCAATCTAATTATCATAGGTGTCCAGAAAAAAAAAACTGAAAAAACTGCTTTTGAATAATAATTCGGAACAGGTTGTTAGTGATCTTTATCCAACGAACCAAAGAATCTATATGTTTTAATCTACCGAGCTTCTATATGCTGCTTTACCAGTCAGTTTTTCTCTCCCTGGGTGAGCAAAATCTGTAGATGATGGGTGCAGTCCCCGTCCCAGGCCCTTTAGATATGATGTAATCAAAACATATGCTTTACCCGCATTGCCTTTCACTTCAGTGTCATCAGTTTTATGTTGACACTATAACTAAAGTCTTTAATATTAATCTGTCAACAGCCTTTAATCACTATTTAAGCTGGCCATCTATTAAAAACATCATAATTATCATTTATTGGGATTCAAAGCAATTAAAGTGTTATTTTGCTTTCTTTATTCAGTTGTGCAGTTGGTGAAGTTTCATAAAGGCCCTGCCAAACTGAAGATGGTGGTAGACAGCCATCACAACCCACCGCGAGAGCTGGTATTTGAGAGCTCAAAAGTGAGGAAAAACATTTGTTCTATCTCAAATTAACTGGTCTGCTATAAGTCTGATATCTCGTTGTACCTTCCACAGAAACGAGAAGCCTTCTGCCGGCTTTTGCATCTTATGAAAGGCGCTCACTCTCAGCAGAAGGAGCTTGATGTCATCTCTGTGTTCGTGGGGACCTGGAATATGGGTACGTTTCTAAGCAGATTTTAATCAGTTCTTTCTTTTCCTGGGTTTCGTACCCACAACCTTTGTGTTGAGTAGCTACTGACTGAGTCACAGGAAAGCAATCTGCGCCAACAATATCATGAGCCATGATGGAAAATTATGCATTATAGAAATCGATCATAAATTTACATATTACTTCTCAAAAATACCCATCCTTGATTTTTTTAAATAGGAGATTTATGTTCAGTTGTGGCCAAAACTGGTACTGCAAGGTAAGGTTTTAGGATAATGTTTTCTTCCTGTGTATTATCTGGCAACCCATCTGCAAAGGTTTATCGTAAACCAACGTGCAGAGCATTATTCGACCGTAGAAAATGTATATTACTTTTCCTGGAGAAAACTTGCAGCTCCAACAATTTCTAATTGGCGTATAATCACAAGGTTTTCATTTAATTAGATCTTCTCCGATGTATTTTCTCAATTAAAAGGTATGAATTGTTTCTGTTTGTGAGCATTGGTTAGCGGAGACTGAACGGAGTCAGTTGTAGCTTCAATGATCTGTTTCTTGCTTAGTGATTAGCTTTTTAACAACTTCTCTCTTGATATCACGAATGGATCTCACAGAAATTTTCCTGATTGTCCTTTTATTTACACAAACTTGTCTAAATCAACCACAAATCTGGTGATCATGCCATGGTTGCAGACAGACAGGCACAGAGAAAATCTATCACATTACTCCAGTCTTGGTCTCTCTTTCCTGGTTTAGAATCCAGAAGAACACTTAGAATCCAGTTTTGTTATTTGAGTATAGGGCTATCAATGGGCAAGCAGCTATGTATTTAACAGACTCCTGTCTCCGTCGCAGTCCACAAGGTCCCTGTGGTCAGCTGATAATGGCTTTCTGGAGAGCCCTATAGAGCCAGTCTGAAATCTCTTTGAAATGTCTTAATTTTTTTTTTTACTTTACTTTATGAAATTCTAGGTAAATCTCTGATTAGTCATAAGTATTTTAAGTATTAATAATAACTGAATGGTCATTGGTTTGTGTAAAAAATGACAAAATTGAAACACATTTATGCACCTGGCAGAACCTTAATGCAAATTTACAGGAAGTAAAGTGCTATGCAAATGTTCTAGGCAGGTGCGAAAGTGCTGTGAACAAAGAATGCTTTCAGAAATGTAAATAATGATTGTTTTATATATATATATAAACCGGAACAGCTAAACTCTCTGTGGAAGCATTGCAGTTTGAAGCCATTGCTCTGACAAGAAAACAAGGCCAAGGAACGCAAGTATGCTAAAAAACTCAAACTCAATTTGGCTCTATAGAAGCACTCTTACTTGGCCAGAGAGTGGTACATTGATAAGTCCTTGATTGTGTCGTCCCTGCTGAGGAATCCAGGCAGATGCTTATCCATCCTGCATTTGCAGCAGGCCAATGGCCCCAAACATGCAACCAGTGTCTTTAATACATATCTTCAACTTGTAATTCGACATAAAGATGTTCATTGGTGCATGGGATTAGTTTACTTCAAAAACTGTGTGCAGTTTATGCTTATTAGAGGCCATTCATACAAACAAATGATCGTCACCTCCATGTTTTCTTAGTTTTCAGCATTTTATCATAGTATTGTGGTCAACGTTTCATTTTTTTCCCACAGGAGGCACTCCCCCGCCCAGCTCACTGCAGTCTTGGGTCACATGCAGTGGTTTGGGCCTCAACCAAGATGAGTCCATCAGTGCCATCCCTCATGATATATATGCCGTGGGTACTCAGGACAACCCACAGGCTGAAAAAGAGTGGGCAGAGCACATTAGAGCCACTCTTCGACATACAACCAACACCGACTTTAAACAGGTTTTCTGTTGAAAGCGTAGAACGTTTAGCTTGCGTTTTCCTTCAAGGTGGCTGTAATTTTGTGTTTCTCCTGTAGGTGGCAGTACAGTCCTTGTGGAACATCAGACTGGCTGTGTTTGTGAAGCCAGAGCTTGAAGCAAGCATCACTCAAATCAACACCGCCAGTGTAAAAACAGGCCTAGGAAACACACTTGGTACTAAAGTCTCCTACTTTTTGACTCCTTCAGGCAAGAATCAACTGAAATGTTACAGTGTATGACATTTTCTCATGTGTTCTGGGGATTACAGGGAATAAAGGAGCTGTAGGAGTTTCTTTTGTCTTCAATGGAACTTCGATGGGCTTTGTTAATTGCCATCTGACTTCCGGAGGTGATAAAGCCCTCAGGTATTCTCACCAATTTGATCTACTATGATGAGACATTGTGTGATCTTTTAACCATTTACTTCGCAAAATCTTTCTTAATAACATTGTTTTTAAAGCTGAGATTATATGGAATTAAAATTGTGCCTTTATAACTAATGCAGTTTCAGCTAAAGTGAACCAAAATACATTGATAAAGAAAAAAAAAATCAACCTCAAGGGGAAAATTAGAGTTTGAACGAGAAGGGACGGGGTCTACAACACCATGGCTGTGTCTCAATCCAGAAGTGTGCATCCTCCCGAGAGTGTATTTCAGAACCACTTATGTCACAACGGTGCGTGAGGTCCGTCACTTTTCACCAAACCTCGAAGTGACCTTCAAATGCATCCTTCAAATACGACCTCCTAATTCGGACGATGCAACGCCACTATCCTTCGTGGCATCAGATATCCCAACAGAATTTTGGATTTCTGTTTTTTTTTTTTTTGTTTGTTTTCAACGCAATCAACACAAAAACCAATTGAATCTGTGCTTAAATAAAAGTAACAGGTTTTATTAACACTGGTAGTGAAAGGCATATTGTAAAACATTAAAAATGACGTTAAAAACAGAAACACAGGTAGCCAACTTAATGTGAGCTAAAAATTGATGCATGTCATCATAAGAAGCAGACGGAGGAGTTAATAAAAATTATAAAACAGAATAAGGCTCGACCGTCATACTGGTCAAAATTACACACAACATAAAATAAAAAAAATAACACAGGGAAATAAAGAAATCGAACAATTAAAAATTAAGCATAAAACACTAAAAAACATATTAAGCTAAGTAAATCTTAAAATTCATCAGACATAAAACATAAAAGAATAAAAAAGTATATAAAAGAATCACCTAAATAGAAAAATACTAATATTACAACAACGTTTCATTTTGAGATCCATAAGCAAAAAAAAAAAAAAGAAGAAGAGGTGAGACCGTCCCATTTAACAAGGGTTTATGCAGCCTTCTGAGGATCCCCCACAGCCTCCTGCATTGAGACACAGCTCCTGACTTTTAGAGCCTAGCTGTGATGTAACTTTCTGTTTGTGATGTAACTTCCTGTTCTATCTCAGATCAATAGGATTTAAAACATTTTTTTCTTTTACACCTTGTGCTTCCATTTCATTGTTCCAAAAGCTTGAACAACACATCTCGAAACTCCAGTTTGCTTTGAAATCTCTGTCTGGGCAAGACCTTGTTATTGCAGGAGAACAACCTTGTGTCTTGTTGCTGTGCCAGGACACAAAAATGTCTTTCTAAACCTCATCTTCATAGCAGAGTTTGGCTGTTCCTCATCCAATTTAAACTTCCTACACAGCTGTTTCTTTAGCGTTTTTTCGTAATGAGGCAGAAATACATCTATCTCTATAGATATTTGAACATTTTCAGAAAAGGATTAAATACAATTGAATTAACCAAGTTCCTCTTCTCTTTTAGGAGGAACCACAACTTCCAGGACATCCTTCGTCTCTTGTCTCTGGGAGAAAAGCAGCTTGGCGCTTTTGACATCAGCCTTCGTTTCAATCATCTCTTTTGGTGTGGAGACCTTAACTACCGCCTGGACCTGGACGCTCTGGTTAAACGCTCTGCTTCCATACTTTGAAATGATTCACTGCAGCTTTACTTGTTCCCACTCATGAACCATTCTCTAAGCGTTCCTTTATTTAACATTCACCAGATTGCTCCAAGGCGAATCAATTAAACATCTTGAGCCGTACTCTCACTTCTTTCATACATTGAAGGTCAGCAGCCTGAGACCAAGGTTTTTCTTTTGCAGGACATACTGAAGCATGTTTCAAAGCGAGAGTTTGAAGAGCTAATGTGCGCAGACCAATTGACCAGAGAGCGACACCGAAGAAAGGCCTTTTTTAACTTTAGTAAGGAATCGAGGCTGCCCTTATCCTCCGCATGCATGAGAACAATCAACGAGGTTGCACTGCCACAATAAGGAGACGTTAACAGACCTTACTTTTTCTAACATGTTAAGAGGAGGAGAAGATTATGTTTCCACCCACCTATCGCTACGAGCGTGGTTCGAGAGACTGTTACCTCTGGCAGAAATACAAGTCCAGTGGGGTATGATTCCCTGCTTCATTCATTCAGTTTCTCCCTCTTTCAGCTTGTGTTGCAAAATCTGAAATCCTTCAAAAGCTTTAAACATCTTGATTTTCTTATTTTAAAAAGAATGATCTAGTTTAGACTTATTTAGCTTACTTAGTACCTTCTTGAAAAGAAAAAAAGGCTTATTGATTTGCTTGAATTAAAAAAGATTTTGATTTTGCCACTAAACTTAGAGTGTTAAAACAAGAAATTGTTCTGATAAAAACAGCTATCAGAACAAGAAAAGAAAACTTAAATAGGTAAAATCCTATTTGATCAAGCAAAAAAATAAATAAATAAAATAAACATTTGAGATGGGTAAAGCAAATTGACTTGGTAAAATTTCTTAAACAAGAAAAAATGCTTGTAAAAATCTTAAAACTAAATAAGCTATTTCTGGTTTTAAGTTCCTTTGTATGTCAATGATTGATATCTTTGTTTTATTTTACTATTGAAATACAGCTCTATGGAATTGTAGTGGATTTTGTTAAATGTATACACACAAGAATTGCTGCATTATTTTTAGAATAATTTATTTAAACTAATTTTATAAAAAAAAAACAAAAAAACAAAACAAAACGTACAAACAGAAATTATACACTGCAAAAAAAAAACAAATCTCAAATTAAGCAAAACAATCGAGCACATTTGAATATATCTTAGTTAATATATTCTTGTTTCAACAGCTCTATTTTTAAGATGCATCACCATTTTTTCAGTTTTTTGTTAATTTTAAGAAATCTGAGTTGCTTGCCTCATTGGCAGATTTTTTTTGCCCAATCTAGGAAGCTATTTTGAGCTATTTTTGCAGTCTGCAGATAACTTTCACATCATGTTTAGGTAATGAAACAAACAGACTGTTCTTAACTTTATATTTATGGTTTTAAAACTTTCCAGGTGCAAGTAAATGGACCTTCGTGGTGTGACAGAGTTTTGTGGAAGTCGTACCCAGAGTCGTATATAAACTGTACCTCGTATGGTACGTGTTCTGTCATTGATCGTTTTCATTCCTTCAGTGCACATCAAAGTTTGGACGCCACATCTCAGTTAATATACAATAAGAATTTATTCCTAAAAGTTGCACAGTTGATCGTTCTACACGCCATCATGAGTGAAATGCGTATTTGATAACGGTAACACGTTTGGCGCGTTAATGAAATGTGTTTAAGGTCAAATACAAAATAAAGTAAATGGTTATTTGTCTTAAAGGTGAATGTTTATATAATTGTTTTTCCTTTGTTTTTGGAAGATGTAACCCCAACGCAAAACAAACCCATTACACGACGTCTGTGGTACAGAAAAGGGCGTGACCTCTACGTGTCACATTTTGTATGTATGGAAGCCCGATTCTGCCAGAAAAAAATGGCTTAAAAAGTAACAATTTTGAGGTACTAAAGTCGAAGTTTTGAGGTAAAAAGTTTACATTTTGACCTTTAACTTGCTGATGTCTAACATGTTGCATAAGCACAAGGGTTAGGCTAACCCTAACACATAGGAAATGGGTTGTACTTTATGACATATTATATTAATAACATACACAATGAAATAAGTGATTGATAATCACTTACCTGAAATGATGCAGTTCTTCACACCTTTCTTACTCCTCTGCCCTTTCAGAAAATGTCCTTAAACTGTTATTCTTGCAGTGTTCATGTGCGCATGAGATGTGTTAGACACCAGCAGGTCACAAGTCAAAATTTCAACTTTTGATCTCAAATTTTAGATATTTGTATCTGAAAATTTTGATGTGTGTCTCAAAGTTTAAAAAAATTTTGCTCACATTTTGACTTTTAATCTCATTATTTTTGCATTTAAAAATTTTGATTTTGTAGGTAAAAATGTTGACTTTTCTCAAATTTTCTACTTTTTTACTTCAAATGTCTGCTTTTTATCCCAAATTTTTTACTTTTGTATTTCAAAATTTTGTTTTGATTTTTGTAGCCATTTTGGGAAATGGGCCTCTATATGTATGTGTGGTCAAAAAAAGCTTGTAAATGTAAGAATCCCTTTCGCAGAGAACATTTCATGACATGCGTGCCAGGAAAGGTTAAGGGACCTTGTCTGTCCCAAAAAACTCTTTCCCTACGAAGTGGTCGTCTAACAATTTGCACATAGTTACCAATGCTTGTGTGCTTTCACTTAAAAGTTCTTTTTGTAATCATTGATTGGCCGAATGTAAGCATGCGAAACCTAACCTGCCCCGGAAACTAATTCTAAATTTATTTCTAAACTTTGAGGATTGTGGGCTTTTAAATGTTTCTATTTGGGCTGATAGATGTGGTGACCTTTTCCAGACTGGCTTGATTTATTTGAACTATTTACTGAATTGTTGCCAAAATTAAAATTATGATTTGAAAACAAACTCAATTGATAACAGAAAAACATCAATGCTTCCTTTAGAATTAACCCTTAGAACTTCACAATTTAGGCTAGCAAATAATGGAGTATTTTTCTTCCAGGGTGTACGGATGACATCTTCACCAGTGAGCACTCTCCTGTTTTTGCAACATTTGAAGTGGGTGTTGTATCGCAGTTTCCCAAAGCTGGTATGAAAAGCTCTTCAGCCTGTGACTTCAACATTTTGACTTTTAGCTCATTTCATAACTCCTTTATTTATATCACCATTTGCAAAAGAAGGAACCACCATTTCCCTTTATTTTAAAGCGGAATCATTTTGAACATCCCAGCATTGGGAGGACTTTCAATGTAGGGCCTTATGTTTTGGGTTGAAAACACCCAGTTTCATTTCTGACATCTGGACTAGTGGTATCTAGGGTTGCTACCCATCCCTTTAAATATAGAATTTTATTTCTTCTAAAAAAAAAAAAATCAACATTTCAAGTGAATGATTTGTCATTAAAATATCAAAGCATGCATTTCATGTCAACTCCATAAGGCTCTGTCTAGGTTCGGTGTGGACTTGAAACACACATGTTCTATATTGTCTGACTTTAGTGCGGTGAAAACTGATGGAAAAGATACAGGACTCTAAAACTAAGAAAAACACCCACATTCTTTATGTTTGTAGTGCCTCTGCAGGAGAGTGACCACTCTATGAGCAGCTCATAAATGGTTTGTTTTGTTTAGAATCAGCTTCTCTCTCACTTTCATTTCAATTTAATATTTTAGACTTAAAAAAATTCATTTAAAACTGCATCTGTACCTAAAGAAACTAGATGGTTAAAGTTTGTACAGAAACTTTGATGTTGGCTTGTAAAAAAGTATTTTATAAGCAAAACGTCATCATACAAAGTATGAGTGATATAAACCAACCCCCATGTTTTGGTTTTTCATTAGCTAGGATAGGGATGTGATATATTGGTCGCTATATTAAACTGTCTGATTGCTATGGAGGGACCAGTGAGATAAAAGAATACTCCTTATATCACTACACGTTTTCATAAACAACCCTCGTGGTGTCTTTATCATGTACCAAAGCTGAGACAGAGTTCAGACAGTTTGGTTGCTAGGGAGCGGTCAGTGATTCAATAAAAAATGTAACTTGGACCTAAAATTAACATAAACAAACCCCCATATGTCTATGATGTTATATGTTGAATATATTTTCGTAGCCTTTTCCCATTTATTTTCAATGGCCTTTGTAAGTCAATGGTACATATGAACCCAGTATAGAGTCTGGGGTTCAAATACTTTTGGTATGTTCTTGCAAAGACTGATAACCTCCAAAAGTGTGTTCCATTTGAAGGTTCTCAGTTGAAGTTGCAGTTTTACACAGTTTGACCCCATGTTAAGTCAATGGAAATCCAAGGATTCCCAGGGATTTCCCAGAATTCTTTTAGTGATACCTGTTTGAATAGATACAACTACAAAGTTGGTTAAAGTTACCAAAGTTAGGTGACTGTCTATGTTTTAAATGGTCTAGGAGAAGAATGTTTTTGTCCAAAGCGAAAGAAAATGAACAATATATTGGCTTTGAGAAGCACAATAAACACACTACAATGTATTATTTGCAATAATAATACAAATGGTTCCAGTTATCCCATTAGATAATAGTTGAGTGCTGTCCAGCACTCATATTTGAATGTTTTTATAGTAAATAACAAAAAACTTGTCACAGTAGATGCCAATCTGTGCATGGTTTAGTGTATATTCTTTGAAAACTGTGTGGAAAGCTAATGATGGCATTAAAAACAGAGCACCAACTCAAACAAAACTCAACAATTCATGCAAAACCAGTGTCAGAACTAACTAAACTAAATGTTGTTTTATCTTTGTTTGTTCAGACTTGGCTCAAGAGAGAGCCAGCATTGAACTGGAGGTGATTGAGGCTATCGTGAAAACTTCCAGCAAAGCCAAGTTTTTTATCGAGTTCCATTCGCGCTGTCTGGAAGGTATACTCTTCGCTTTTATCAAGAGTCTTGCTCCTTTTATAAAGTTGTTGTTGTTGTTTTGCTTCACTTTCCACATAGAGCCTCAACGTTCTGCTGAGAATGACTCGCAGAGCTCTGAGGTGCCAGGGTTTCTCAAACTTGGCTGGTCTTCAAAACAGTTCCCCAAGGTTGTATCAGGCACAGTCTCGTCATTTTAAGCTATGAGGCTTTGGGAAATTTGGCTAGCACACCAAGCCATGTTTCTGACATCACGCCTTTTTCCAGCTTCAACCAGTTTTCTCCGATTTGGAACATCTTCGGGATCAGCATTTGTTGTTGTCTGTGAAGTCCTGTGATGGATTCGAGTCTTACGGTAAATGCATAGTGCTTCAGGATGAGTTGAATTTGTTTGTCTTACACTACTCTCGGCATTTCAGGTGAATCCTGTGTAGCTCTGTGCTCAATAACAGGGAAATTATTAGACTCCTTTGAGACATGCTTGACTCACAGAGGAGAAGAGATGGGCTCTATCCGAGGTCGGATCAGGGTCTACGTACCACCACACCACAGAAGGACACGAGAGAGAGTTTATGGTGATTCATCAGAATCAGTTTCTCAATAAACCCCTTTCTGTTTAGATTCCTGCTCTGCTTTGGCTCTGTTTTCACTTTTCTATCTAGCGCTCCTTCCTCTTTTGGTTTCCTACGTACTGATCTTGTCCAGATGCCTCATGAGTCCTTCCCTAAAGCATGGCTCTTTCCATGCTGCTCACTGAAAATCCGATGGCACACATATCTTCATTATTTAAGGAGTCTGACACATGTCTCCTGCACATTACAGACTGGCTCTGTTTTGAAAAGGATGAGAAGGAAATGATGAAGGACTGTTTGTCCCAGCCTTCGTCCACTGGATTCCCCTCCCAGTAAGTTTACAAAAACGTCTATTCCAACAAATACATTGGAACTAAAAGTATTCAGGCAGTCACCGACTGCGCAGGTTCTCCCACTTAAAAAGATTAGAGTGGCATGTGACTTTGTAGAATTTGTAATAGATATTTTTACCAAAAAGCCACAATTGTCTTTTTGGTAAAATTTCAAGTTGCAAGGTTTGAATGCTAAGTTGCACCCAAAGAACGGCAGACTTAGTGAAGCACGGCAGTGGAAACGTCATGCTTTGGGGACAGGACGACTGATCTGTGCAAGGAAAGAATGCACAGGGCCATTGAAGATGAAAGTTGGGTGGGACCTACACTGTGACTGTTACTAAACACACTGGGCAGCAAAAGAGTGGTTTTGTAAGAAGCATTTCCAGATTTGGGAGTGGCCTGGCCAGTCTCCAGATCGCCACCTCATAGAAAATCTTTGGAGGGAGTTGAAGGTTTATGTTGCCCAGTGAAAGCCCTCTACATTACTACCAGATTAGATCTGGATTGAGCAACAATTTGGTTAAAACCTTGTGTTATTGCCAAAAAAGTTTATATTACAAGCTATTTAGATTAAATGTTGCTATTGACCAAATACTCATTTTACCAACTCGCCATACTCAAGGATGTAAAAGAGCCACTCGGTGGCGCTCATTCCAGATTTTCATAGCGACACCTAGTGGCTCTTTTACATCCAACTCACGTCATCAAAAGATCCAGCTTTTCCAGATTTCCCCCAGGACACAGAAAAAAAAAACAGGAAAAGATTCCAACTTCTGGGAGCTGGTGGCGAGCAATCCAGACGAGCACAGGCTTTGGGCAGCGCCCTGGGAGTGCTCCGGGGCGTCTTCACCCCAATCAGTCCAGTAGCGTGTGGGTTTCCGGACAAGAGGTGTGGGATCCTGCTGTGCTTGTGTATCTGCAATGCTCTGGGTTAGATGGATCCCTGCCATCGACTCCTTTTGGAATTATGGGTGCTCTTCCGGGGTACAGGAAATCTCAGTTCGGATCGGAGTGTAGAGGCCTTTAACCTGTAGACATAAGTTGTATTTGGCGAGCATGAAATGCATATCAGGCGAGTTATCCTTAGAGGGGCTCCAGTGCCAGGAAGCAACCTGTGCCCAGAGACCCCAGTGTGCCTCAATGTGGCTCTATAGACTTACTGAAACCTTTAGAGCCATTGGGCACCAATTAAAGATAGAGCCTCTGCAGCAGGTTGAGTAATTATGGCTTGGGTTCTCCTGAATTTTGTTATCAAAATGCCAATTATCACAATATTTTGCAAATAAATTCTTATAAAATGTGATTTCCTGACGTTTAACTGTCATTAAAATTGTAGCGCCTCTCATCTTTTTACGTGGACAATTGGAGGCTTCTTCTTACGTTTCCCTTTTTTTTCCTACAGAGCCCCTTCAACCTCTTACTCGTCAGCTCCAAACTGCTACACCAATCCTGCATACTTCATCTTTGAAGGGGTGCCTATTTTGCGGAAAATCGAGAAGATTCCACCGATTATTAAAGAATCCCACCTTGTATGTTCTGATGATACTGTGATACAGCTTCCTAGAGTGACTGGAAGCCATAGCCATGGCAGAACATCTGCACGGAGGTCTGACTTCACAGAGATTGAGATACCTGGTACCTTAGCCCCTTACAAATCATCTTGCGAGACTCAAAGTGAGCTGCCAACTGTCTCTCCATATCAACTATTCCCTTCTCCAAATATTTCCAATACACCCCTGAACCCCAGATGCACCTCTTCTTCAAAAACACCGCTACAGCGTGAGCCCCAGAATATCACCACGACAAAAGAATCAGCCAAAACAATCAAAAACTCCTACATGAACCATTATGTTTTTTATCGCCACTTACAATCAGAAAACATCAAACAGAGTTGTCCTGGGACAGAACCTCACCCAATTCCAATGCGAAATGGGGAAAAGCTGTACCCTTATATGTCAACACGGGTTCCCATCCATCAGGCCTGTGTACCTTGGATTGTAGAACAGCCAAATACAGCTTTAGGAGACAACTCACTCACAGCACTTCAGATGGCTAAGTCTCTTAGTGAGGTGGACTTTCAGCCAGCACAACGAAAATACCACATTCAACCAAGTCCATCTCAGCAAAGGTTGCCTGGTTACAATTATGGCTTAGTTTGTGAGAAAAACAACCACAGTTGGGAGAAAGAGGTGAGTCGGCGCTATATTGTTTAGTCTGCTATTAAAAGCTGTACATTGCTGCATGAGCAAATGTTTTCGGCAGGTGTGGGCAATACTAGAAACAAAGAACGCTTTCAGAAATGTAAATACATCTACAAAAGAAAAATCTAAATCAAATTGATAATTGCCGGTCCCTTCAAAGCAGCGTTCTTATTGGTACAGCTGCACTAGGCTGGGATTTTGTAGGATGACAGTCAACCAATCATACCAAAGAGGTGCTGAGGATCATCATGATGGTAACATGTCGGTTGAAACCCAGTCATGAACTGAATCGGTTGGAGGGTTCAATCTGGATTAAGAACACTCAAACTCTGCTACCAGGCGGAGGTAGTGAACTACAGTTGTCATGGCAAAATTGGGCGAGGTAGTTACACTGCATCAAGGTCTCTCCCAGAGTAAGACTTGGGGTTTTGAGATGTACTGTTTAAGATGAAGCACAGGCAACATTGAGGACCGTAGACAGTGGTCAGCCAAGGAAACACAGCTAATTACCCTTCGAAAATAAATGAAATATGCCCAGCAGAGCAATCATCTCAGAACCGGCAGAAGTCTGTCCAGAAATGGTCTTTATGGAAGATTTGCAGCTGTATCTCCAGAACATAGGAAGTGGGGTGCAGGAAAATGGTGCCTGTGCTCTGGACTAATATTTAGAACTCGAGCATCAGAGTATATACACTATTGTAATTGCTCAGAGTATTAATGTTCATTGCTTTCTGCAAATTATTGAGGGTCTAACCGTGCTTGAATATTCACAGAATGTCTCATATGTGTCAGAAAATGTGTTTCAGCTTATGGTGCGTGAATGAAAATTGGCACGTGTGTGGGGCATCAAGGCAAATATAAGTAATATGAATTCCGAAACTGACAGGAAGTTGGCGATCTTGCAAAACCTCCATATTTTACCAAACTCCTAAAGATTTGATCTGTTCATCCCCAAAATCCATTGGTCTTATCTTAAGGCTTTTGCGATGTTAAATTGTGAAGCTTTTTTCACTTTGTTAAACTGTGTGCGCACCGTCACCATCAAAGGTTTACCATAAACTATAATTAACTCAGGCATGCAGTGTCCAATCGGGTCAAAACTTGCCAACTATGTTTACAGATCATCTATGAACTAAATTGCAAATTCTCTGATGTAGCGCCACCAGGTGGCCACAGGAAGAAAACATTTTAACCTATGATAAGTTCTTCTTTTACCAATTTTGACTAATATTGGTCAAACAATACCAGAAAATATTTAAACTCATGACACTTTATTATGTGGTTTCAATTATTTAATTTGCATTTATTTTTGTGTAATTTCTTGGTTGAATACTATTCAATTAGAATTAGTGCAGCAAAATGGCCACCAAGGTTTGCAGCTTTAATCGAAATTTATGATTGCAGTGTTTGCTCATCAAAGGGCTGGTGACCAGTTCAGTTCAAAAATGAGCATCTGCAGGCATTAGTGAAGCATGGTGGAGGTACCTTGAGTGTTTAGGGCTGCATTTCTGTACATAGAGGTGGTGATTTTATCATGATTAATGGTGTTCTCAACCCAGAAAGATTCATATCCGTCATGTAATACCACAAATGACCCCAAACATGCAGCCAAAGTCATTAGGAACTAACAAACAACCACCAAAAAATGTGTGCAATTGCACCGAGAAGAATTGCTGCTGTTTTGAAGGTAAAGGGTGACACTAAATATTACAGCATTTTCTTCATTGATGAAAATAATTGATCAATATTTAGATTTTTTTTTAAAGCATTCCCCTGCCTAAAACATTTGTGCAGTACTTTAGGGATAACTTTTGGTGTTTTATCTCCTATAAATGCATGGTTATAGGTGTCAGTGTTACATGGAGCCCCGGAAACTGTGCGGGAGCTGCTCAGCACATTGGGCTTGCAGCGGTACACCATGGAGCTTAGTCGAAATGGTTGGGATGATCTTGATTACTTCAGGTACGGCTGACCATGTGCTTCAGGCACTATTAACCAGTGCTTTGGTGCTTAAAGGAAAAACACATTACAAAAGTTTGTTGTCTTTTCCTGCAGTGGCATTACAGAGGAAGAGCTGCGTGCAGCTGGGGTTTCAAACCCAATACATCGTCGAAGAATCTTGGAGAACCTTCCCAAAATCTGGGACTGAACACAGAGTTTTTATATATCAGCAGACTATAAAGGGGGCAGTGGTGTATATATAATTATTTTATGAAGAAGAGCAAATTTACTGCAGATTTTAAATACTTGCTGCTAGTGGATCAGTAGATAGTGGCAATTATTGTAGCATCCAGGCATCTAGTTGATGAACAAGCTGACGAAAATGGATGCATGCCGTTTTTTGCATGTGGATTGGTAAATTATATTACTGCCAAAGTGTTTCAAAATGGCAATGAATAACTTAATATTTATCACTTAGCACCAACGTCCAAAGATGATGTGTCTTTTTGTTTGTTTATGTCATTATGTTAGTGTAACCTCTCTCTGAAACACCACATAAGATGTGGGTTATTGCTAAATGGCAGATACGTCATTTACATCTGTAAAATTTCACGATTTTCTTTTATAAATCATTGGTTGTCTGGATAAGAAATTTCAGTTAAATATATCACACAAGAGACAACACTTTAAAATACAGTTGTACCTAAACCTGTAGAAGTTTTGAATTAACCCAGCTATAGTTTAATTTTGATTACAAAATATAATGTGTATGTTTCAAAAAGATGATTAGTTTGGGATTTTTTGGTTTTAAACAACATTACTAGAGTTACAATTCAAATGAAAATGTGGGATCGTCTTTCAGTTAAATTTTACACGGCTCAAATTGATGCCATCTAGTGGTGAAAAGAAGGGATAATCCTTGGAAGTACAAGACCTGTGATATGGCTTGTGTTTTTCAAAATTATGGCACAAAACAAACCTAATGGAACAAAAGGAGCTTGGAACAGTGGATAAGGTTTGGGAGTGTTTGCCTGTTATTTTTTATTTTCTATACAATTTTCACCTTGTTTTGACCTTGTCTGCTTTTTGGGAGATTTATCTCAACCAAAGAGATTATTTTATCTCAACACTTTTGATTTTTGTTATAAAACATAAAAACTGTTTGTTATAAAAAAAATTTATTTAAAAATAACTGAATGCACTACTCGCAATTGTAAAATTTCATGAATGTTGTGGAATTATTGTGTAATGAAATTAATAATTAATAAAAATAAAAAAAGAACCTGGGGTTGTACTAATAAATTAAATCAAGCATTGCCACAAAAACTGTTTTAACGACAACGACGACAAGTTATAGTATAGTTATAGATATACACTTTAATACAGTTACAATAGTAAGAGAGCACAAACAAATTTGCAAAAAATAACATACAAAGTAAAATCTTTTTTCTGTTATTATGATTTAAAAAGAGTAAAAACCGTTGTTTAACAATAAATGGTTTCACCCAACCACTAACTACGAGGAGAAAAAAATGCTTTTGTTTTATTATTCAAATTTTCTGAAAAAATGGCCAAGAAATCTGTAAATTTGATTTAAATTTGAAAACTTATGAGCAACACTGCACTTTCTTTCCATTTTCAAAATGAAACCATCATTATTTACATTTCTGAAAGCATATCTCCATTCATTTGCTGATAACGAATGCACGGTTGACTTACTATCCGTCGTGTTTGTCTTAAACTCCTAAAGTACTATCTGACGGAATCTCCAGCTAATGATCCTGTGCATTCATATTTCACAAATTGTTTTAAGTTTGATTGAAGAGTTTTTTTAATGCCTTTCAAATACCAAGTTAAATGTTGACTTCACAAAAACAGGATCTTGGTTTTCATTGATGCAGTACTGTATATGTGGCTGTTAAATCTTAATTATAGCTCAAGGTAAACACTCCCGTGTACATTTCTTTCTTTTGTTTAAATAGTTTCTGGCTGATCTTGAACACTTTGTTTGTTTAGACGTTGCTGACGCGATAGAATCAGGTTTTTTGGAGTGCATTCCTCCAAATGTTTGATTGCTATCTGGACCAGATATGAAGATTAACTATATCTATAAATCATTCGACTACAGCTCACAGCTTTGAGTCATGTGCTTTCTTATAACACTTTTGATCTAGCCACAACGTCTGCCTCATGAAGAAAGTGGCTTTCATTCTGAAAATTCCAATGAAATGGTCAGACTTTTTGTTCTAGTCAAATCTATTTTTATAAAGTGCTTTAGTCATTGAAAGAATAAAAATAGAACTGGAGACCAGCAGATATCTAGTGAAACAATATTGAAAGATAATCTTATAGTTTGTTCAGAAACAGCTGCATAACTGCAGCTTGTGTCATAAAACCGTGAATATTCACCGTGAACTTTAACTCAGACAGACAAGAGTCTTGCACTCCATTATAGCACTCAAACTGATCAAAGTAGATAAAGACCTGTCTTATCATTTGACCCTTCACTTTTCCTTAATCCAAGCACATTACTTAGCGAACGTCATATTTGAGTGTTCTGAGAAATGTATACATTTCATGCTGATAATTCAGCAAATGTACATTAATGTTTGAGATAAGAGTCAGCGTGTGATCAACCTAAACATTAACTTTAGGCTAAACAGACATGAATAAGCTCTACAAACCTGTTGGAAACTGCTGAAAATAAGCATACAATTGACACATATTTCTAATCAGCTGATCACATGGATGCAACTCAATGCATTTATTCATGTAGACATGGTGAAGACGATCTGCTGCAGTTCAAACCGAGAATCCGAATGAGGAAGAAAGGGGATTTAGGTGAACATGGCACAGTTGTTGGTGCACTAACATCTCTAAGGTTTACAGGGAATGTTTTTTCTGTGGAGGCAAATGCTTGTTTGAGGTCAGAGAAGAATGGATTTCAAGCTGATAGAAAGGCAACAGTAACCACTCACTACAATCGAGGTGTGAAAGTGTCACTCCCGTCAGCTAAGAACAGGACTCTGAGGCTACAGATCACACAGGTTTACCAAATTGGGACAACCGAAGATTAGAAAATGTTGCATTTGATGAGTCTCATTTTCTACTGCGACATGCTTGGATCAGAATTTGGCATCAACGACATGAAAGAATGGATTTTTGAGAGATACAGCTCACACATTTCTGCATTTAGTCAAATGTGTGGAGAAAAAGACTGCATTTGAATTTTTTTCCCTTTTTGTCTTTTAAAATTTGAGTATGTTTCACGGTCTTCTTTTTTTCTTTGTTCTTTCTCCTTGGTTTCTGTTCCAATCTCTGGCTTATTCTCAGTAGAGTCTCCATGTCTCTGTCCAATCTCGACTAGCACCGGCTCTCCGGCTCTCCTCTTATTCTTCTCATCGTGACCTCTATTGTTTTCATTGTTTCATCATTCTGGAACTCCAGTTTCCAGAAACGTCTTGATAGTCCTCCCCTCCACGAGCAGTCCCATCAACTTTATGGTAAGGAACAGCAACCGGCCCCTTGCTCTTGAGTATTGAACCTTTACCTGCATGATGCCAACGCTCTCACTAACCCACATGGTTTTTCCCCCTAAGGAGAAAATTCCTGCATGGTCGTCATCTTAGATAGACACTGTTGCTGTGTGAGCCTCACCGAGGACAGCAATGGGAGCAGCAGCTTCTGGTTCCAAGGCAACGGGATGTAGTCGGACATAGAAGTCTGGATTCCATCCTTGTGTCTGGGGGTACTGTAAGGATTTAGATCAATTTTCAATATTTTTTTTGTCTAGGTGCTTTCTGCTCATTTCTTCATCATAGCCCTCACCTGCTGTTCTCAGTTGCTCCTAGTTTTGTGTTCCCTGTTTAGTCTAGTCTCTCTTTTCTTCCTCGCTGGATCATTGGGTTTACCGGACTTTGTTCTAATGCTGGTATGGTGATTATTCTTTCTTCTATGTTGAGAACCTCTGAGTTACTTTGAGTGAGATTTCTGTTATTGGTTGAGAGCCTTCCCACTCTGATTTTGTGTTTGGGTTCCTATGTGCTCCTGCCTCCTTCTTCCAATGGTTATAGGTCCCCTAGGCTTCCGTTTGGTTAGTTCTATTTGTTTTCTCTTCTCTTTCTCCTCTGTTGCGCATTTCTTGGGATGTCTGGAATCCACCCCTTAGTTGGGGGGTACTGCAGGGTCTATCTCTATTCTCTACCATTTCCAAAGGTTTTTATGTATTGGTTTTATCTGCTCATTTCCTCATTACAGTCCTCATCTGCTACTGGTTTTGAGTCCCCTTTTTAGTCTAGTCTCCTCTTTCTCCCTCGCTGGAACAGGGTATTGGGCTAATTCTGGTATGGTAATTATTCTTCCTTCTACTGAGGGATTCTCTGAATGACTTTAAGTGAGATTTCTGTTATTGATTCCCGTCTCCTGTGTTAGTTACCTTATCTCTTACCAGTTTATAGTTAGTGAGGTTTTCCCTGTTAATGGCATTTTTGTTCGATTATTTGTGCAATAAAGCTCACTGAATAGTGTCTACTAGTTCTGAACTTTCCCTATCACCTCGGGCACCGCCCTTGACAGTATATCTCAAAAACTAAACAATGAAAACACTTCAAATTACGCGCCTGAGGTCAAAAAGTGCTTAATGAAACGTTAAAATTTACCTTTAAAATGTACTTTTTATTAACAAAGGACAAAGTGTTCAGAATTTTTTTTTTGTTACAGTTTGCCACTTTTAGTATTAACACCAGGGCTGTATTAGTTGATGTATGGCATGATCCTTTTTGATTATGTTGGAAATGAAACTAAATCCTCACAGTTTGAGGTTTCTGGAGTATTTCTGAACTGGTTTGTCATTCCCCGCCCCTCCGCTCACGCGCTCACCTTCTTCCGAGGAAACATCCAGCTCATGTCTGAGAGACCTGATGCGTATTGGGCATAAATTCGCCTAAAACTAATCATTATCTTCAATATGTTTAAAAGTTTTGGGCTTTTCGCCTAAAAATGACTCAATAAAGGTCGCGTTGACGAAAGGAGCGAGTGCCGGGTGAGTTCAGCGTGAAGCTGATTCCGCGTGCTTTCCAAGTCTATCGTTGCTAATATATCATTAAATAAGTTTTAGAGTTACTCTGTACGGAATTATTGGTGTATCGTCATTTTAATGTATGGTTGTTGGTGTCTTCTGTGGCAAACTTAGTGGAATTCCGACGTATTATTTCTTGAGATATGTTAAAACTACTTGTAAGCACTCAAAATGCTATTCCTAGAATCTTTTGAGCCACTCTCTTATTGTTTGTCGAAGTTAAATACAGTTTTGAGACATGGGCGGTTCTAGAATCAGTGCTTTAGAGGTCCTTAGCACCTTATGCAACCATGTCACACATGTTAAGTGTATTTAAAAAATGTGTATCGTTCGTTTATTTGACTCAAAAACGAAATAAAAAAAAACAAAGATTCATTCTGTGAATGATGATTTGGTGTCTTTCAATATCTGAACAAAGCAAAAAAAAAAAAAAAAGAATTAAAGCTGCAAGCAGTGATCAAAGGGCTCGGGCACCTCAACCGCCATCACCCCTTGGGCAATTTGTTTCACTTTGAATTAAACAAATCCTACTTTACAAGATGTATTCAAGTTCTCACAAGTCAAAATTGGTAAAAGAAGTACCTTCTTAAATTTAAATGCGTAAGTGCCTATGGTGACCTGGGGGCGCTATAACTGATATTGTAGGTTGCTAAATGGATGTGCGTGCTTTCTTAACACACTTGGCAAGTTTCATCATGATCGGACAATGTATAGCTGAGTTATTAACACTTGGAAAAAATTTCAGCCGTTTGCACAGCACAAACTTTTCAACAAATTCAAAATAGCTTTGCTATTTAACATCACTGAGGCCTTTAGATGAGACTGCCAGGGTTTGCTGGTAGTCAGATGCAATCTCTAGGGGGAGTTCGTTAAAATACAAGGCCTGGAATTGTACTAAATTGACACTGAACTTTTTGGAAACTTGTTTCAATTGACTAAATATAAAACGGCAGAAAATAGGATATTCCATGTTGCCACTATGTGGCGCTATAACGAACACTGTAGGTTGCTATAAAGATTCGTTTTTTTCATGGACTGTTAACATGTATGGGAATGTTGAACATGATCTAAATGAACGAATGATTATTAAACGTCTAAATATAACGATATTGTACCCATAATACTATAAATCTCAATAGAGGTAAAAATAAATTAAATGGAACCATGATCTTTACTCAAAGATCTTCTATGTTCATTTCGTATGTTTAAACTCATTCAGTAGAAATTAAAACTTAATTTACAAAAGACCCTAAAGCAATGAAGTTTGTAGACCGCATAAAGAGTCTAGTTTGATTAGTGTATGAGAGTGTAATATCATGCAGCAATAAAGTTTGTGCACATAGAGAATGAAACGTTACAGATGGCGGTGTCTCTTGTGTTCTGAGTAAGTGTTTCTAGCATGGGGGTCAGGGTGAAGTAAAAGCAAAGCTATCACCCCCCTGTGGATGGTTGCAGTATGATTTCCCCCCAATACAATGGAATTGAGCCAAATTTTTAAAATAATTTCCTCAAAAATCACAAGCGGCTTTATGAGTTACAATAGTGATCTATACAGTGGACTAAGTTAATAGTTATTTAAATTTACTTTAAGTTTATTTTCGTATGGCTCAAGATGGCTCATCAATCCTCACCAAAACTAGGAGGGTTTTTTTGATTGACAGATCGACTTGTGGATGAGATTTAAGGCGGAGTTCTGAAACCATGGCCTCACCCTCCTTATCAAGGAGTTGCGTATGCGCATACGAGCCCTTTATCTGTCATGGCTGCACTCTAAATCCTGCTCGTAGTGGCTTTAAATGGCCCAATGGTTGGGGCGGAGTCACAACTTTTATGCGTAGTTTTAAAGTTTATCATAAAAAAAAATGTCTACAGCTGTTTTGTCTTCATTGTTCACATGATGAAGCTTTTAGATGATCCATTCTTCCAGAAACGCCACTATTTTTAAGTTGACTTTTTAGGTAAAAAAAAATGACGTTTTTTGGCACCCTCTTCTGTTGGTATTTACGATACTCCATATATAGGATATAATGGTTGTATTTATGTTTGGCAAATTAAAATACTCAAAATAAACAGTTTTTACTGTTCCACACCAATGGCTCCATCTAGTCCATCTGTACAATAACAAGCTAGACATTTTCTGCACATTGGCAATTTAAAAATGCCAGGAATTAGCCGTAACAAACATTTTCAAAGTACCAGTACATTTTTAAAGGCCATTTCAGGTCACTTCTTATCTAGTGAGTTGACTGTGCACACTAGTGGTCTACTGCCACCTAATGTAGAGGAGAGTCTTTTTTTTAACACTAATGCCTTTTTAACCTATCCACCAAATGAAAATTACTAATGTATATGTAAAATAAAAATTTTATTATTTGTTTCACTTTAGGCATGGTAAAGCTAAAGTTCCGGGCCTAATACAGCCAATGCTGAGATTCTTTTCTCTCCCCCCCCCCTTCTACCAAATTTAACCAGACAAAGGCTCGTAGTTAACAAATCTTAATTTGTTTGTATGTTTTACCATCTCACTTTCCCTAAATTCTCTATATTTTCTGCATTGTTTATTGCTTTTATTTGTCAGAAACAACTAAACTGTTAATTAAAACATATGCTGTTGTTATTTAACAGAGAACATGGATTCGTTCTCGCCGAAACACACCGCAGGAAATCTGAGCCTTCAATCCAACACATGGACGGCTTCGAAGGAAGTGAATTTCAGCTGTGACTTCAATGAGGAATTCAAGTATATTCTTCTACCCGTTTCGTATTCTCTGGTGTGTTTCTTTGGACTAATACTGAACTCTTTGGCTTTGTGGATGTTCATCACGAAGATGAGACCCTGGAAAACCAATACGGTGTACATGTTCCACTTGGCTCTCTCAGACACGCTGTATGTGCTGTCCTTGCCAATGCTCATATACTACTACGCAAACCGGAGCCACTGGCCATTTGGTGTGTTCCTCTGTAAGATCGTTCGGTTTCTTTTCTACGCCAACTTGTACTGCAGCATCCTTTTCCTCACTTGTATCAGTGTGCACCGCTACCTTGGAATCTGTCACCCCATTCGCTCTCTAACATTGGTGAAGCCACGGCATGCCCACATGATCTGTGGTTTCGTCTGGACCGCTGTAATAGCCTGCCTGGTTCCTAAACTCATTTTTGTCACCACTTCCAAGAAGGGAAACGACACTTTATGTCACGACACAAGTCGTCCAGATGAGTTCCACAACTACGTCACCTACAACTCCGTGTTAATGGTGCTGCTGTTTATTCTGCCATTCCTGGTCATTGTGCTTTGCTACTGTTTAATGGCAAGAGCTCTTTGCCAACCTCGAAAAGGCCTGTCTCAAACTCAACAAAGCCCATCAAGGAAGAAGTCCATCAAGCTCATCATAGTGGTGCTGGTTGTATTTGCAATAAGCTTTGTTCCCTTCCACATCACACGCTCCCTGTACTACGCATATCGTATATTTGACGCAGATTGCAAGTCGCTAAATATCGTAAACTTTGCATATAAAATCACGCGGCCACTTGCTAGCTTAAACAGCTGTTTGGATCCTATCCTCTACTTCCTGGCAGGAGATCACTACCGCACGAAACTCCTCAGAGTGCTCACCAGACAAACTCCAAACACTCGTTCTACTGCATATGAGCATCCGCCGAATGGGAAAAAAATAGAACTTGCCTTTAAGCATCCGGATGCCCTTGAAGGCATTGAGTCGAAACTCTAGTCGAGGCATAAATGGACGTCCTAGTTAAGATGTTCTGAAAGATGCCTCAAAAATTTGTCTTCCAAAGGAACAAAGCCATGCTTTCTAAAGATTAAATTAAAAACAAAGTATAGGAAAATACAGACTCATCAGAGAACATGGGTAAAATATTTTTTTGTTGTGACCACGACTTCTATAAATTACAACTTATTTGGATAAGAAATGGCGATTAGAGCGGTTATGAATCATTGATGATCACTTCCACTTTTACTTTGACCAAGGGGCTCTCTCGACTTTCAGAAATGTACAAGTGCAAAAAAAACAACTCCTGACGACTGTAGGCTTCTTTCCTTACTCCCTGCTGTCTTTATATTATTATTAGGGATGCAATGGTACACAAAGCTCAAGATTCGGTTCGTACCGCTGTTTATAACCAGGTATCAGTTCGGTTCTGATGGCTTAGCGTTCAAAGAATTCACTTTATTTTTTTACATCAAGACACACCAACCATTTTCACTTTACGTTAAAACAATGAAATAAACAATTTTTTTTTTTTTTTTTTTTTACAACCGATTTGCTCAGATGCGTTGTGACTTTGTTACCCGTCTCTGGTGATCATTGTTAACAATGGGAGTATAATGAAACCGCTGCAGAGGACACCTATACTTTAAGTCTGTTTACTTTCATGCTCAGTTGAATTTACCAAGCATTTGCTGCCTTTCCCACAACAGTATGAGAATTAAATCAATGGTTACGTATTTCTGGATTCACCAATGGTTTGATGTAAATTGTTACAGAAAATAGAATTTAAATAATTGAAACACTTTTCTGATCAGTTATTCTAAGGGGGCCTTTCTATAAAAACATATGGATCCTCTTTCATAAAGTTATCCTGTCGCTACGCGCACATCCAATTAATGACGACGCTTTCATCCATATTTATGCTGTTTTAACCAATCACTGATTGGATAGTTTCTCATGCATTTTTATATCATGTTACGCAACAGAAACTGCCAAATTGACTGCCAAAACGCAACATTACACTTTTTACGGTTGAGATTGAAGTAAATGGTACAGGTTACAGTCTCCAGTAGACAGAGATCAAGTGTTTCAGGGTGTTGTGGCCCTTTTAAAACCGACAAAACAATAGAAAACATTTTTTCACCCATGTCCTCCTATGACTTCTGTAGATAAAAGCTCATTTGGTGAGCTCTCTTTTTGTACATTCCTGAAGAACTTCTGAGGACTACTGCTATGCTAAGAACTTGGTCAAGGACGGAGGTTGAAAGAGTCGGGGATCCGTCAACATTGGAAACAAAACGCACTTGTATATCTCAGAGATGGACTCTGGCCTGTGACTGTTACAACAGAAATGCCAGTACAATGCCGGTTTGTGATTTGTCAGTGGAAATGAAGGTGAGACAAAAGTGACTTGTTTTTAAACACAAATGTTTTTACGGAAAGATTCTAGTTTACAGCTTGTGAAGGCATTCGAAGAGGCTTGTACAATGTCTTTTGAATGAATTGAATTCCACCGCGGCAGCTTGAGTGAATACAAGGTTGAAGTTAAAAATCCCCATTGGCCCCCTTCATTCCTCCTACAGCTGTTTTTGTGCCGCAGGGCGAGATGAGCTACAGCTGTGTTGCAGTTTTTGCAAAGCACGGCTCAATGAAATGGAAAAGGTTTAGGAAAAATCACTTCCGTCAAGCCAGAAACGGTTTCCTCCGCAGATAATCTGCGTGACTTCGCTTTATTGTCTTGTAAATGTGTCACATTTATCTTCATAGTGTTTGTTTAGCTTAGGATTGTATTTACAGAAAATGTTTTCAACTTAAGTTGAATGGATTTAGTTCAAATGCCAACAAAATAGCAGTGGAAAAAGGGCGTGGAACTTTAGAATTAAATCTTTCTGTTTACTTTCGAGGGAAAGAAGTATTTGACCCCTGCAGATATTAAAGTGCACTAATTATGAATTTTTGAACGCATGCAGTGTGTAAACGCATATTTTGAGGCACATCACATTTAAAAGAGCTTTGTGTAACAAGTTATTGTTTTTAATAAGACTCAGAGTCACTGAAAAGAGTCGCCACTTTGTGAATCTTTTGGTAAGAGCTGTGCTGTTAATCAGGGTAAATGCATATGTTAATCTAGATTTGCTAAATAGTTTTTATTAAATTACGGATCCTGCTTATGTAATGAGATTACTGCCTACAGTCTTTATAAAATAAATTAGTTTTGAATGTGAAAACATTAATTAAAATTGATTTTTACAGCTCTGGAAGTAAATTTTGACTGTCCTTGCTCTCCCCAAAAAAACGTTTTAAATGCTTTTTAACATTTTTTGTCAGTTTCACTCATCCGTTCAATTCTGAACGTTCGGCTTTTGACCCTTTCCTCACGTGGAGATCAGTTAAACCAGCCTCCACTAGAGAAAAGTGTCAAGTCAATGGGAAAAAAAATCACTAAAAAGACAAAAAAATGAACTGAAACTGAAAAAAGTTATGTGAGAACAAGTCCAGTAAAAATTTTTAATTATTTCAAATAATTTATTTACTTTCAAAGCAGTACAAATACAATGTTACTCATCAATTTACGTTCAAAGCCAATTTTTCTTTTCCATAAAGACTTAAGGCAGAAATGTCATGTCATACCTCCTCCACTTAATCACAACCAGCAAGTACAACGATAACAATTGCTATAGTTTTTACAAACGAGACACAAACCAATAACTTCAGTTGTTGTAAAATCCTTAAAATGAAGTGCTTTTCCCCCTTTCGTATGGTACATTTATTTCATAAGATTACCAGCACAAATCCAGAGAAATGTTTTCTTTTTAAAGTAGTTGACCCCTTCTCTAAAAAATATTTAATCTTTACCCTTTTTGATAATTACAGAGGTCATATTTGTATCGTTGTCGACTCCCCCTAAGCAATTAAATATTCAATGCTAATGCAGCTAGTCAAAAACCTTCATTAGAAGTCACATTTGTGTCAGTTTTGCAAACAAATCTAGCAAAACGACTCAAAGCCAGGCAAACATTTTTCCTATGAACTGTAAATTGACCTTTAGCGCCATCTACTGACTTGGGTGCATTAGAAAGCATGTATTTGGTAACCGCACTTGGAGTGGAGTTTGTTTGCAGAAATATTGGAATTACATGCTCAAACTGACATAATTAAAAAAAAAAACAGGATTATTGACGTAATAACATTGACTTATATTCAACTCTATGCCTTTAGCTCATTTTGGGGACACTTCCGTAGCAAATCAGCAGGGGTCCAACACTTCTTTTACTCACTGTAGTTTACATTACTCTATTGTTTTTAAGGGATTTTTTTATCAAGAGCATGCTAGATGTAATATATAATGTAAGATAAAGCTGTTCATATGATGCATTCAGAAACTATGTAATAAACTGGTTTATACTCTTGTCAGAAATGCATTACAGATTTAAAAAAATTGTAATAATGCAATGGAATCTAATGCATGGAAATGGTTTTACCCCAAACCATATTTTCACAAGAGGGTTTGGAATGTCTGGAGAGGCTGTTTCAGATCGTAGACATGTTTTGAAAAATCGTACTCCGCTTCGGATAGAAGGCATCTGAAGGCGTTATCTGAAGACAATTGAGAGCTGTTTTGATCTCGTAATAGTGTTCACTTTCAAATCGTACCAAACTCCGATCTCACAATATTGTATATAATATATCACAAATGATTTTTGCTTTCATAGGTTTATTTTTTTATTTAGATTAGCAATTCTATTCAAAAGTGAAACTTGTATAATGTAAGTTCCACCTAGGCCGACAACAGAAGATGACATGGCACCCCAAACCATCACTGGACCTAAAGCAAATTAAATTCTGAGCCTCTCCACTCATCCTCCAGACTCTTGATTTCCAAAAGTAAAGCAACATCAGGGAACAAAACTTTGAAGCACTTAGCACCAGTCCAGTTTGTTGCATTTAGACACTGTCTCTTGTTTAAGAGTGTCTTAATACAAAGAATACGATTACTGAAACCTGTGTAGCACACTCCAGCTACAGTCCCCTCCACATTTTTTTAAATGTGTTTTGGTTTTGTTTCACAATCCTCTCCAGGGTGAAGTTATCCATATTTCTTGTAAACTTTTTTTTCTTCTCTTCATCTCTCTTGGACACAAGCTCTGTGAACAAGAAGTCTCTTTTGGGATGACTCATTAGAGTCTTTTGTGTCTTGCCCTCCTTGTACAAGTCAGCAGGCTTTTTGACGGTTGAGTTGCATACAGAACTTGACTGAAAGGCCATTTGAAGATCTTTGCGAAACATTAAAATGAAAGGAAATAAACACTTGATGCATATCAATGTGTAATGAGCATATACATCATAGAAGTTTTTGAACGGAATTACTGAAATCAACTTTTTAACAAAACGTCTTCTGCATTTTTTTTGTTACTTTTTTTTGTTAAAACGTTTCAACTTAAGATTTTTACGTGTATCGAGTGCCAGGTTTCTGCTATGCTTTATTTGGTCTATAGAGGTCCCCAAATACTTTTAAATGGATGGATGCTGTGCAGAAACTCAGCACCAGCACTGACCATCAGCCACTAAACCGATAACATGGATAGTTTACTTTTTAATTTTTTTTTCTGCATCCTAAAACAAGTAATGCGGTTCCTTACATAAAAAAAATGACAACTAACAAAATGCTCTGGTTATATTCAACGTGCTATTGGGGGATTACTATTGGTATAACTGGGGATTTGAAAATGAAAGACTTGGTTTTCTCTCCTGCCTGGTGTTAGAATTTAGGTAGCACAGATTTTTTTTATTTATTTTGTGTAATTTTGACGTTTCTAAGCTGCTTCTAATCATTAATGTACTGGAAAGATGACTCACAATTTAGCCCTTACACAGGAATTTTTTGGTTAAAGGATGGAAAATTAAATCATTGTTTGTAAAGGAATGAGATGTTTGGACGATATTGTTCTTATAGAAAATTAAGATTATTAGGTTGTAAAGAATGTAATTGTAAATATAGATTGATTGCTTTTCAGGAGATTATTTAAGATTACCTCAAAGAATTCCAAAAGCATTGCTCCAACAAATTAATAATGATGGCGACTAATACGACACCATAACCCCAGAATGCTGGAAGGCAATAATAGATTTTTAACATTTATTCAAACTCTTTAACCTTGTGTTAAATTAATTCTTTAATGATAAACGACCTCACCTCACCAAAGCTGAAGCAGCATAGATATAATAACCATTGTATATCCATCCAACAGGTTTATAAAAAAAAATAGACTTAACATTAAAGTAGATAACTGAAGAAATCTGAATATTTTTTGCTGTATTTCTTTTATTAAACAATTACAAATATCTGACCACTAGCCGCATGGTTAAGTTCAAATGGAATATCACAGCATTGAAACAGGGAAGTTATTATTAATAACTTGCCAAAATGGCCCCTTTGTGGATTAATTAAAAATGTATCAACTTCATTATTAAATATTTGAAATATATCACAAAAGCACAAAATCCTGATCACGTAATTATAAAATACAAATGGTCAACATTGCAATCCCCCAGCATTTTATCATCCTTTTGCCTGTTTTTGGTTAAGTTTATTGTAAGTTGTCTAATTTTAGATTTACCTTATTTATCCCCTGTTATAGTTTGTATAACTTTTACAAATACTGATTATTGTTCTATCGTTGTTTGTCATTTTTTTCATAATATAAGTGCTCAATAAAAACCAGTAAGCCATTATGTGTTAGTATTTTTAATATTTCATTATTACATGTAAATTATATTTATATTTAATTTATTTTCTTAGGTGTTTTTATCTTATTTAATGTTCATGTTTATTTCAGATTTCATGCTGCCGTTCCTAGTGACAGGCCTGGGAGGTTCTTGTGTGGTTATAGAACGGCAAAACAACAAACATATTGAGAGATTTAGCAATAAACCTGTCTGTTTTATAAAGGATTTTATGAGGATAAACTCAAATAGTACTTTTAAAATGTGTAAAAAAAATTAAAAGTGCATACCCAGGATAAAACGACACGATTTTGCAGTTATTTTTTTTTTACTTTTTCTTTTTTTTGTTTACTTAAATGAACTCTCCAAAATGTCTGCTTTAAGTCACTTCCCAGGAAGCAGTTTTAAATGTTGTATTACACGTTTGAAAAAGTACGCTCTGTTTTGCTTTCTGTCTAAAAATAAAACAACTATGTTTCGTATACATTTCTTTTTCATTATGAAGGATCCCATACATCTTAAAGGTAAAGTAAAGCACTTACAGGAATTAATGAATCACCCTGCATTCTTTTTTAATAAAGTAATTCTCCATTAAAAATTATATTAGACCTAGGGTTGTAAAAACAGAAGGTTGTATTTTGTAGTTATAAAGGTTTGGTTTCATTTGTCTGTGCTGTATTTTATTTAAAATTTTTTTCGGATAAACTGTTCGAGCCGGATGCATGATGACTTTACTTCACGCTCTCTCTGTTCTGTTGTTTGTCACATTGGAGAATAAACGAATGATTTCAAGGACACGGACGAGGACTGAGATGCTGAGAGTGGAGAGGAAGAGTGACAAAGAGGAAAGAAGTTCATTACCTAGCTGAAAAGGAGGCAAATGGCTTTCATAGTCGCCATGGGAACGAGCCTTTCTCTCCCTGACAAACCTATAATAAGGTACTTCACCAGCCTAAACACAATTATTGAATGCTAAAAAGGGAAATATTGCTTTCCAATGTGATAGTAGATATTGATTCACATGCGTGTTCAAGCAGCCCCTCAGTATAAATGTTTAATTTGCCTACAAATTTGGATTTTGGACTTACTTTTTTGTTGTTTTGCTTCTTTTTAAATATCTATTAAATAAGTTTGCAATAAAGGTGAAAAGTCTGATGTACGCCTCTTTCAAGGTTAAAGTAAAACAACCTCAGGATGAAATTAATGTGAATTGCACTCTGCAGCATTAACCTGAAGGCTAGCGATAAATATAATAGTATTGCAGTTATAATTAAAGTGTTTATTACAGAAGTTTTAATTATATTATCACTTTTAATAATGATAATGCTTGATCACATAAAGGCAATTTCCAATTTGAAGAATGTACTTTTTGATTAGGTGTTATCTTATTAGTTTGGAATTGACTGAAAAATTACATAAATGTATAGTGAGTGAAAAATGACTGAAAGATCAACCAAAATACCAATCCCGAAAAGTGCATTTTTTACGAACAGTTTTGTTATCTGTGAAATAAACATGTCTTGGTGCCGTCACCACTGCTACCAATCACAGAGCAGTTTTCTCTCCTGCTTGATTTTTATCTAATTAAAGTGTAATTTTGTTATTTTGTAAAGTTTCTAAGCTGATATTCAACACAATTTTAAGCCCTCACAATTTCTTACACAGGGATTTTCGGTTGTAGGATGGAAAATGACATCATTGTTTATAAAGGAATGGGTTATTTGGACGATATATGTTCAATTGTTCTAGAAAATGAAGATTTATTACATTGTGAAGAAGGTATTCAGAAACAGATTGATTGCTCAAGACGTTATTTAAATTTACCTCAAAGAATTCCAAAAGCTTTGCTCCAACAAATTACTAAAAGACACCAAAACCCCAGAATACTGGAAGGCAATAATAGAACCTTTTTGCAGATCCTCTTGTCAAGGTTTCGAGGTAGTCTAGATAGCTCTAAAATCTGCTTCTTGAGTTTCTTGGTAGAGTGTTTTGGTTCATTGAATCTCGTGAAATTCTGCACGAGAATCATCCAATCATCAATGTTTAAAACACCATATTTTATTTTGTCGATCATAGGGGAGTTACACCTGGATTTTAGTTTTTGTAAGACCAGTTTGGCCTGGCAAATTTAAGTTGCAATTGTTATGAACAGGCGATCAATAAGTGCACAAAAGGATTTACAAGTTATTTATTGTTTTTCTGGTATGATCTATGCTGTCATGATTGGAGCCGCTAAAGGGCAACGATAATAGGGGGAAAAATCAGGCTGAGAAAAACCATAAAATGCATTTTTTTTTTTCATTTTCTTGCAAAAATATTTGAAGTGATCTCCTACGATGCGCTAGAATCTGCAAGCATGCTGTCGTTCACCCTACAGCAGAGGAAGGAAATTCTACTTTGTGAGTTTCATCATGCTGTGTGGCAGATGTCGGAGCCGGGGAATGACAGCGAGCTTGCACAGATTCTCCAGATTCTAGTAGGAGTGCGTCCTTCGAAGGTACGCAAGCTTTATGAAAGAATGCAAATATACCATCCTTATTTTTATTCCCACCCTGATTCTCATGTCAATATGAGTAAAATGAACCATTCCCCAGGTCCCTAGTTTTTCCTAAGCTGAGATAGAGAATCGCCAAATTGGTTGCTATGGTAAATGGTATAGTTGCTATGGAGGTGTCAGTGACATAATATTCCTCATGTTAATATTAGTAAAATGAGCCAAACCCTATGTCCCTAGCATTTTCCTAAGCTGAGATAGAGAATCGCCAAATTGGTTACTATGGTAAATGGTACAGTTGCTATGGAGGTGTCAGTGACATAATATTCCTTATTTCAAAATTTGTAAAGCGAACTAACCGCTGTGTATCTTCAAAGTTCCTAAGCTGAGATAGGGAATCGCCAATTTTGTTGCTATGGTAAATGTTATAGTTGCCATGGAGGTGTCAATGACAATGTAATATTCTCATGTTAATATGAGTAAAATGAGCCAAACCCTATGTCCCTAGAATTATCCTAAGCTGAGATAGAGATATACCACATTGGTTGCTATGGTAAATGGTATGGTTGCTATGGAGGGGTCAGTGAGATGATATCTTTTTCATGTCCATGTGAGTAAAATTAACAAACCCCCATATCCCTAGAATTTTCCAAAGCTGATATATGGATATGCCAACTTGGTTGCTATTCTAGGTGGTCAGTGGTCATCACCCCCCCCCCTCCCCACACACACACACAAACACACACCTCCCAGAGACTTGTGTAATAATTTTTCTCTGTGCTAACTTAAAATCAGCAGGGGGTCAAAAACTTGTCTCTCTCACTGAAGATGTAGAAATTCTAAATAGAGATATATACACATTTTAAAATGAGACTTTGTAAATACAAAAAAGTAATAAAATATTGTTCTTAATTAAGAAATTATGCAGTCTTCAGTGTAATTATTGATGCTTTTTGCTGAGTCTAATAGGAATGATAATGGATCGATAAAGCTAGACAAGATAAGGTATAAGTTCTAGATGATTGAAATACATTTTTTACTTAAAAAATGTGCTTAATATATGACACAACACTGGTGAAGTAGGCAAATTTAAGCATTCAATAATTTACATAGACATAACCTAAACATAGATGCTTGCTACACTTAAAATTTTGACGTCTTTCCCTTTTCCAAACATTTTTAAGTTAACTATGAATTTGTAAATGACGTTTTCAATTAAATAATGCTCAAACATCGGGGGTGGGATTGGTCAAATATTATGAAACCCCATTATCAAGCCCCCTCTTATCAAGCCCCCTGCAGCTGCTCATTAATATTCCAGATATATGGTCGTGCTCTCTGTATCATTGTCTGTTAATGAGACAGATAATCATTCATTCAATTACTAGACCAGCAGCCCACAATGCTGCCCACCAGGTTAGTCTGGGTTTTCAGTTACTAGGGCAAGGTGGAACAGAGTAGTGCCAGTCAGGAGGTGAAGGTGATGGCAGGGATTACAGCTTTATTAAACCAAGCAGCCGAGCATACATCAACAAGAAACAAAATTTCACTCCAAATATGTTTTCTTTTGTGTTCGTATTGATCGATTTCTTCAACAATTTAACATTAAAGCCATATAGGAAAGTACATGACAAATCAGTTGCTCAGAACTGACTCTGATTTTTCCAATTTGGACACAAAGATTCACAGCCTATCCTGCTTTTTGGTAAACATTTTTTTTTACATTACTGTATGCATTTTATTGATGGATTTTTCCTTTTAAAGGGTCACGGAGTTCTGTTGGTGCTCACTTTAAGCGAAAAGCCTGTCCATCACAAAGCAACACACAGTGTGTACAATCAGGAGCTCAATGAATAAATAAACAATTTCCCAACTTTTCACAAGTATGAGCTTTTTGACACTTTTTTAACTCCATAACATGAAATTAAGGTTAATAACCGAACTCGGATCATAAAATCTTCCAAGTCTTCTAGGCATGGAATAAACAAGTTGGCGACAGATTGGAGCATCTATCTTCAAGAAGAACCTCTTGATGCTCAACTTCAGAATTCCCCAGAGGGGTTCGAGTGGGTTCTGATCAGGAGATGCCTTCAATCCCCTTCACCTTGTTCTTCTTCAGAAATGCAGCAGGAGCCTTAGACGTGTGTTTGGGATCATTGTCCTGTTGGAAACGTGCACGGAGTGATGGAGCATCTTCTTCCGTTTAGAGCAGGACATTGTTGAGCTCATGATGCCAACACCAGCAGCACTCCTCCAGCCCCACATAATGACACCGCCACCACCATGTTTCACTGTAGGCCCTAGGCATTTTTCTTTTTTTACAGTTTACAGTTATAAAACTATTCCAAAAATGGCCATCTTTCTCTCTGTCCATACTGTTTCTTCTGTTGACGCATTTTTTTTTAATTTTGTCAGAATATTACTATAAAGCATTTTTATTGCGACATTGCATGGTACACGGAAACCATGATGTAATCCGTGCAAATCATGTGAATTTGCAAATTTTGTACTCACACTCTCATCACGGCACAGTATCGAGTCCCAGTCTTCATCTTGTTCTGCGTGGGCCTAACAAACTGTATGTGTGCTTTTTTGTGCATGGGCTTTGGGTGAGGCTTCTTTCGTAGGTGGTTCCCATGTATGCGCTTCCTCTGCAGTGTACACCGTGTGGCGTCACAGAAAATGGTTGCTCCAGTTTGGCTTTCTGCTGCTTTAGTTTACTGAACACACATTTTTTTCAACCCTTTTTATCAGCCTGGATGTATCTGTAAGATGGTTGCACTTCAATCTTTCTTACATTTTTTTGGACCACTTTTACAATATTTTGACTGTTATGTGAAGCTTTGGTGATTTTCTTGTAGTCCTCAGCTTTTTGTGTAAAGAAATGATTTCCTTTCTCAGATTTTGTGATATTTTTCATCCATGGGGAGCCATTTCTGACTACATGGAATGGGAGGGGCTTTTCTTTGTTAAGAAATGCCCTTTTATCTGCTGGAGAGCTCTTAAATGACTCATAAGACTCACCGGTGGTAAAATGTTGTCGTCTTAAGTGTGCATTTCTCCAAGGAATATGACTTGGATGTATTCATTTTTGCAATGTTGAACCTAAGCGGATTTATGTGGAAAATCACAGTTGTGTCCATGCAAATGAACAAATCTTGCCTGCCATTGAGTATGTTGCAGTGTAGTATCTCATAGCAAATGTTGATTGTGAAAGGAAACTAAAGGTTTTCTGACAAGTGTAGAGGGCTGTACTCATTTATGGTGCGTTCTGTTTTACGGCGTGACAGTTTCGAAAAGAAGTTCCAGAGTAAACCGGCACAGACAGCACTTTTGAACTGATGTTTTTGAGTAACTCTTTTCTCTTCATCAGGGTGACCCTGACCTCTGTAGGCCAGAAGCTGCTGAGAGATCAAGTACATTGTTGATTCCTGCTGAGATCTGTTCTTCTGCTGCGCCCGGGCCTCAACAAACTACTGAGGATGCTGAAAAACATGTCCCCTAATTGACATACACATGTAAGTGTACATCAAGTGTGCACCCTCGTCTTCAATGAACTTATCTTGTGTATGCGCCAAGCCGAAGGCAGTCTGATGCGTGCCGGAGGGTCAAATGAGAATGTGAGAAAGATAGCAGGTGAAAAAAAAGTCATTGACTTGGATAAATTCCTGCATTTCTTAAATGAACCGAGGCAGCCGCGGCGGTGGCAGAGCTTTGTCGCCGTCCCCATTTTCCTCTGCACAAGGCGTGCACTCTCAGGGTCAGCAAAGTTACGAAAGTAATTAAAGCGTCTTGATTCACCGCCTGCTGGAGAGAAAAGAAAGCAAGCTGTCATTCTGATTTAGAAAAATAAATTACAATTTTAATAAAGGGGTGCTGGATGGGGGTGTTGTGCTGTCTGGAGGATTGCTTGCTTGCTTGCTGCAGGAGAGGGGGTGCACTGAGAGTTTCCAGCTCCATACTTATCAATAGTTGCATTTTTCCAAACCACATCGGTTTTACATTGCGGAGGCACAAGTGCCCTTAAAAAGAGAAAACCCGGGGAACATTAACATACTGATTTCATGCGCGTGGCAAAGGGTCTGTGCCAGTATCAGAGAGGACTCAGCACTCCTATTGTCTGCTAGAACTCTGCTCTCCTCTGATATGAAAATTCAATTATATTATAACTAGATCTCGCGCTGCGTTTTGACAGTCGACGGTAGCGTTTGGCCAGCTGCATCTGTGTGGGGGACCAGAGGCTCCTGATAGCGCTGAGGCAGCCTTTCAGCCATTGACATGTTTTCGGGGGACAAGATTACTTAAATGTGTCGCATTTAAGGAAGGAGAGTCAATCTAACACATTCCCATTATCTCTCGCAGGTAATTCCAATACCTCCCCTGGACTGCATGTTTATGCTCATGCACGCCCTCTCATATTCCCACCGCCATCAGATTCTCTGCTGTCTCTGCTCAGCACAATGCATGTTTATTTCGTTTTTATCTAGTCATTGCCTGTAAATAAACTGGAAGTTTTGGCTGACTGAAATCGTTTTCTCAGCCGCAAGCAGTTTTAAGTGGCAGCTTTCATGACTCTATTTATTCCGTGGGAGCTAATTTGTCACTCAATTGCTTTGATTCATCTTGTTGAAATGTGTTTCGATCTCATAAGGACAGGATTGAAACCGTTTAACTCGTGAAAGGTAGACGCTTGGATATTTACCGAATGCTGAAAAGGGGCTTCGACTCTCAGGCATTCATTACTTTTAAGTCTAGAGTTGAGTTGACTGTCCGTTTTTTAAATGATCATTAAATAAATACATTTCTCTATTTTGGTCTAATTCGATTAAAGGGTTCATGAACTGGATTATTTTTTACTTTGGACAGTTCAAGGACACTGGCTTGTAAAAGTGGTGTTTAAACGTTTTTTGTTGTTGTTGTTTTTTTTAATTAAATGGTTGCTAGTGTAGAACTTGCTATGGAGGAGTCAGTGACATCATGCAACGTTACCCATGCCAACATGAGTGATGTAAACCAATCCCCACATTTGTATGATTTTCCTTAGATGGTGATGTACCAAAATGGTTGCTATGGTTCACAGCTAGGTATTGAGACTGTCCTTGCTGCAGTCGTTAGCCGCGATGATGTGCTCGGTTTCATTTAATATGTAATCAATGTTAAAAAATGCAAACACACGTTTGAACACACAAGCGCGGAAAATCATTTATTATGAGCAAAGAATATAAAACCAGTAATAGGTAGTGGATTTTGATGGTGTGAGGCAGTATTCAACTCTCGTTTAAGAAAAAAAACTTTGTATATAATCATTGGTTTGATGAAAGACACTATTTTTTTGTGATGTAAAGTTGTGTTTGTACTAATGTTTTGGTATCTTATAATACAAATATATACAGGCATATATGCATATATTTATTTTTTAGCAAATTGTAATTTTGCTATTTTGCATTTTTATTTTTGTACCGATCAAATGGTCAATATTTGAATTTTATTAACATGATACATAACAGATGACATATTCACATATATGTCACTTTCGCTTACACAAATTCCTTGTTTACGTCCACCACTTTTGATGCTTACCACAAACCAATAAGTGAAGATTACAAATACATTGAATTAATTTAAGAAATAGAACGCCTACCGTTTAGCAAACTGAATCACTTTACCAAATATGGCTTTTTATTGACATTTTAAACTACAACACAGCATGGAGTGCATGTGTGTTTGAACGTTGATTATCTATTAAATGACGATTAGTACGTCATTGTGCTTCCCGCTGCAGGTCAAATTGGTTGCTATGGTAAACAGTCAGGTTGCTATGGATAATATGATTTTCTCTTGAATTAAATTATTTTACATTTTTAGGTGCATCCTGTTTTAAAAGGAAACATACAATCTGACGCCATCTGGTTCTGTTAATATGCAAAACAAATAGCGAAAACAATCCAATCACAGAGTGGTTTCGAAAAATGATATGAATATTCAAGAAAGTCTTCTTTCTATGTGTAAGCAAAACATGCCGTTCTGGTTCCTTTTTTGAAAATGCATTTTCCAAATGGTTGATGAAGGTTTTTGTGGTAGTATTAAAATGACATACTACTCACGTGTACTTTTGTTTACGAAGGATTGTCGCCATAATTTATCCAGATTACACCAGTAAAAAAAGAATGTGTTTGTTTCACTTTAAAATTGGTCCTGGTCTCGATCACCTAGATGAGGAATGGCCATAAAAATAAGAATAAATAATATTAGACCTAAATTCGTGCCTTATTTCGGTACCACAAGATTTGCAGCTGTTTGGTTATGCTCCAACTGTTAACCATAGACCATAATTAACAAAGTTCTATGCTGCTCACTCAACACCCTTGTGCATTACTTTAAACTGTACATTTGTTTTCAATCTTTTTTTTTACCAAACCTTCTCCCTGGTATCTCATTCATTTATGAATAACCACGCCCCTTTTTACTAGGTTTTCAAAACCGAGGTGTGAAAGCACCCTGCTGATTCTCAGTGACACTCAGTTTAAAAACTGCTATACTTCAGTCATCATCATACCAAAAATAATAATATTGTTTTCATCATCTATTTCAAGTAAACATTTTTAGAGGTTTATCTCTTAAAATTTCACTTAATATAGAGTATATTCTTATAGGTTATTTCCGGTATGTTGTCATATATCATTCAGTTCTGTAAAATTGTACATAAAAAGATTTTTTCAACAAGCTATAATACTGTGCAGACGTTTTAGACGGGTGTGAAAAAAGGGAAGTGCTACTCGTTTATTTTTCCACCAGTGAAAAAAAGAAAAATCTACATCAAAGCAATATTTAGTGTACCTGGCTGTTCTGTGCCCAAGGTCATTTATAGAGATTCATAGGGAAGGAAAAGAAAAGATGTGGTAGAAAAAAAGTGTACATGCAATAGGGATAGCCTCACCCTGGAGAGGATTGTGAAACAAAAACCCTTTAAAGTTTTGGGGAGATTCACAAAGTGTAAACTGCAGCTGCAGTCAGTTCTTTAAGAAGCATTGTTTGTGGCAAGCCACTCTTGAACAGCACCAGAAGTGTCTTGCCATGGGAAGTTATGTTCTCTGATGAAAGCAAGTTCTGAAGTTTGAAGGAAGGCACAGAGTCCATGTTGCTTGAGGTCCAGCGAAAGTTTCCACAGTCAGAGATGGTCTATGTCCACTGAAGTTCAAGGAGATGCAAATTGCATTGTCTAACAGAACGTGGCACCTCAACATGGTTTAAGGACCATAGTATCCCTCTTCTTAATCTCTGACCTTAACCCCTCAGAAGAATCATGGGGTATTGCGAAGAGGAAGATGCAATGCGCCAGAGCCAACAATCTAGAAGAGCTGAAGGCCACTATCAGAGCAACCAGGGCTCTCAGAACATCTGAGGAGTTCCACAGACTGATCGACTGCATGCCACACTGCATTGCTGTAGTAATTCAGCCAAAAGGAGCCTTAACTTAAAACCTAAGTTTTAAGTGCTGTTCCAGTATTTTCATTAGTTGTGAGGAATAATAATCACCAAACTTAAAGGAAATAAATGCTTGAAATACAGCAGTCTGTGTATGAATGCAAACAAGTTTCACTTTTTGAATGGCAATAATTAAATAAATAAACATTTCCATGATATTTGAGTTATATGAGCAGTAATTTTTTATTTGATGACATTATATAGAGTGCATTTAATGAATAATAGAACTATTTCAATGTTTTGGGTATCCGATAATCTGATACAACAGCTGTTTTTTAGGTTTCTTTCCCTAGAATTCATCCCCCCTTGTATGTGGTACAAGAGGCCGTGGCACAGGAAACACCTCCCTCTTCAGCTCACAGGCCTGAGACCTGAGAGTGGACCCCCCATTAACCCAGCACACTGCTCGCACATACCTGCCTCCCCTCATTAGGCTCTGGTGAAGTACGTGCTCACCCAAAAGGAGAATAGAAATCCTAATTAGTATTCTCTGCAGGGCCACAACCATTAGCACTCAATTAGCACAGAAAGCTCCCCTCTTTCCGGGTGTGGGTTATGGAAGGGAGGGGGGTCATATTGAGTACAATATTTCTGCTTTTTTGTTTTATAGTTCCATGAGGAGTTCGCTTTTGTTTTGCATGTGTGCTTGTGATGTTCTGCATATTTCTTCACTTTGCTCTCATTTGGAAGTCTATAAAGTGCACAAGCCACATAGAAAACTGTCCTTTTATTATGATCCTTACATAAGTACCTTTCTCCCTTTGGTCTAGTTTGATTAAAGGGGTCATGAATTGGATTTTTGTTAAACATTGGACTTTGATGTCGGCTTGTAAAAGTGGTGTTTAAGAGTATTTCTATGAGTAAAATGGAATGGTTGCCAAAGTAGAAGTTTGCAATGGTTGCAATGGAGGAGTCAGTGACATCATACACAGTTCCCTATGCCATAATGACTAAAAATAACCCAAACCCCGTGTCTCTGGTTTTCCTCAACTGAGATTGGGATATGCCAAATTGGTTGCTATGGTAAACAGTCAGGTTACAATGGAGGAGTCAGTGACAATGTTTCCTTTTTCACTATTACTCATATAAAATAAAACCCCATGTCTTCATCTCTCACCAAAGCTGAAATAGTCAAGAAAATTTGGTTTGTGAGGGAGTTGCTAACATTTTGGTTGCTAGGGAGCTGTCATGATTAACATAAACAAACCCCAATTTCTCTTTGATGTTTTCCCTTGAAGATATTGTCATTGACTTTTCTTTATTTGCTTTCAATGACAATCATAAGGCAATGTTAAACAATTAACCAGGGTCCTTCCAGACCCTTGGGTTCAAATATTTTTGGAGAGTGGTTCGCTGTTCAAGCACAGACTGATAACCTCCACAAGTGTGGTCTGTTTGAAGTTTCTTCGAGGTTCGCAGTTTGAGTTACAGCTTTACAAAGTTTGACCGCATGTTAATTAAATGGAAAATCTTTTAGTGGTACCAGACCAATTTAAATATCTTGGCAGAGTTTGGTGGCTGGAATCTAGGAGGATCTTTTTGTCTGAAGCAAAAATGTATAACAAAATGCTGGCTTTGACGAGCCAACATAATAATACACCACTGAAATCAAATAAAGCGCAAATTCAGCATTTCAACCATGTTTGGTGGAAAACTTATTGATAAAAATGAAAGTGAGTTTACTGGGTACTTTGGGAGGCAAGTGTTTTTCCCTTTTGTGACTAGTCCAACCCTTCTCTGCTTCTGATTGGTTAGATTGTGAGTGTCTGCTAATGAGACGAGGGTTGATTCCTTAAGATCTTACATTATTGTGATTGGCTCATCGTCTGATTCAAACCATGCTTCCAAAACTTGTCTTCCTTAGTCTTTCTGCTGTTAATGGATAGCAGTCTACTTTTTTTGGCAAATGTCAGAATTTCTCTGCGTAAAATGTAGTGTTTTTTTTACCCCTTCACTCATTTGCAACCTCACAAACTTTCAAACTTTCCCAAAAAGTTTCAAAATTTACTGACTGTTACCAGAATGGTAGAAGTCAATTGACCAATGGGTTCTTGTGATCTTTAAACAACTGGAATTGTGAAAACAATAGCCAAAATGATTAAAGCTTTCCACTATATCTCGAATCAAAATGTCCGGTTTGTTCTGCAGCTCTGGGTCTTGGATCTGGACCGCAGTCCATCTGTTGGGGACAACTGCCTTACATGGACACATCTCTGTAACAAGGTGGTGGTTTGAGTGTGTATGACTTCCTCATCCAAGGATCTTGAAAATGTTTTTTTTTTATAATGTAATTTAAAAATAAGTGAGTTTGATAGTAAGTGGTTGCCATGGCAGCTGCCTTTTATCAAAAGTGTGCGATATGATTATTCCGCAACAAATGCCGATCTGATATCGCTATTAAGTATTGTAGTTTCCCACTTTAAAAAAAAAAACACTGATGGATTTCCCATTGATAAACATGATAAAAAAGACTCACTCACATGTTTTTTATTTGTTGTTGGCTCCCTGTTTATTTCTGTGGGTAGACATGGGTTTTAGCAACTGGTGCAGAAATGTATCTTTAAACAGAAAACTAGATATCTTCGGAACAAAACAGACGTGCTATTCCAAACACTGGCTTGCTCTTTTTTTCAGAATGGACTCTGACTGTTGGTACAATGGTTGTTTTGTAGATGTAAAACCTGGAACACAGCATCTTTGTGTGACTGTCATGTTCATTGCAACTAAATCACATGGGGTGGGTGGGGGTTGGTCTAATGCTACTTTATGTTATCTTAATATCCGAGAGACAACTTTTCGATGTCTTTGGCTCAGTGGTTGTTTGCTAGATATGTTAATTTCTTTTTTGATTCATGATCCCTGTAATGAAGTTTATTTATGGATTTAATGATATATTAAAGAAATTGCTCATTTCCTCCACAACGTTAGGGGGATTTACAGTTCCCTTTCCATTCTTTCCGGGACTGCTTTTACAACTCAGTTCAGCCCCAGACCGGTGCCACCTTTCACTTCCTGAAACTTTAGAGGTGGAAAGCCATCATTTGACAATTTGGCCTGAATGGCACGGTCGGCAGATTGAATGTCGTTTTCCCACCAGGCAACTCCATCCAGCCCAGCATGGAGGGGGCTGGACCAGCAGGATTCGGTGTAATGTGCAGGGTAAAATTAGCACTTTGATGGCAGGTAATGCTTCGAGATGAGCGCCACTGACGTTGATTTCTTGGAAGATTTTGCTTTCTCCCGGCAGCTTGCTCTCTTTCCCCCTACACACCTGTAGGATCAGAGCAGTCCGGCCTCTGCAGACAAGCCTGTAATTTCTCCCTGATCAATATAATTATGCAATTCTAGTAGCCTGCTTTTTCCTCAGGTGGCCAGTTTTCCAGGTGACTAATCCCTTACTTTAAATCACACAGAGCTCACCACTCGTCCGCCTTAAAGAAAATCCTGGAGAAATCTTGATTACAGCGTAATTGTTGGAACACAAATGCAGAAAGTAAGAGTTCTTCTTTGTTTGCATTTATTGTAGCAAACAGAACTGCCCCCTGTGTGGTGTTTATGGTAATGAAGGAGCTAAGAGCAGCAGTCTGAAGGGTGTGAATGCATTGATGGGCTCAGGGTCAGAGGAGTCACTTTGTGCTAATCAAACAGTCATTATTCCTCAATGAAGTCCCTGCACGCTCAGACATTCCTGATTGAAAGTACATTAATAAGTCACGAGATTTTCCCCAGTAGCATAGCTTTCCATTATTACTCCCTGGTTGCATGTTGACTGATGGGTGGCTTTATTTATCGCCGCTTGTCGTTTTGACAGATGGAAATACAACAGCACTTAGTGTCAGGAGCCATCGAGGCAATCGGAACAATTAAAGACTGCAATGGATGAGCTGCATCTCATCGGTTACGTGTTTGCATCGCCCCTTATGAAGTTTCTCCTGTTTTATGATGAAAGGGATATTTTATGAAGTTAAGATCTGGCTGCTAAAATACCAAATGTAACACTAGATGGCTAAAGTTTGTCATTTAAAAGTTTTTTTATTAGCAAAATGGAATGGCCATCAAAGTAGAACTTTTGGTTTTGCTATGTAGAATAATATAAAGGAACTATTTCTCTACAGTTTTCCTTTACTGGGATAGTGATGTGCCAAAATTGTTGCTATGAGAAACAGTCAGGTTGCTACGGAGAAGTCAGTGACCTCACACAAGATTCCCCATGCCAATATAAGTTATATAAACTAACCCCCACCCTTGTATGATTTTCCTTATAACAAAATTGTTGCTATGGTGAACAACCAGGTTGCTACGGAGAAGTCAATGACATCATAAAAAGTTCCCCATGTCAATATGAGTAATATAAACGACCCCCGCATCTCTGCATTTTTCCTTAGCTGAAATAGTGATATGGCAAATGGTTGCTATGGTTATTGGTTGAACAATCAAGTTGGTGTGGAGGGTTTAGTGACAATGTTACTAATTAACAATATAAAACAGTAAAAACTGCAGATTTTAAAGAAAATTTCAGGTTTTGTCAAGCCACCATAGGCTTCTTTTAGGAGCTCTAGGTATGGCAAGTAACTTTAACATTTAATACTTTTTCCATTCTGTTTGCAATTCTACTTTGACTTGTCTGAATTTGATTACAGATATCTATGATGTTAATAAGACTAGTCCTGGTGATTTTAGAATTGTTTTACGACCTCTTAAATTAGAGATATGCTGTGCCTGGTCAAATATCCAGTTACATATATCCACGAATGAGTTAGGGATATTCTTAAATACTATCTGCACTAGTCACAGGAAGCTGAGGCTCTGTGTAGATGGTTTAACAGTGTGGAGTAACCGCATCTTTCATGGGTGTATCTGCATTTTTTTTGCACTTAAAGCTGCTATTGAAAATAGCATAAAGCTGTTCTCATTTTCACAAGGTTTTTTTTTATTGCAGATGCAGTCTCTGGTCCTTTTTCAAGAGATCCAGGTCAGTATCCTTTCCAAGTTTTGTGGTCTGCCATGTTGTCCATTCTACTCAGCTATTTAAAAAATGTTGAATATCAACAATGGGCTTCACTGGGGGCATTGTCAACTTTTGTATGAAGCAATCTTGGCTGAATACGATGGCGGCTAGTGCAGGGAGGGCTCAGCTTTGCTGCAGCAGAAGGGAAGACCAGCACTTATCTGCTGTTCTCTCGCTCTGCTCAGCTCAAAGCAGCATGCAGGACAGCCGGATTCTAGCTTGAACATCTCCAAGACCTCACAGAGGCAGAGGGACGGTTTCACAGGAGCCGGCATGGTGAGTGTTTCTTTGGAAAGCTGTAGCTGGAGCCTTTTTTTCGAGGAGTGGGGGTGGCTTGATCAGGGGAGGGGGGGGGGTCTAAGCATTTCATTGGAGTCCTGAATCAATACAAATGGATTCTGTTTTTCACACAAATTTATAAGTTTTTTTATGTAGCTTTGTGTCAGAAGAATCTATTAATGGTATGAACCACTCTCTAACCATTGACGTGTTTAGCCATTAGCTTTTAAATGTTGGAAAAGAAAAAGTTTAATCATATACTTTCTTTGGTAATGCCTTTAGATTGAAAGTCAAAAAGGTTTCAGTCAAAAAGTATACTTAATTTTTTCACCTACGTGAAACATCAGATTTTTTTTCGTCGGATCGTCATTCAAAACTCAAAAAGCTCTAAGGTTAAAAAAATTGTACACCATTTTTAAAAGTTAAATGCAATAATGTTTTGTGCTTTTTTTAAGCTAAATTATTGTAATAAATTAAAAATTACACATTTTTGCTCATTAAGAGGCTTATCATGTTATGATTATTGTAAATAATCACAGAATAGAAAACTGCTTTTTGAGTTTTCAGGTTGATTTACTTTAAAAACAATAAACATGCACGAGCTAATCTGTTGCCATGCAGCAGTGAGACAAAAACATCTGTGAATGGTATGTGTTCTCTGAAAGGTGGTCGAATCGACAGACATTGTCAGGTTGTCACAGAGAGGAAGCCATCAGTGTCTGTGATGGTTCTTCCATTGAAATGTCAGTTTCTACAGCTTTGAGCTGTCAGCCGAACTGTTCTCCTCTCACCCCTGCAGAGAGCCAGAAAATGGCAGACCGCCAGATTAGTGTGTGATGAACTGAGGTAATCCATATTTGCTCTCAAGAGATTTTAAATATTTACTCTGTGCCACCTCTCAAGGCTTTTCTGAGATTAAAATATATGTCACCAAACCAATACTGATAATAGATGGTAAAATACCAAATGTAACACTAGTTAGCGCAAACTTTTTTGATGGCTTGCCATTTAAAAGTATTTTTGACAGCAAAAGGAATGTTTGCCAGGGTAAATTGTTGGTCACTAGTGAAGAATCAGTGAAGTCATACAAAGTTCCCCATGCCACGATGAGTAAAATAAACCAACCCCCAAGTCTCTGAGTTTTTCCTAAGCTGAGTTAGTGCTGTGTCAAAATGGTTACTATGGGAACGGTCGAGTGGCTACGGAGGGGTTAGTGACATAATATGATATTCACATACACTAATCAACAAGATAAAACATTTTAAAGAAAATAGCAGGGTTTTCAAGCAATCGCAAGCTTCTTTTAGAAGCTCCCATGTATGGCAAGCCATTTTAACATTTCCATACTGTGACTTTTATGATGGGCGTCTATAATGGTTTTATGCCTAATGTTTGTAATGGAGGGGGAAATGTAGGAGTCCAAAGCAGAAAGAGAACAAATGCCTATCAGCAACTTAATTTAAACACCTAGTGGTTTTGGAATAACTTCCTGTTTGTGTTGTATTTCCAGACAATGAAATTATAAATATTTATTTTCCAATACAGACTTTAGACTTCACTAGATTTGTTCATGACGTGAGATGGGGGAAAAAATGGTGGAAAGTGGTTGAGCGTTTTTTCCAACGATTGACTGCTGGATCGGATTTTCAAAGACTTAAGAGATATCATTATATTATATTCCGAAAACACCTGGAATCCAGATGCTGAATCCTGAATCCTAAATTCATGGCTGTTATTTCATGTTTGTCATTTCATTTCATCTGACTTTTGAGTAAATTCAAATCATTGAAATAAAGGCCAAATTTTCTAATGGCTTCTCAGCAGGGTGCTCTTCATCTGGGTTGAGGATAAATTGATGCAATGACACTGCCTGCCTGAAGATGGTGTTTGCGGTACAACAGAGACACTCCGTGCCACATGGGGGAAACAGGAAATTAGAGATCACATGGAGGTGTTTGAGAAAAGAGAGGATTTGTGGGGTGCTATTTCTTTCTTGTTTACTGTTGCAGTCAATATGAAAATGTGGAATGAGCGCCACCGAGTGGCTCTTTTACATCCTACTCATGTCATTAAAAGAGCTAGCTTTCATTTTGTGTTTGCGTTGTGAAAGACTGATCCAAAATGCCGGTGTGAAACTCTTTTTCATTAGCACCACTCGTTATGCTTTTTGATCGAGGCGCACAAAACTTCAGACTGAAAATTCAGATCGGTGTATGGAGCCCTCAAGTCCCAATTTGGAACTTTTCTCTACTAAATGTAGCCATTCCCCCCCTTGTTTTGCCCCTTAGTCTTTGTGAAAGAAATGGGGCCCAATGTCAAAATGACATCAGTGCGTACTCTCTTGCATGCACAAAACCAGACAAACTATGAGAGAAAATCATTTCCAAGATTCTTGATACATCCAGGTTCGAGTAAGAATGGTAGCAGTTTTCAATGAGAGTGGAACAAAGAACCAGAAGGAACCAGATTTCAGGTGGGTGAAGCTGTTGAGTAGATAAGATGTCTGTAATATTCTCTGCAGAGAACTCAGAAGTAGGCTTTGTAAACAAAGAGCTGGATCGATGAATGTATCACGCAAATCTGAAGAGTTTTTTTTTTTGGAGTCTGCTGCAGCTTTTTAAAAACTGTAGAACAGACAGTGAGTGAGAGAGGTTTTAATGGCGATTATATCAATGCCGGTACTTCTGTGATTGGCTGCATGAATAAACGGTGCAACAATCTGGAGGTGTGCTGGAGACTGATTGGTGCTCTTGTGACTTTTGCACCCAAAATATGAATTTAACCATCTGTTTCCATCTGTTTTCCAACTTTTGAAGACGATGCATCTGTGCAGGGGAGCCCATTTCATCCACATGATGGAGCCCGATCTGGTTGGAATGTGTATCAATCAATGGGAGGTAAACGCAGACTAGCAAGCTCCCCGGTAAAAAAGGATGTGGGTATCCACCTGAAAGGGTACAGTGTTGCCCTTACCGTCCCTTCTACCTCTTTGCCAAGGTGACGAGATTCTGGCCCCAGCATTCAATCCATTATCCTGCCAACAACAGCAGGTTCCTGCCACCGAGAGCTGCAACACTGGCCATAATGAAACCATCCGTAATCCCCAAACTCATCTCATCGTAGCCAAGGTAATTAATGCTGTTGGAGGGCGATGGCTAACTCTTAATTAAATTATGCTTCATTTAATGAGGCCTTTATGTAGAGGAAATTTATGGCCGGTATCTCTATTATCAAGTGCTTGGGGCTCTACGCAGATTTGTCATTTTCACCTCAAATCACTGCTAGATTAACGTAATGAAGCTCATGATTAATATATCAATTTCTACTTGTTTGTTTCTCTTCTGGAGATTTAATGAATTACCCAGCGTTATTAGCGCTGTGGGTTTGAGCCTCCGAATTATCATGACGTATTAAATTTGGAGCAATTTAGAGATAATTTTCTTGCATTAATCATGTAACACAATTGGGCGTATTTAATTAATTAAAGATATACCCTGAAAATTAATTGTGCATTTCCACAATATTATCTCAACCAGCGTCTGATGGCGTGAATGTTTCATTTTTTTTTTTTAAAGGCACCAGATTAGTGGGATCTTAATTATGTTTAAAACAAAAGCCATCTGCGTGCCACGTGCGTGAAAGAGTGGAATCAGACAACTCAGCATTCTCAGCAAACACAAAACGAGAAAGTTTCTATTGTTTTGGAGAAACTGTAGTACATGGAAATGATTCAAAAGATACATGGCAATTAATGAGCTCCATGATTACCCTGGGAGCCTGTTCAATGAAGATCCGTTGCTGACAACATTAACAAAACAAATGCTTTTGCATAGCAGGCTTAATATTGGTAGATTTATTTAATTTAGATGGTTTTTAACCCTTAGAAGTACAGGGCCTTTCAGAGATTTTTTTACTTCTTTACAATTTGCTCTAATAAATTTAGAGCATTCCCTGGTTCTTTTCTTTTTACAAATACCTTTTAATTATATTCCTTAACAAACCTGAAATTGTACACAAAATGCAACTCAGAATATTAAATTGTAATTTTTTACTGCAAAAAAGAGAATGTTTTTACTGAAATCAAAAGTGCTGAGAAAAATAAAGCTTCAAAAATCCCCCCCAAAATGAAAACAGAAGTTCAAAACAATGTGAAAACCAGGCAAACCTCTTCTGAGCCTTATACACTGTTCCAAGCATTTTGGTAACATTTAGCAATTTTTATGCCATAACTTTGAAAAACACAAGCCATATCACAGGTCTTGAACTTCCAACAGTCATCCCATCTTTTCACCACTAGATGGAACCGATGGCACCGATTTAGGGTCTGTAAAATGAAATCGAAAGAGTATCTCGCATTATCTCTTAATTTAATTTGCATTTCCTTGCTAATTATAAGATCAAAATTATACCTAAAGTTAATCAAAATTAAACAATAGGGTAGGTCCCATCTTAATTCAAAGCAGCCGCTGTGGTTGGTTTAAACGCACCGGTGCACGCAGAAAGTTAATACTTTTTTGTATGACTGCTGTTGCCGTTGACATGTTATAAAGATTATGACAATGTAGACATTCTGGGGACATAGATAACACTTTAACAAATTGAGAGTTGCATTCACAGTTCCATTTAACCAAAGCTAATAACACCTATAAAATCAAAGACAGTTGCTTATGCTCTTATAATTTGCTCAGCGATTTAATCAAAACACTATTTATTGTAATTTTCTGGTAAATTAAATCAGCGGGTTAATTGAAAAGAGGTTTCAATGGGTTATAATCAATTTAATTGAAATGGCTTTCATTTAACGGATCATGTGCTAAATATGGTTTCGTTAATGTTTTGCTGAATTCTCTCCTTCTGGAAGTTAAAGATATTGTAGAAAAATGTTGTCTTTGAAGACTAAATAGGGCTTGGGTATTCAAAGCATGTGCTGCGTGACTTAATGTCCCAGATGATGCGTGCACATCAGTGTCATGCTGCATTAAATTACAAGTCGTATTCATCACATGCAGACCATGGGGCTTTTCATACATGCCTGTATCTTTCAGTTCAAACTGTACTGTTCTTACTTGAATTGTGGATATTCTTTAGGAAATTTTATTTTTACAAAGTTCCATGTTTAGTTATATTTGGATTGAGGGTGTAGATGGCTTAAAAAAGTAAAAAATGTTAAATCTTAAAAGAATGGAAAATAAAAGGCCACAGCAATTCTGTGAAGCTGTGCAGTATTTTGCTTGTTTTTTGACCTTTTGAAAAGTTTGGATCCAAAAACACTGTAATTTCACAAGTGTTAATTTGAGAAAAAGGTATTTTCTTTACTTAAAAAAAAACAAAACGTTATAAATCCATGAACGTTTCTTCCATAATGCCCACATTCATTCTATAAACATAAGGGTGTTTTTCTGAAAACACAATTACAGCAATAAATAATGAGTAAAAGTGATGTAAGCAGCTTGCGGGTCTTCCTCAATTCCTTCATTGAACACCATTTCTGTGCAATATTGAATATTATAAATTACGAACTAAGCTAGGGCTGCACTGAAATCTGCTTTACAAACAGTTCCTAAACTTTTTTTCTCTTTGGTGGGCAGCAGGAGATCGCTGGTATCTTATCACAGTAAAATCCTAAGAGTTAAATTAACTCTACTCTGAGTATATTTGGTCCCACTCTATATAGAGTTAAACCGACTCTGAGAAAGAGTAATTTAATAATCTATTTTCTTCATGTTTTTCCAAATTTGCATGGAAAATGCAAACTAAATATTAACTATTCAGAGAGGGACTAAGTCCACTCCAGAAAAAGTAAAAACAGACAAAAATAGACTGTTTAGTTCAAATAGACTTATTTAAATAACTCTCCTTCAGAGTTGGTTTAACTCTATATAGAGTGGGACCAAATACACTCTGAGTAGAGTTAATTTAACTCTTAGGCTTTTACTGTGTACCAACATGAACATTTCTCCTTTTAACTTTCTCTGTGGGTGGCTTTCAATTTCCACAGAGAAAATGATCACCGGCTCTCAAAAATGTTTATATAACAAGAAAAAGAAGTTAAAAAAAAGGAAGATGCATTTATTGACCGGTGTCGTCATCATTGTCACGCGATCAAAAGTGTGAAGTGGATTGGTGGAATGGATTTGTCCTTGAGGAACAGAAAGCGGTACAGAACATGAATACACCAGCGATATGAGTTTTTTTTTTTTTTAAGTAAAACTAACTTTGGTCTTGATTTAAAAAAATATATAAACTTTTATTTTGCAAATTTTATTTCCTACGAGAAACTGTTAAATGCCACACGCCATGTTCTTAAATGCACACGCACAATTCTTTAACATTTAAAAGAACCATGATGCAAATTATTTTCATTTGTTACAGTTTTAAATCAACGGTTAAGCACTGGAAACATCACCCCCAAAAAATTACTTGGCAATGAAGTGCAAAATTTGATTTTGTCTGATTAATAAGAATGAATCCATTTTTGCTTCTTTTGTTTGGATAACGTGGTTATTTTATTTGATCAGCTACATAATGGGAGACATGACTAAATAAATCACGTTTAACCATTTTCAAGTGCATCCAGCCCACGCAAATGTGCAAATCTGCGACTTTAACCTAGTGAAGCTCAAAACAAAACAAATGAAATATGCTTGCTAGAAATTGCAGCTTTTACCTGTAAAAAAAAATTGTTTTTGCAAGCAGCGGTCCACACAACAACAGGTGAAGAGTGTAAATTACTTTTATTTAAGAAACTACAACACATTTCTGCTCACATCACCCCTGAATCCTGCACAAAACTCAAGCGAAGTACAATTTAAAACGGTTTGCTGTTCTATTAACGAGCAACTGAATTTCGTGGGCACACAAAACAACGCTGCAAATTTAAAGGCAGTAAATAATTTATGAGTCTTAACTGAATACGTGATTTTATTCACTCCAAGCTGTTTTATCCAAGCTGTTTTAATTTCTTTCCAGGTGAACACGTAGTAAACAGAACGCTGCAAGACCAGAAGACCCAACTTGGTTTCCAGCAGGTAACTAAATCTATTTTTGTTTCTAAAATAAAAATATCGACCATGCCTTAATTACTTGCTTATATTTGGTGCCTAAAAATGCCCTGATTTGGCTAGATTTAGAGGTTTAAAGTAAAATTAAGACAACTTGATAAATAAACAAAATGTTTACCAATAGGTTTGTCTTAACAGATTGTTCAATTGTAATTGTTCAATAATTGAGTAATTACGACGAAAACGTCAACAATAAAAGTAATTTTAATATTGTCTGTCTTAATGCCCTGGGTTATATCAGCTTTAAGATTTATATCCTCGGTCTCCAGGAGGTCAGGACCGAGCCCTTTTTCTTTAATTGACCATAGTGCATATTATTTAACCAGTGTCGGAGCAGAGGGGACGCAACCATTCAGCCAATTACAAAAGGGAGAACAGACCGTGCTTAAATTGCATCATCATTTGCATATACGGTTCAAAAATCATCCGAACTCCAATGAAACGCTCTTTATTGTGGCTGCGATTGAATAATGATTCATGTTAACTCTAATGTGATTCTAGTTTTATCCGCAGCCACTGAGCTGCAGCAAATTATTTTTATTTGACATGTGGAGTCGGCGTTTAAATATCGTAATTAAAATGCTTAATGAAACATTTGTATAATTGTATTAAAACATTTGATGCTCTATGATATCTTGATTAAAATGTGCATAAAAGCAGTAATATTGACAGATGAATCAGACAACAAAAATGCAACAACAATGATAGAAAAGACAAAAATACAAAATAAATAAATACATGAATAAATTATATATGTATATATACGTGTGTTATATAAGCTATATAAATGCGTGAACAATTCTTTTAACTTGTCAAATGAGCTTTGTATTCAGTGGGGTTCTCTCGGGCTTTCCCTTTCCAAAAGCGCGCTGTGTTTCTGAGGCTTTTGTGAGCTTTTACTCCCAGTTTTGTTTGGACTGAGCTAATTAACTGATGAGGTTTGGAGAATGGTTTATATTCTATAGAGGTCATGCAGTGATTTATTGTTGATTTACTAAATGCAACAACTTTAGTTTAACAACAAAATACATTTTAAAAGATTTGGTGCGCTTTAATATCTATATCAATTTTCTAATCAAATTTATCGATATTTTTTTAGTTTTTTTCTTTATGTCTGTTGGATTCACAAAAGCCTCCTTGTGTTTATCTTCGAGCTACTTTTGCTTGTTATTCGGGTCATTTAAACAGCTAATGCGCAAATGCACGATTCATGCTCTGGCATCACACACGTGAGTGATTTTCTGGCCGCGCGCGTCAAATCTCAATGATTTTGAACACTGGGAGGCTTTCCTGGTGGTCCTCGGCCTTATATCTCACGTTAATTGGGAAATTTGGAGAACAGAAGCCCTCATTACCGAGCTCCGGGTAACTGGGAGTTTTCCTTTCCCCGCTGTCTCTACATTTCCATAAGCAGATTACAAGAGGATATATGTTCCTGAAACCACTCGGATAAATCACCGGTTTCTTGGGTTAAGTCTCTAATTAGAACCTTTGTCATTGCGCACAGCTTTTCGTATTCATGCGCTCCCACAAATATACGTTTCAGACTGAAATGTGTTTTAAATGTTTTTTTTTATCTATACGTCATCTTTAGACTGAGTACAAGGTGTTTCTAACATTCAATAAAATAGCTCATTTTCGAATTATTTACATTAACAAGTTACTCGGGTGTTTTTGTCCAACAGATCGGGAGACAAAAACACAAAAGCTGTTTGTAAACAAGGTTTACAATGAATCGTGGAAAAATTCTAGAAACGTTTCTTTTTGATTCAGAATGTTTCAAATCTTTTTAGACTTTTAAAAAAAGTATATCGGATCAAATCTGATCGGATAACAAAGAATCTGATCATTATAATCCGATATTACCCGTATATACTTCGTACTTTTTGTTTACTTATTAATATTATTAAGTTCGCATTTTCCCACCCCAAAATAACTCTACAACGCGCATATTTATAGATGAATAAATTATGCCCCACATTTGTCAAACCCGAATAACAACATTAGGTATCAACACTTTGATTGGTAAATAACGCAGACGTGTTGTTCATGTTTTGCCAATCGCCGGAGCGCAGTGAAACTAATGGTCGGGTCGTTAACATGGTGTTAAAAGCCCTTCGTTAATATTCTTTTCTGTCGCTCAGTCTCAGTGGCGTTGAAGGTGTAAATGGTGATGTTCTCAATATGTTAAATTTGACCCTTCCAAAGAGTACTTTCTCAACGAGAGACTGCAAGATGATCACACGTTTTTGTAAATTTACACAGTATTGCATGTGCCATCAAAATGTAACTTATAATTATTCTTTCCTAAATACATAGATATATATTTTTCGGTAATAACAAAACAAATTTAGTCCACAGGGGGGCGTTACTGTATTAATTTTGTTTTATGTTCAAAGAATCCCAGTGGATACCTGATAAAAAACGAACCTTTGTGGTTGAATGTGTGGTTTTAATCCATGCGTTGTTCCGCCGAACTCTTAATCCTGTTTTAGAGCAATATGCTAATAGTTTGTTCAGATGCTGAGATTAGAAATCAGGTAATGTGTTCACTAAATAGATGTGTGCTGCGCCTTTTTGACGCATTCAAGAACTTCTGCAATTGTATTTAAGCGTGGTGTTAAAATATTAGAAACGAATACCTTTAAAATGATTTGCGGGTGTTATATGAAAGCCGAAAAGGTTGCCTAGCTGAAACTTTTTGTATAACTCTAAAAATCCCGGGTTAAGATAACCCAATTTGGGTTGTTTTGGTAAAACTACCAAACCGAGCACTGGATAATTTAAACGGCAACACAGCGGTTGTGTTAAAAGTGCAAAACCAAAACAATACGCTAAAAAGTTGGGTTTAAAAATTGTCAGCAGATGTGTGTGCAAGAGATGATCCTGATGTACAGGGTAAATAAAATAATACTGGGTGAGTTATTGTTTTGCACCAGTTAATTTTAAAAATCTATCCACGACTACTTCTGTGAAAGTGCCTCCTGTCCTCTCCGGGCGCATCCCAGAGGTTCACCGGCAGCGCGCCTCTTGGATGGAGAAGTGAGAGGCGCTCTCTGATTGGCCAACGCTGAGCTCATTGTTATGCTGTCAATCCCAATCACATGGCCAAGCCTCTATTAACAGCTGAGTTTGCCTCAAACTTTCCAGAGTTCCGTTACAGAGCAGTGCGGGACGCACGCGTGGAGACTTTAAAGTTTTTTACGCTCTTCGAAATTTTTGACTGCGAGGTTCTTTAAATTTCACCAGCTTCTCTCGAGTGCTTGGCACTTCTTCCAAATTGTTTGAATGTATAACATGATGGAAACCGAGATTAAAAGCCCCCTTCCGCAGTCCAACACGGGCTCGGTTGCGGGCGGAAAAAACAACAGCGCCAACGACCAGGACCGGGTGAAGCGACCTATGAACGCGTTCATGGTGTGGTCCCGAGGGCAGCGGAGGAAGATGGCTCAAGAGAATCCTAAAATGCACAACTCGGAGATCAGCAAGCGTCTGGGTGCAGACTGGAAACTTTTGACCGACGCCGAGAAGAGACCCTTCATCGACGAGGCCAAGCGGTTGCGCGCCATGCACATGAAGGAGCACCCGGATTACAAATACCGTCCCCGCAGGAAGACCAAGACCCTTCTGAAGAAAGACAAGTATTCCCTGCCCGGGGGACTCTTGGCTCCGGGTGCCACCGCCGTCAACAGCGCGGTGTCAGTGGGTCAGAGGATGGACTACACGCACATGAACGGCTGGACGAACAGCGCGTACTCGCTCATGCAGGACCAGCTGGCGTACCCTCAGCATCCCAGCATGAACAGCCCCCAGCTTCAGCAGATGCACCGGTACGACATGGCGGGACTCCAGTATCCGATGATGTCCACAGCCCAGACCTACATGAACGCCGCGTCCACCTACAGCAGCATGTCACCGGCGTACACGCAGCAAACCTCCAGCGCGATGGGCTTGGGCTCCATGGCTTCGGTGTGCAAGACGGAACCGAGCTCCCCTCCTCCGGCCATCACCTCCCACTCTCAGCGGGCTTGTTTGGGAGACCTGCGGGATATGATAAGCATGTACCTGCCGCCCGGTGGAGACAGCGCCGAGCACTCCAGTCTCCAGAGCAGCCGGTTACACAGCGTTCATCCGCACTATCAGAGCGCAGGGACGGGGGTGAACGGGACGCTACCCCTGACACACATTTGAACTCGAAAACAGACTTAAGTACTTGGGATACTTGAACATTTTCATTCAGTTTCGGTTTGAAAACAAAAGAAACTATTTTTAATGAGTTGACTGCATTTTACCGATATATCGGAATCAAATGTATTGCGGTGGAGCTTTTTGTTGAGCTGTAAAGCAATCAAGGTCTAAGAAACTTGACTTTAATGCCGTCGGAGATGGTCTCTGGGCACGTGGCTTCCTGAAGAAGCTCTATTTCAGAGAACGGAGAGAAACTCTGTTCACCCATAAATGTTTACACTTATTTCTAGAATGTCGATTTGTCAAGATCCGTGTAGTTTTTTCTTCGTTTTTTGGAGCTCTAGGTTTAATTAAATGGAAGACTGTGCTGGTCGCAAGCGCATATGTTTCGTTTTATTTATAGTGAGTTGATTTTCAGAAGCTTGTGAACCATTAGGTCTCGTTGAGATGTTTTGTTTTGTGAATATCCTTTCCTGTGATGTTATGGCAGTATCAGGTTCACCCATCATGTGGGACGCAGAGTTTTATTTAAACTGACGTTTCTACTTAAGACCATCCTATTGCTAAATGAATAAATTTGTTTTGCAAAAACTTCAATGACTAGATATGGTTTATTCACGGCTGCATGTTTAGCGAGAAACCACGTGTCAGATTTGGTTTAATTCACTCACAGTCAAGTGGTAATTTAAGAGATCGGTGAAATGAAAAGCAAATTTGCGAATACAGACACGCTCGCTAAACACATGTCTACACCCTGGGTAGGTTTGCAGCAATCTTATTAAATGGCTAACAACACTTTGTTTTGCATTCTAGAGAGACACAGATGATTCAATTGCCCGTAAATCACGTGACATTTCTTTTAAAACATGCACGAAAGCTGTATTTGATTCTGCTGGGGGATTTCTCATTTCACTAATCTATCAAATAAACATTATTTAGGTGTGAATATTTATTTTCCTCACTTTATTCTTCTAAAAAGTTTGTTCTGGACTTAAAAGAGTCGTGTGGATATTTTACTCTTTCTTTACAAATTACGAAAAGTTTCATGGAAGTTTTTATTGAAGATACAGTTCCATACAATACCTCAGTTTGTTTTCACTTTAAATTCAATGCAAGGGAATCAATTCAAGAGAAATGAGTTAGTCATTAGTTTTAAATCTAAACTTTAAATTGCTCTGTGTTAAAATGTATAGTGTTTTTTTATTGTTTTATAAGGACGCTGCACATATTAAATTAAAAGCATGTTCTAACATTATTATTATTATTATTATTATTATTATTATTATTATTATTATTATTATTATTATTATTATTATTATTATTATTATTATATACATGGGAGGCATGCAAAACTGCTTTTTCCAATTGAAATAGAACTCTTAATTAACTTCAAGTTTGAGGATTTAATTGCCTTTTCAATCTCTTTGTCACTGGTCATTAGGTGGTGTTAAGCACAATAAATATTTTTCCAGTTAAACCTTACCTTTACAGTAACAATATAAAAAAAATACTTTCTTGTTCTTATTTTTTAAATGCAAATTTAATCTGGAATCAAGTCTGCTTTTATAAAAAGCTGTGGGATCCTAACAAAAAATACATTTCCAAATTTTCAATGTGTTTAAGAATGTAAATGGTCTCTCCAACAATTTCAGCCTTTTTTAAAAGGTCAGGAAGTGCCAAACCAAATGAACCTTTAAAATCTAAACACTTTAACACACACACAGTGAAGAAAAAAAACCTGTAGAAACTCAAGAAAATTATTTTCGGCAGCAAAGATTTGTCTTTCACCTGCATCCGCATCAATGCATTCATCACAGTTGCATGAACTAATAATGGCTGTAACGCTTTAAGCTGCCTAACTTTGGGGAAATTAACTTTTTTTTTTATGCAGTGAGTTGCACGTATCCCAGGGGATGTATTCCCTAGAGGCATTAGTGAAAGTACTTTCCCACATTCACTCACTGGTTTGATCACTGCAGCACTGGGCTAAGACTGTCCCACTAAATATGCCAAAAACATGCTACAGCCTGAGATTTTAATGAGTTTACTTTTATTTATGCCATTATACATTCACCATATACATATATATAGCTTAAAATAAACTTTCATGCTATTCTCTATAGACAAAACTGGTTCATTTAAAACATCCGGACAGATTCCCTTGAAAACAAAAGAAAGCTCAAATTCTTTAATGACATTTATGTTAATACACTTCTCTTTTAACTAAAATATAAATGTTATTTTGTAAATTTCAGATTCTTTAATGTTGTTCATGGCTTTATAAATGCAATTTGCATAGCATCTATATACTTTAGTATTTATTCTGAATGTTTAAGTGGGAGAAGTTTTGCAACCTTAATTCATTAGGAGCATTAGGACCAGCGGAGCCCCCCCCCCCCAACCTCTTTCTCTTTTTCTCTGGCTGGTTCAGTCATGTGTAGCACTGTGCCCACTCAGCAAGTGCAGGCATATCCCCACTTCCATCTGCTTATGACCTCATTGCTGCTGTTTGTTTAACCCTTTTCCCAAACCAACATAATTGCTCCCTATACCACAACCCATGCACAGAGCTAATCAGCTTTCAAATTCAGCTTCTGCCGCAACAAACTGAGGGCTTTATCAATAAAGTTAAAATATTGCATAAAAAGAGTTGTATCAAACATAAAATATTAAATTTAGTTAACTAATTTACTAATTAAATAATTAAGTAGCTTGAACTGAAGATATTATAACCATGTTAAGGTATTTGCAATGTATGTAAAATTAAGTACTACCTGATTTCTATTTGGGGGTAAAATAGTATGCAGCATCATCTTAGATTACAGTTTGAGATAACTTTTCTTAAATAAAAATGCAACCTTAGTTAAAAAAAAGTGACTAAACAAATTGAGGAAAGATGAAGTTGTAATTTGTGGACTTCATCCTTATCATCTTTGTTGATAATAACTTTAATAAAAAGGAATGCAAGGTTGATTCAAAACAATTGAATAAATCTGCAATGTATGTTGCATTAAGTAATAATTGAAATCTATTTGTAGATTAAACGAGTTGTGTTTGTTATTGGCCGTACATTTGATAAAATAAAGGAACCATAATACAATACAAATGATAACAAACATAATAACTTGAATTATAAGTACATTTTTAAACACAAAGTTCCATTTTGCCAGATATTAGTCAGATTTTCTTTTTTTTCAGATGTTTGACCAGAAATGTAGTTTGTTAGTGATGTGAACGCAATCAGAATCTTTTGAGTAACCATTGATTAAAGTATTTAGAGTGAAAAGTTAAATTGGTGATTTAATCTAGTTTACTGTAGTGATAATGTCCTGAATTTCTTCTAAAAAGCATTTTATTAGCTTTTGTGTAGTTTGTCCACACATGGTTCAATGCAACCAAGCATTTTTTAAAATCTCTGGCCAAAGTTTTTGGAAAACACCAGATTCTACGTAGTTGTGTAGTAAGCACAACTCAGTGTTTAGCTTGTGGGGGGGTCAACTCTTTTGTTTCACATCCCTTTTGTTTACCACAAACCTTTTTGAGCCCTCTGTTGGGGTTAGAATACTGACACCTTTGGTATTGGCATTTTTTGTTGAATGTTTTTTGGTGAGTTTTTTTTCCCCCTCAAAACAGTGTATGACCGTGATTTAACCAGGGCCGTAGGTTGACTTAAACCTTGGCGGAGATTTCAGAGTAGAATCAATTCCACCACAGTTTCCTAAGCGATGCCGTTGTTATCGGTTGTAAAGACAAACTATGTTTTAAACAAATTAAAAAGTGTGAAATGGCCATCTGATGTCCCCTTTAAAATGTTGCCTATAATTTTGAGCAACAAGTTTTAAAATAAAGTCATCGTATCTAAGTGTCATCAAGTACTAAGTCACTATTGTATAAATGTTTCTAATGCATTTTTTTTACACAACTTTTCATAAAACGGCTCATTACTTCAGAAGATTCCTGTTATTCCTGACAATTATGACTGTTGCTGTCATAGTCAAATTCCTGTGCCAACATTCAAGAAACGTGGCAGCAGTCCTCAATTTCATTCTCTGAACCTGCTCTGCAGCTTTCATAGGGAACTCGTCATTCCTCTAATCTCGATGTGTTTTTATTTTCTAGCTCTCAGTATTCCGGTTCACCAAAGATTAGCACGTCAGTTGAAAATATGGGTGTGTTTGAGAGATAATTTGAGAAGGTTCTGGAGTGCATCTCTTGTGTTTTATGAGGTCCTTAAAAAAACCGTTTAAGGTTGAAATCTCAGCTCTACAAATATAATAGGAGCATATAATTCAATATTTGAACACACAACTGTATTGTTAATTTGACAAAAAAGTTATTGAATTTCTGTTTCAATTTATTTACAAACTTTTATTTTATTGAATGTTATAGTAGTTCGCTAATATTTCTAACCATTATTTAGGGCTTAAGCCCAGAAGATGTGTAGAACTCTATTGTGTTTGCTTACAACGTTGAGGTTCAAAAAGTGTGCAATGACTCTACAAAGCTATCTAAAATGTTTCAACTCATGGTGTACTAACAGTTTGTTGTAGGCGAATGAAATTCAGCACACATGAACTCTATCAAGACTAAAAATAAGTAACGTGGATTGCAATTCCAAACTTGACAGGAAGTCGGTTATTTTGCATAAAAACTGGGAACTTTTGCTCATGCCATACTTTAACAAACTCTAACTAGAGATTGTATCTGTTCACCTCCAAACCTGATCATGTGGCCATTTAAACATGTTTAATGAATTCATTCATAGCGCCTCCTTGTGGTCTCGACACTCCATATTGTGGTTTTCATTGTTTAATTTGGCTGTAGCTATCTGCTACATATGTCATCCACATCCAAGATTGTGGAATGATGAGCTTATCAATCTAATTCATACTTTATGCAGTCACAGCGCCACCTGCTGGCTGAGTAAATTGTCTGGAGTGCAGAGGCTGTTATTAGCAATCTACTGATATGCTTATGTGACGATACAATCATAGCGCCACCTGCTGGATGTATGAATTGAACAGGAAATCTGAGTTTTTGAGGCTGCCCCCTTCCACACAGTTCATTCAAAGGACAAGAATAAAATGTAGAATGAAGAGCCTGAGCAGATTGATATGCTTCTGCGACTGAAGCATTTATAGCGCCACCTACTGGCTGCTTGAATTTGGTTTGGTGTATTGTTTTTGCCTGTACCAAATATCTCTTGATCGTAACAAGTCAAAGACCAGCGGGCGGCAGATTTGGCTCCCATGGACCACATTGTGCGAGGACCCGTTCATTGCTGCTTGCAGCTTTAATAGTATTTTAAAAATTCCTATTCATTGAACGATTACAAATTCCAAACGAGTATTTCACAAAATGTAAACATTTTTCTCACTCTAATCAGCTACTTAATGTAATTATTAGATTTAAGAGTTGTGCAGAAGACCACAATTGACACCCTCCATAAGAAGTAAGAGTCTTAAAGGGCCATTGCAAAACAAGCTTGGGGAGAATGTGACTGGAAAAGCTGCACAAGTGACTGAGATGAGAGTAGCCTTGAGAGGATTGTCAGGAAAGGGCCAATCATTAGCTTTATAAGCAGTGGTGCATCAAGAACGAGCAAATACATATATCTGTATCACGCTAACCTTTAATTGAAATTAACAAGTAAATAAACTTCTGAAGCTGCGTCTGTGCTGAACACATGAGAAAAAGTACTGCTTGTTTCGTAGTGCTCCCAATTAACTTTTCAGATGAAAACTAATTGTGCACTTCATTTGGACAACAGAGTCTGGAGGAAGAGCAGAGAGGCACATCTGTTGGTGTGGGTCCACTGCCTTTTATAAATTTCACAGTTAGCCCAGTTGTCTACTAGGAAATTTTAGAGCACTCCATGCTTTCTGACACCCGAGAAGATGGTTTCATTCTCCAGCATGTACCCACAAAGCCAAAACTTCCACTACCTGGTTCAGTAGTCATGGAATAACTGGATTTGATTGGCCGGCCAACTCACCCCATTGAGAACCGGCTATTTTCAAGAGGAAAACGAGGAATAGATTCCACGAAATACGGATGAGCTGAAAGCAATCTCAACGCAACTTGGGCTCCTCCTCCGTTTCAAAGACTGATCACCACCATGCCACGCCTCCTTGATGCTGGAATTTGTGTTTTTGTCCACATCACTTTGTTGGGCTCATTTTACACTCTTTCAGAGTCCAAGGTGTGTTTTATCGGCAACATGAAAACAAAAGTGATTGAAATCTTTGGGTGTAGTGGACCAATAAAACAACCAATTGTCAATTTGGGTAAACAAATGTTGAACCTTTTTATTTATTTTTGAAAAATTCTTTAGAACAAATGCAATAATAGATAGTAAAGCACACTATTTCCCTCGAGCACACGAGATATCAGACAGTGGTCAGCAAGCAATCTCTCTTCCAATTTAGTGGAAATAGTCATAACTTTGTAGCGATGACTTTATAGCTCTGAAATCGTAAATATTAACCGCGTTGCTTGGGAAGTACACCTGACTCATTCAATCAATCTTTATTTATATAGCCCTTTACAACACCAGTGGTGCCCAAAGTGCTTTCCAATTAAAAACAGAAAAACAAGAATACTAAAAACAGAATATTGTACAGAATAAAACAATGTAAAGTAAAAACAGTAAAACATAGTGCAAACGTGTCACAAACTACTAAGTATTAAAAGCCATTTTGAACAAATGTGATTTTAAGTATGTCAAATGGTAAATTGTTCCACAGTCTGGGACCAGCCACAGAGAAAGCTCGATCGCCCCAGTGTTTGAGCCTGGCTCGGGGTACTTTCAAAAGAAGTTGGTTATTTGACCGTAAAGTGCGACTTGATGTGCGAACAAATAAAAACTCGGTCAAATAACAAGGTGCTAATCCATTAAGAGCTTTAAAAACAAAAAGTAAAATTTTAAAATCAATTCTAAAAGAAACTGGACGCCAATGAAGTGTAAAAAGGACTGGGGTGATGTGCTGACGTCTGGGTGTGTTGGTTAAAAAGCGAGCAGCAGCATTCTGCACAAGCTGAAGGCGACTGACAGCAGTTTGAGAGTAATGTTCTAGTGATGTACTCAAATCACAATGTGTGAGTATTGATCAGCAGGCTCGCTTAAGGCACTGCTGTTGGGCCTGTCCACTGAAGTAAGACTCATGTGCACTGTGCATGGCGACATGCTTCAGATTTGAGGTTGGGGGGGTGAGTTAATCTCTTGAATCGGGGCAGATGTTGTTGACGAGCTCCTGTTAGATCAGCTCCCGCCGTGGGAAAATGGCACCCAATCCTCACGGGGTCAAGACTTTGAGCTGACCCACACAGTCTCATCCCACCTCAGAAAGCATCCCGCTCTCCAGCACTTTATCAGAGAGAAAGCTCACCTCTGTAGCCCGTGGCTATTCTCCAGAGCTACTATTGTGTGTTTGCTGTTCTTGTACCTCATTATATGTGTAAAACGAACCTCTTCCCCTTTTGGCAGCACGTGTCCACAATAGTTCCTCTCTGACTTTTATCTTTATGCTTTCAGAGGTGTCACAGCCTGCTTTCTTTCACTTTAACACTAGTTTTACTCCATTTTACTTTAAACACACACTTAGGTAGAGAATGTTTTGTTCTAAATGTCATTTTATGTTGTTCTGTGCAAAGAACATAATAACATTCACAAAATTATAATGTAGTGCACTGCTTACTTAAAACTGTTGTTTGGCAACTCAAATGTTTTACTTGTTCTATATGCAAACGAGGAGCCATAGATTTCAAGTAAATAATACTCAAAAAGTTGAAACATATGTGTTCACGTTTGGTGAAAGAGTTTGTCAACTCAAATGTTTTAAAAATGTTGGTTTCCAGAAACATTTTGAGTACAGTGAGGTTGAAAAGCGTAAATCAGAGGAGAAATAATATCGATTTTGACTAAAGATGATTGAAAAAGTTATTTATTTACTGGAACATAGTGCTAAATTAGACTAAATGTGTTGGATAGAAAAAGTTAAATATATATTTTTTTACTTATACCTTTAAACCCATACAAACTATTTCAAATACACAACATATTATTTTTGAGCGCTGATCAGATCCACAAGCATTTTATTTTTGAAGTTTATAGTGTACATTTGGAAATTTCCCACAGACCATGAACACAAATGTTACTATTACTCCAAACCTATTTGTAAACCAATTGCAAAACGTTCGTCAACTCAAATGTTTAGAGGTGATCGATTTTATTTACTCAATCATCGGCTACACCTGTGTCTAATCTCCTTGTTTTCACCTCTTCCTATCAGTGTTTGATTTGGATTTGTTCTTCCCCTGTAAATGCTCTCACGTTTCTCTTCCTCATTATCAGTTCTACGGTTCACACCCTCTGACTCTCCGTGATCGTTTCTCTATGGTACCTCCCTCGTGAATTGCTTCCTTGCTCTACTCTCCATCAGATAATGTCAACTCCCAGTGGCTTATTTCCTGTTACCCACCTGTATTCTTGTCGTCTCCTCTGAGGACATCGAGTGGATGTTGTGATACCTCCCCCTACCATTGGGCCATTTGAACTGCACTGCACTCGTCCACAGGGGGGCATTCCTGTCACTTTTGTTTTACTCGACAGGCGTGTGATGCACACTTTGGTCCCCTTGCATTCTTCTGATGGCGCTGAGTACTGTTCCCTGTAAGGAATGTTGTAGAAGATATGTTATGTGGTGTTTATTAATTATATGGCATTTATCAATCAATATATAGCACAGCTTTTACATTCTCATTGAAATTAAATATGCCTTTGCATCGTAATGTTGGCTTGTTAATGTTTTCTCTTTAACTCTCTTTAACTTCTTCTTCTGACAAAAAAAAAATCCTCCTGGCTCGTTCGAGTTACAGTCACAAAACTTGGTACACATCCAAGGTGTTCTGACTCGAGTTGTTCTATCGCTTCAGACTGATAGGGCCCACGGTTTCCAAATGGGGAAAATCTGGTAGAAACTTCTACATCGCCACAATTGTGAGGATATTAGTCAACGGAAGAACGTACCAAGTATTGTCCAAATGTATTTGAACCCTATTCGCTACGAGGAGGGGGGGGGGGTGGGAGTAGGTCGCCATTGACTTATAATGGCCATTAGGAATGCATGATGAAGGAAGCCGAAAATATCTTTGAGATAAAACATCGTATGAGTTTTATCTCATTATCTCTATTTTTTACCCGTACTGAAATAGAGAACATTATATTGTCAGTGACCCCTCCATAGCAAATAGACGGTTTACCTTAGCAACCAATTTGCCATATCTCTATCTCAGCTTAGGGAAATCATGTAGACATGGGGGTTGCTTTATTTTTCTCATAGTGGCATAAGGAACTATATTGTCAGGGACCCCGCCATAGCAACCAGAATGTTCGAAGCCCAACAACGCAAAAAGGTGATTTTCGACCTGGCCGCGGAAGATCAGATCAGCTTTATATGCTCTATGTGATATATTTTTGTAAAGCTGCTTTAAAGCGTGTGAATTTCCCCTTGTTTCCAACAATATTGTTTTCGTTATAAATATATCCTTCACAAAAAAGGTAGAAAGCTGGCTCTTCCTAGAAGGTGATGGGCCATGTATGTAGAATACTATAGTAGAAACTAATTTAAATCATTTTCCTTTTTTCTCTTGCTCCCTGTTTTTCATGTTTATTTGATTTAAATGTGTCATATGCCTTTATCTCTTTCTCTTGATTGTTTAAAGTGCACTTTTATGTAGTGCTATAAAAAATGAAGGACATTGACATAGTCTCCGTATTAAGAATAAGATAATCACAAATCAGGTTTGAAGAATGTGTCAGCTTCTCTTCTCCAGTGATTGTGATGTTTGTGTTTAGCTGGATCTCCATGGCATTACACAAGCACAAAGAATGTGAAGTGGGAGGTTTCAAGGGTGGCTGCCAGTTGAGTTCCGGGTTTGCTCCGAAGCACAGGTGCGAGTGACTAGCGTTGACACCAGTATAAAGTCAATGTTTCTAAAGAATCCGTTAAAGTTAAGCTTTTTGGGTTTTCAATCAAGTTGTATTCGATCTGCAAACCTCACGTAATGTTTCGTATCTCTGATGCAGAGCGAAACAGGTCTTGTTCTAGCTTAGCCTCTGCCAGATGATGGAACTGGGTGGAGTGTGAGGGACATTGGAGACGATGGCGCCTAGGGACATATTACTTGACCGAAAGAACGTCTGAGTCAGTGTGAATTCAAATAGTCTAATAATTACTGGCAGGTCTATGAAAGGAAACCTGCTCAGTTATCTGATGTTAATAACTCTGCGTACGGTTGGCCAGGTGAGCGTTTCGGTTTGATCCCTGAAAAGGCCTTTCTGGTTTATTTTAATCAAATAAATGCAGTCTTATAATTGTTAAATCAAAAGACTTTTTTTATATGCTCTACTTAGTTTACATGTCAAACATGGCAAAAATTTTCTCACTTTTGCAAAACTGAGGAAAATAAGTATTTGAGGTTGATTTCCTGGACCACTGCATCTACAATCCCTAACGTTGCTCTTTTATGAGTGCTTCTTCAAAACTCTGTTTTCAAGCTGTTTAGAAGTGAAACTAGAGGAACATTTTTACTACTTTATAAATTGCTCTAATAAATTATCTTAAAGTGTTTTATGCGACAATGCTTGATATCAGTAGCCCTTTTTTTTATAAATATTTTCTCATTACATTTCACAATGATTCCATAATAATCCAAAAAAATTTACAAAAAAATACAAGTCAGAGAATTAAATTAGTCTTTTTTGAACAGCAAAATTTTGTTATATGTTTAACAAAAATCAAAAGTGAAGGATATTAAAATGTATAAATACCCTAAAACCACAAAGACAAGGTCAAACAATTATGAAAATTTAAATATATACACATATTTAAACAGGCAAACCTTTTCAAAACCTTATATACTGTTCCAAGCTCATTTTGTTCCTTTGTGCTTGTTTTGTGTCAGAATATAAAAAAACACAAGCCATATCACAGGTCTTGTACTTCCAAGGGCTATCCCTTCTTTTCACATGGATTTGGGGTCTGTAAAATGAAACTGAAAGACCATTGCGCATTTTCTCACATTTTAGTTTGAATTACCTTGAAATTGGGAGTCATAACTCTTGTGCTGCTTGTTTAAAAGTAGCCAGTAACCCTTTTGGCACTATGATGGGCAAATGCATCGGTGCGTGCAGAGACTTCTAAGGGTTAAAACTTAAAAAAAAAAAAAATATATATATATATATATATATATATATATATATATATATATATATATATATATATATATATATATATATATATATATATATATATATATATAAATATTATTATTATTTTTTTTTTTTTTTGTGCACCATCCACCACAACACAAGCCTTGAGTTTTGTGTGTATAAGAAAAGTTAAGTTACATTTTTGGAAAAAACAGAAGTAACATAAGAATATTTATGCTTAAGTCACAGTACCCAAAGAAATGTGGTATAGTCTTAAAACTAGGTATTGATTAAAATGTATTAAAAATTTATTAAAATTAAGCTGATTTTCTTTTTTACAAGCACTAAATAATACACATTTTTTTAGGAAAACCTGCATAAAATCAAGTTTTAAGCTAATCTTTAAATTGCCTTAAAATTGGACAAATGTAATAAAAAAAACTTAGCGTTGAAACAAGAATGTCTGTGCTTAAGCGTTAACAAACGATTGTACAACTTCCCTTGTATAACTTCCTTGTTTTAGTCTTATTTCAAAGCTCTTCTGTTCATTTATCAGAGGATTGATTTCTTAAAATTCGACATTTCTAATATTCTTATAATAAGAAACCATTGAGAAAATTCTTGTTTACGATTCTAGTTTTAAGTTTAGTGGGAAAATCAAAACCTTTCTTAATTTAAGCAAATAACTGAATCAGAATTAGTATTTAAATTTTTTTTACAAGTCATGTTTTCTCAAAATACGCAAAATAGTGTATAACCTACGAGTCTAAACTATATTTATTCTTCTTAAAATAAGAAAATCAAGATTTTGAATCTAAATTTAAGCTTTTTAGCTTTGTTTAGTTATTTTTGCAGTGTATCATCCCAAATCAATCTATAGGCCATTAACTCAAAGTTTTACCATGTTATCATTTAAAGACACTTCATACTGTTGACCTAGATGATGATCAAAACGCATTTTCAGACTTTTATTCAGAAAACAATCATTTTTCCTAAAGATTCAGATTTTTTTGCCATTCCACTGGAACAAGACTCCAGAAAAGTCTCTGTTTTTATGTTCTGGAAGATGTTCTGCCTTATTCTTTGTAAACCTTTTGAGGTCATTGAGTAGAATTGTAAAGTTTTTCTAAAATAGAGTTACAGGATTTGTTACTATGGCAACTTTGCAGATGTATAAGCTTTTATATTTGCTTATAAACTGAATTAAATGTGTAAACTTCCATTTTGAGGAATAGACAAACCAAATCTCATATAAATGTAGTTACACAGAGGAAAACAAGTTCTAGAAATGTGCTGCTCGACCTCTTTGTGAAACGAGAGTGGACACGGTTAGGGAAGCAGAGACAATACTTGTAATACAGGGTTTACGGGGTTTGGGGGAGGGCTGAGAAACGGGGAAGATTAGGTCTCTCATCTAGGCCACAGATATTGATTAGTGTAGGTTGGGTTGTAGAGAAGAAACAGAGATTGACAGACGAACAATGGCCTTATGCTGGCGTGAAAACTCCTTGTCATGTCTGTGATGTCAGAGGCTTGAACAGTTCATACATTAGTCCAGTTCAGCAGACCGCTCTCTTTTATCCTCGATGCTATTGGTGAATGACTTCACTCAGGTGAACATCTTGTAGCGCTCAGAAATCATACCCATCCAGAAGTGCCTCACTTGCTTATTGATTAGTTGTCACAGTTAGTCCGAGATTTCTATAAGAGATGTGCATTTCTGCTCTGAGACTCATATCGGCGCATACCTGGAGGCGTGGTATGCACTTCTTCAAGTATCTTTTCAGTATCTGTGGCCTACTTATGCTTCATTTTCAATGGGAAAGATCAATATAATGATAGTCAGCTTCTATTTTTATTTGTACTGATTTCGTGACACTGGTGGCTGTTGTGAGAACTGCAGCTTGGGACTTGGTTGCGTATAATAATTAACTTTAGCAAAAGCATCACGAAAAGAAATGGGAAAATAACTGCATCATTGAACAAAATGCAGTGAAAAAAAAAACAAATAGAAGACAACATTAAATTCTCGAAATAATCCTTAATTCCAAACAACTAATCACAGATGTTCTATAGATGTAGCGTTCTTTGTCTCTTCGTCTATTCTCAGATACAGGGCTCTGTGGTGGCCATGCCATCACCTCCAGTGGTTCGTATGAACTTGGTTGTGTGTTTAGGGCCATTGTCCTGGTGCATTTAAGGCCAATCATACATAATGGATGAGTATCTTCTTGTAAATCTCAGCGACGAGAACCCCATTCATTCTTTATCAAGCTCTTACTGCAGAAAGAATTTTGCAGACCAAGCTTTCTAGGAACCTCCACCATGCTTCACCACTTTTAGCCAGACGTCTGAGTATACCTGGGTCACGCTGGTTTTTGCCTGTTTAAATGGTAATCAACCATGCCTGTGTAACACATCTAGAAACCCCTGCCTTGTTGGTGTACTATAACTACATTGTTTCTCGTTGCTCTGCTCAACATCTGTCTTCACAATCTCTCCTTGGTACCACCAGGATTTAAGCATTCTACACAGTTGTTTCTGTTTCAGTTAATGACTAGACTTCAACCTGCTTTTGAAATTGGTGAAAATGTGCACCTTTAATTGGTGGATAGAACACCTGATTATAATTCTGTAAGATCCCTGACTGAGTGCAAGTGAATCTATAGGAATTGATGCTGAATCGAAGACAAAATGTACCAAATATTGTTTGGATTCAGATTTTTCAGTTACTTTGCAGTTCATTTACTTTCTGGTAAGTTAAAAATGATTGTTATTTGTATTTCTGTATATCATCTTTAATAACAATTGGAACTCCATGGATGCATCGGTGCGCAAGCCAATCACAGCGGATGTGGATTTTAAACATAATGTGTAGGTTTAAAAAAAAATGTGCTTTTATGTTTTTGGATTAGATTAACATTACCAGAATTATGACATAATTTGCAATGAGAAAAATTACTACAAATCCTCCTTCAGTTTCATTTTACAGACCCCAAATCAGTGAATCTGTGCCATTTGGTGGTGAAAAGAACATATAACACTTGGAAGTACCATACCTCTGATACGGCTTGTGTTTTTCAAAGTTCTGCCTAAAAAAAGCAAAAATATAAACATTTCACAACAAACAGTTTTTATGTTTTATAAAAAGAAAATCGGTGTAATAACAAAATTAATAATCCAAAATTTTCCCAAAATTCAAAGGCAAGGTCAAAACTATGAAAATTGTATACACATAAACTTCTTCCAAACCTTAAACACTGTTATTTGCTACATTTTATAATTATAATAAACTTTATTTTATAAAGCACATTTTAAGCTGCATGGCTTCCCAAAGTGCTTTACAGAGAACACAATTAAACAGAAGTACATGGAAAACAATGAATAAAACAGATAAAACAAAATACATTTAGCGATAAAGGGAAACAAATTTTAAGTTAAAAGAATATTAAAAAAACAAATATTAAAAAACGCCCTGGACTTCTAAGGGTTTTCACACCTGCCTAAAATGTTTGCATAATGCTGTGTTAGGTGTACCAATATATTGTGGCAAAAATTGTCACAGTATGTACCAAAGGAATTATTGGGATATATTGTCTACGAATTGTAGTCTTATTTGGGTGTTTGTGATGGTGTTTCTAGTCTCTTCTGCAACTTCTTTTAATTATCTTTCTGTTTCATTAAATATTACCCAGTGCACAATTACCCTTTCTCACTTTCAAACAAGAGAAACATTATTTCAAGTTAAAGAAATAATTTACTCCATTACTTCGAATAAAACAGAGGATTTCATACGAACATTATTTGAATAAATTTCAATAGATGGTTAAAAAAAGCTGCACAAAGTACCATGATATGCATCGTATCGTGAGCAGAGTTTATCATTACACCTCTAGTACTATGTTTGCAGACACTGAATTTGTAATCAGGATCCTCAATAACAAAAATAAACATTTACTTTTATGATGTAATTTTGGCGTCTTTTCCCCCATCTCTGAATGACCTTCTAGTGATAAGCACTCGTTGTTAAATAAAGGCAGTTTAAAGATAAATACAAGCCTATAACGACTGAAACGAACAGCACACCGCACATATAGCTCCTTATTTAGCCACTGGAAACAAAATATCACAAATATTTCCTTTTAAATCACACCAAAGATTGTTCTTTACGGGATTTATTTAGATATTTAACGCCAGTCTCCCAATGCTTTGCCCTGGCTTTTAATGTGTCTTGCTTCTTCTTAGGAACTTTAAGGAAATTGACTTGCATTACTTTGTGCATGCGAGCCCGTTACTCACCAGCACTGATTAGCATACAGGAGCCATCCGTAGCTTCTTGTAGGAGTCAGGAGGAACAGCGGCTAATGAGCAAGATAAGAGACATTCTCTCATTCTCTCTCTCTCTCTCTTGTTTGCTGCTGTTGATTTATCTTAGGGTTTAAACCTTTCAAAGCAGAGTGTTTTATGGGATACCCTTTCTATTTCAAATTAAGTTTATCTTAATGGTAATTCTACTGCAATATTCATTTTTGCATATCAAACCCTGCTTGTTGTATACTGTGATTGTGAACTTTTTTGTGCATTGCAACATATTTTAATCCTTGTGTGATTTAAAAGGTGCATCTTAAAAAAATCTATTTTTAATATAATTTACATGTTAGTGTTTACACTGTTGCTATGCATTTGGGTAAGTTTACTGGAATAATCAAATTATGAGCTTTAAAATATACTAAGATTTTATCAAGCACTTGTTGAATACTTGCTTGAAACCCCTTTAACAGTACCGGGGGCTATTATGAAACTTTTATGACTAAAAAAACACACAAACAAACATCACAATATCAAAAAACTATCAAAAACCCCCCTTTTTACCCCTCCCTCAAAACCTCATATGAAGCTTGCGTCTTCTGTGTGGAAACATTTACCAGACAAGCTCTGCAGCAGCTTTGAATCTGAACGTAAGACTTTTCTGTTTAGGGAAGCAGACATTATTTAATAACTAAGTTTTATTGTGTTTTTTTTTTTTTGTTTGTTTTTATTACCGTCAATGCTGCTATTTATTACCAACTTTTGTCTTTTTGTCCATGTCTAACAAATAAAATGTATCATTGTTTCTTCTTGTGAATGCATCTCCTCCTGGACCATCTGAGTTACAACCACCAAACTTTGCAAAGACATCCAAGCTTGTCTGACTCAGGTTGTACCATCTTTTCAGACTGTTACCACTAAAGGAATTCTGGGAATTCGCTGAGATTTTCCATTTTCCATTGACTTAACATGGGGTCAAACTTTAGGAAACTGTAACTCAAACGGAGAACAGCATGAAAACTTTGAACGGACCACACTTGCGGAGATAATAAGTCTTTACTATAGCCCTGTGCAAAAGTGTTGCTCACCCCATGCTCTAGACAAGTGTAAAGATTTATCACTGACTTATAAAGACTATTTAAAATAAACGGTGAAAAGCAATGAAAATATCTTCAACAACTTCATTTTTATGGCATTACTGACTGCTCCCTAGCAACCAAACTGTTTACCCTAGCAACCAAAATGTCTGAAATCTCACCATTAGTAAATAGTGACAAAGGGAACATTATATTATGTCACTGACTCCCCCATAGCAACCACACTGTTTGACATAGCAACCAATTTTGCATCTCTCTATCTTTATCTTTGAAAATCATAAAGACCTGGGGGTTGTTTAATTTTTCTCACAGTGACACAGGACACATATTATGTCACTGACCCCTCCATAGCAACCAAAATGTTTACCCTAGCAACCAAATCATCAGACCTATATCCCAGCTTCAGAAAATGCTGGGAGTGTAGGACTTTGTGTAGAACACTCTTGATCAGAAGGGTACTTTTTAATGACATCATTGATTCCTCCCTAGCAACCAAGTTGTTTACCCCAGCAACATGAGCTCAGTTGAGGAAAATCATTGATAAACGGGGTTAAGTTTATAACACTCCATTTTTAAAACCACGCTTTTGCCAGGCAAAGTCAAACTTTAGCCGCTGTTATTATTATCTGTTTCTAAAGCCTGTGTGGTTGACTTGTGCACTGTATGGTCCCCTAAATCTTTTATTTTTTATAAACAATTAAAAATGATTACATCGAGGTCAAACGAATGCTCCTGAATGCACACTCTGGGCTGATGGTGAAAAGTTCATTGGCATCCTTCTCCCCAAACCCCCGATGAACATCACACCTCGGATGCATAAACATGGCTGAGCTGCACACATCAAGGCTCGCAGGAGGCCCGTCCTGCTATAGAGGCGCACTGTGACACCAATCAGCAATGATGGCAGGAGCCTTTGTCATGCTAACACGAATTGCCTCTTCTCTTATTCAAATGCTCTCCTTCTCTCTCTCTCCCTTCCATCATTCCTCTCTCCCTTTCTCCCATGTAAATCCTGAAAGAGAGGGAGAAGCGATGATCGGTGGGCTTCTCTCCTGGGGGTCCGCGTGCCTCTGCCAGAGTCTGGCTGTTTCCAGGCCCAGCCGAGCACAGTTCATATTCAAATGATCCCAATCAGGCCTGTGACCCACGGGGGGGCTGTTTTTACAGCCAGGGCCTCGGGTCAGCGGGTCAAGATGCTGATTTAATAGCCCGGCCGATGGGAGGAAAAAAGGGAAAGGAGTGATTTAGTGACCGAGTCATAAAAAAAGCATTTTTAAAAAGTTGGGGTTTGTTAGGTTTATTTGAGGCTGTTTTCCCCAAACCGGACACCTGTGTGATGAGAGAAAAAAAAAAGGATTGCACACCTTGGCTCTTCTCGATTGCTAATATCGTACTTGAGTGGGTGTGCAAACACTGTAAAGTTCAGAGTACCCAAAACCTCAAAACTTTTGACTTGATTCCATACCAGAATTTTTTTATTTAATGTTCGAGGTAATCAGTCTCCACAGAAGTTCTGAGCACTGTGAACCGTTTGTGTAAGTGACAGCACAACGGAAATTCATGCCGTTTCTGCAGCTATGGAGTTATGTGTTCTGGTCTCATTGTACCTGAGCATCTTGTTCTTCATGTCCCGACAGGTGTGTTCGCTGGAGTAATTACACGGTGCTACTATAAATGTGTAGGCTGCCTGTCAAGTGCTAATTATTCTGGAGACAGTCTTTGCATGTGAACGCTGAATCAAATCCAAGCACATGTGACCTGATGATTGGGGTTCTTTTTGACACTCGTGGAAACCTGGATCTCCGGTCTACTTTTGTGTCATCTTTAGAAAAATTAGATAAAGCATTCTATTACTCTTGATTTACAAAATGTTGATCAAACCCAGTGTGTCACTATGGTTATTTAACCGGTTTACTCTTTGTAAATATTTCGTTTTAAATTTCGATTAAACATGGTATTAATGAGCATTCATCTTTTCCTCGATTGCAATCATTCGCCCTATCCTTGCTGCTAAAGAATTAAGACCAAAAAGTTCATTTCGTGTCTCAAAAGAGCATCTTATTTCTCACCATCTTGGAATCCTTCAAGTGCTTTTTAAAACAAACTTCATGCAGGTTTTCCTGTGTTGAAGGAGAGGCTGCCTTTGGGCCATTCTACCTTAAAACCCCAACTGATGGAGAACTGCAGTGATGTTTGACTTTCTACAACTTCCTCCAACTCTTTGAGTTCTTCTTCACCTCTCTCAGTAAGTCTCTTCTCCCCCGATTGCTCAGTTTGGCTGGACCAGCTCTAAGAGGGGTTCAGGTTGCCCCGAACATCTCTCATTTGAGGATTATGGAGGTAACTGTGCTGTTATGAACATTAGCTGCAGCATAAATGTTTTTGTAGCTCTGACATGTATTGTGAGCTGTAGGTCTTATGTAGATAGGTATGTGGCTTTCCTAATCAAGTCCAATCATTCTAATCAAACACAGCAGGACTCAAATGAAGGCGGTGAACATCCTCAAAGGGTCGGAACACCCTTGTTTTCAGACCATGTGATATTTCAGTTTTTCCCTTTTAAATAAAAATGTGAACAGTTTCTCTGTCAATATGGCAGGCTGTGTTTACATTAATGAGGAAAAAATATTAGCAAATGAATGGAAAAAAAAAAGAAGGGGGGTGGTCTGAACATTTTTTTTTGTATCCACTGCATGATGCAGTTTTGATTCCGGATTAACTGGTTGAGAAGCACATCTCAACAGGTTCTGGTTATCACCATAGCTCATGCAAATTGCCTCCTCATAATCACTAGAAAGACTTTGTGAATTAGCCCGTAGTGGTCCACGAGCAGCAGAGTGAGGATTTAATGCAGTTTGACAACTCAGGGGATTTGTGCTCTAGACCCTCAAAAGCTTCCCGAGTGTCAGAAGTCTTTGTGTCCGAGACAGAATCACTGAACACTCAAGGGACCAGAGCCAGCTTCTCACTCATTCAGAGCTTGTTTTCGGTACAAACGTTCTTTTCTTCGTCTTAACAACACCATGTTTCTTTTCATATTAGGTCTTGAATTGATTATAAATGCACTTGTCTCTTTCTGAAAGGGCTATCATTAAATATGAGCGATATACTTCTATTGTTTATTTCTGTCTATTATTTATAAACTGATGGAAAGATGAATGCAGCATGTTCTGAAAGGATACTGGATGCAAATGTGCATCATCAGCCTGGAAGCTGCGTATGGGACTTTCCCAAGCCACATCCACTTGCCAGGGTGTGTAAACTTATGAGTACAACAGTACGGGTGGTTAAATTCAAACTTAGCCAAATTTATTCACACACCTGGAAAAGAGCTTTTTTTATTCTAAAACCTATAGAGCTGAACCATAGTCTGAAACAGCCACTCCTAGAAATCCTGCTCCGTGCTAGACCTCCCGCACAATGGCACAGTTTCCTCATCGTGTGCTCCAGAAAGTCTGTACAGCCTGAGAAAATCGATCCAAACAAGCCTTAATTCTGTCATTAGGTGAAAGAGAGAGCTGTCGCGTGATTGGTTACCCGTTTACTCCATATTCAGAGCTGCTGGAAGAAACCCAGGGCCTGCTGGGAAAATGACGCTGTAATCAGGAGCCGGCTGTGCTGCCTGATCAGGTATGAAGTCTACTTCCACCTTCTCTCATCTCAGCAGATAGGAGTCTGTTCTCAGTTTCTATTACGTGGCGATCTTTTGGAGAAATGAGTGAATTTGGGGAATTTGGCTGACTTTGAGATTCTAAGTTTAAGAGGGTTTTTTTTCTCCCCATGTTTAATTATTCTTGTTGAATGATCGAGCCCATAAAATTCGGAACCCCTATTGGGGGCTATTTACATATATTTCACCCCCCCCCCCCTTTCCAACAAGCTTCCCAGCTTCTGTCTTTTCCCTCCTAATGTGATAAAAGAGGGCAGAACTGGCCAGTCTGCTCTTTAAGATGTCACTGTGGTGTGAAATATAGGAGCAGAGCTTTGAAACTTTGACTGAACCCACCCTCTGCCCTCCAACACAAAAACACACACGCACACACACGCACACACGTACCTTCTGCTTGGCCCTCACATTTACACCGGGTCCTCCTTCTTTGCCCTACTCTGCCCACCAAAACAGATCCATTTCTGGGTTTGTGTGTGCGCTACAGGGTAGCACCTGTCCACTCCATTTTGAGTTAAGGTTTCTGGAGAAGTCTTAAAGATTTCCACAAACGGACTCTTTGAGTATTTCTTATGGAAGAATTCCATAATAACAAGGGATGTGACAATATATCTTGGCACAATATAGTGCAATACAAAGTAACTACTGTGATTCTAGTCACTTCCGAAACTTCTTCACCTTGATTTATGTAACAATTTCTAGGAGACAGTTATCCTTTACTCACATTTTAACTGGGAAAGATTATAAACCTAGCTCTCTACATCAATTAGAGTAAACGGTATGACTTAATGCCAAAATTAACACTGCCCCCTTGTGGATGGATGTATCAAATGCTCTAATGCAAATCAAACTAGACCCTTCTTAGCTTTGTGGTCTCGAAACGTTTTAAATGACAATTTTGTCCAGTGGTGGTTCGTGGTTTGTTATATAAACAGTTTCAATAGTTTTTATAAATAATTCTATGACCAAATAAACTCGTATAAATATCTACTCTGTGTGTTACTTTAAACGCTAGCTCTTTTTTAGAGCAAAACGTAACAAAGCCTTCAACCAGTCCACAGTTTAGATCATGTGACTGGCCAGTAAACCCATCTTCATTTTTGCTTTCTTGAAGTTAAAAAAGTAACAATTTAGATGAATTATTTCCCATTTTGTCTGTAGGAAGGAAAAAAAACAGAGAAATTCAGGTGTTGGAACGATATTGCCGATCTCCTGCTGCTCACCAAAGAGAAAACTTTGGCAGAGTGGATTTCGCTACGGTCTGCGCTGCACTAGGGGATTCATTTTTAGTTCATTCAGAATATTTAACATTTCATTGAAATATGTTTTTTAATCAATTAATGAGTTGCATGCAATTTTGTGGAACGGAGTAATGTAGAAGCAAGCTGTGATGACTTGCACATTTGCTAAATTTCACAATCTCCACTCGCATAAGAAAAGGCTGAATCTGCCACTTAAATCTCAGCAATCCTCTAGGGAGCCTGACCTTGTTTGGCGTTGACCTGGTCCTGCTCATATCTTCCTGAATTGAGTAAATGTTCTGCAGACTTAGTTCTGTCATCCCTCTGTCTTGGAAAAAATGCTTCTTGTAAGAAAAGCGTGATGCAACATTCTGTTGATCACTGATTGGTCAGTTGCTGAGCTCACTGATTGGACAGTAATAACCGTCACTGTATGTGTCCCTAAAGTCTGCAAAACATAAACCCATCTTTCTTCAATAAAAACGATCCAATGATTTCCAATGTTTATTGTACTTGCAGCTTTGTGCATTTATTTCTTTTTATTTCGGTTGTGCATTCATGTCACATTTGCTATGTCGTCACCAAGCTGACATCATAGAATGACCGTGTCAGGGATCCAGGGACTCCAGAGGAGACGCAGACGGCAATAAAGAGCACTTCTCTGAATCCACCTGCAGATAATCAACCCACTGAATCAGTTTCCAATCCGTAGACTCATTCATTCCATCTCCCTCAGTTGTCAGAGCATGCACTCTGACTCTCCATGATAGTTCCTGGCCTTCCTGGATCTCCCCGTCTGCTCTGTGTCTCTTCCAGGTTCAAACATCACTGGGTTACAACTACTCACCTCCACTCCTGTCGTCATCTCCAAGGCCATCCTGGGTTCTCTGGTTCCTGGCATCTCCCCGTAAGTTGACGTCAAAAAGGACTTTACAGCTCTGAGTACCAATTCCGTTAAGGGATGTGATTATTCACATTATTTACAAGATTTTCAGAATCAACCATTGTATGTAGTTCCTGAACCCATGTTTCCTTCTCCTTCCTCCAGCTCTCCGTGACCAATGTAGCATGGGGAATAATCTTGAGTGACACTCAGAGGGGATACTGGAAGTTGGTGGGAACACCAAGGTAAATTGTGGTGATGCATTTTTCTTTCCAATTAGAGAAAGACACAAACAACATGTCGATCACTGACTGGTCAGTTGTTGAGCTCACTGATCGACAGTTCGAATTGTATCATTATAGTGTGCCACACAAAAATGCAAACAATTCTCCCTTTTTTAGCAAAACGTTTGGCAGTTTGCCTAGATATTAAAAGGTTTTCCAAGATTTTACACAACAGTCACCAAGCGGATCCAGAACTTCGTACATATCCTGATTGACAAGCCCACATCGAACTGATAGTAGAAGTTGGTGATCCAAGCCAAACAAGCAGAGTTGTGCGGTTACTAAAATCAAATGGAGGGAACACGATTGCTGGTGGCAGGGTTAATGGCAACTCTCTGGTAACATTACATAACTCAACACATGTCTCTGTGAATTGATTTGTCAAGGGGGGTGTGAAACGGTGTAATTGTTTCAGATGTACACACCGGCTCGCTCTGCATGGATTAATATTCCCACACAGTCTCAAAGGACCAGGTATTAAAATCCTAAAAAGCCGGGTGCCCATCGTTGCCCCGCTGGAGATTAACAGAACACATATGTAGCCAGGCTCAGTCACGCTCCAGTTGAGCCTTCTCTACGCACACGGGCATGACGTTACAGAGGAATGATGGGAACACTTGTTTGCTCGGACTTGTTTTTCTGCCAGTGCCATGCTCTGGTCGGATGGCACTTGTTTTTCACACTCCATCTGTGAGCATCCGAAGGCTGGTGAGGGGGGCAGGGTGGCATTTAGTCAAACTCTGTTCCTGGCCCCTAGTGGGTCCCCCCTTGCCCCCCGGCCTCCTCGCAGCAGAATGCAGCGTCAGGAGCCCCAGCACTGAGCTGCTATTGTGTGTGCTAAGCAAAGCGGAATGGCCGGGTGACAAAAGAGGGAGGAGTGGGGCTCAGGGCATACAAAGCTCGGGGGAGGGATTGGACAGAGGAGGGGTCGGGGGGGATTGGTAATTCTGCTGCTAAGGGCTAAAAAGACCCAGTCACCCCTACAAACCTCATCCAAAGCTCTATTTCGGAGCTCAGAGCAACATCCCTCTTTCCCTCTCCCAGGCGTGTTGGTAGAATACATGCCCACTCTTGAGAGACAGTTCACAGTAGGCAAAACATTTGAGAAAACCGACGACTTTCAGTAAACAGCACTCAAAAATCACCATTTTGTTTGTTTACTAATTATAATTCTTGAGTATTGTCGACCTAAAAAGTAGGATTTGTCTACTAAAAAGTTTTTAGATTACCATTTTCCACAGTTTTTACAGTGAAAGTGGTTTTATGTGTTCTCTGGGGACCAAGGCACTCATAGAAATTGTGTCCTGTGTTTAATGGTGAAATTATTTGGCTTTTTAAGAGAGAAAAATATGACTGGAAGCTAAGTGCAAGTTTTTTATTTTTGGTAAAACCACAAACCACTTGATTGGACTTCCTTTGCATTTTAAAAACAAAGTTTGCTCACCAAAAACAACTGGTGGAATTTGCATTTAATAAACGCAAATACTTTTAGTTAAATTCGTTCATCTTCTGTCCCGCATGTGAATCCCAATTAGGGTCACAAGGTCTGCTGCAACCTACAAAAGCTTCATATGGGGGAAAAGGGTGGCTTCAGTGTCAGAGAAACACATTAAAAAGTATTTTCAGCAATAAAAAGGATTTCTCTGTACATTTCTCTATACGCTATAGAGTTGTCGCCAAAAATTAAAATGTTAAAAAATGTATAAATAAACACTAAGTTATTAGCCTTCTGTTCTGTAAAACAAAACCAGAATTCAAAGCAGTTAACTCAAAACATTTGAGTTGAAGAATATTACTTTTCAAGAAAGTAGCTGAGTAAATACTTTTGTAAGTTTGTCTGATTAATAAATTAGAATTATTTTAGTACTGTTGGGTCATAGAGCTCAGTTCTTAGACATTTTTGACGTAATTGATTTTTTTTTTTGAGGTCTTTGTTGGGGCAAATGCTCTTTGTCAAATGTTTTTTGTTAGTTCGTGCTTTCCCTGGGATTTGAACCCACAACCTTTGCTTTGTTAGCGCAATGCGACAACAAAGCTTTTTATCATTGTTTTATAACTCTATGCATGCTCTTCCAATAATGTTTTATCAAATAAAAAAAGCAATACTTTTGTTCTTTGCATTGAAAAAAGCAGTGGGAAAACATTTCTTGAATGTCATGTTTATGCAAATGAGGCGTTGATGTCATCTAGTAACTTTGGAGTATCGCATCGGGACTCAGTGTCAGCAGATACTCAAAATTAAATGTCTTACTCGAATGCCAAAAAACCTGTTCGGGACCTTTCTTATTTTAAGCTTCCTAGACAGCTGTTTCTGTTTCAGTTCATGACTGAGTTTCAACTTACGTGAGATATTGACGATGAAACACCTGAATATTATCCTGCAAAATCCCTGATATACTTATTCCTACTATAAGAGTTTATTCTGGTTTGAGGCCCACTTCTAGTAACACCAAACATTGATTTGATTGTGATTTTTCTTTTGTATCATTGCATTTTGTAAATTTATATTGTTCACAGCTGCTAAAAAAACGTATATGCCTAAAATAAAAAGATTTTAGAATTTTTAAGTTATTTAATACAAATCCAACCAAACATCCCAATAATTAATCCGCCTCTGTGTGATGGTGACGGGTTTAGTAAAAGTGCTAAACCTAATTCTCACAATTGCAACATATTTCTAGTTCATTCTGCTGCTAGTTAATTTCATGCTGATTAGTTTCTTTAACAAATTGTGACCCACAGAAGCTGAGAAGTTTACCCCTAAACAGAAGATGCATCTTTGACTTCTTCAAAGCTGGAGCTGAAGTTACCATGCGAATGGCCTGCGGAGGGATGGTCTCTGATTCTGCCCCGAGGGCTTGATGTTCACAGAGACACGGGTCTCTCTTTGATGAACTTCTTCCTCGTTCTGCCCTTCCTCTGCCCTCTCATGTGCAAGGTAACCCCAGTACATCAAAGAAAGCCTCAATTCAGAGTCCACTTGATGCTCTTACCCCCCTAAAACACACATATACACAGCGCTCCTCCCCTTACATGCATACACTGGCCAGCGCATACACTTTACATTTGAAAACCATAAAAATGAATCAGCCGTCCCATCTGTTTGGCTATCTACGGGTGCCCTTGCTCTCTGTTTGTCTCGATGGTGTAGGAAGTGGCTCGCTGGGTGCCTTTCCTCAGCTTTTGTGATGTGAAATGAAAGGGGAGGTTTGAATCTGTTGCTGGAGAACCCTTGGGGCAACAGGTCAGACGTCCAATGATGTAGTTGACAAAGGCTTTGTTTACATCTGATATTATTGTTTCTTTTATGAAATGTTTAAGACTTAACATTTATGTCCTAATGACTAAAAATGCAACATGCATGCACATCTAGCTTTGGCCTTGGTACAAATCAGAGCACTAACAAAGCAAACCAACAGAGAGTTATTATGCTTGGGATTCAAACCAGGAAGCTTCTGCAGCCCAAGAACCAAATAGTTCTTGGGCTAATCCAATTTAGGAACTGATGGAGCAATAACTGTTGCATTAAAAGTTTCAAATTTGTTTCAAAACTACTTTATTTGGCACCAAAAACGAGAGTAAAAAAGCAAATCTAACCCCCCCTTCTCCAGCTTGAATAAAAAGACAACATAGACTCCACAATGGAATTTGCTCTTAAAGATGGCCATACTGATTAATGTGCTCTGATTTGAGGAAATCATTGTTTTCTCTTGAATTGTCCCGAAGAACACAGACTGTTGCCATTGACAGATTATTTTACAAGCAAGACTAAATTGGAGTATGTTTATGGGCAAGGATGCTAGTATATATGAAGAGCTAACAATCCATATACAGTGCTCACCACACCATATTTGTCAGAACACATCCAGAATCAACATTTCCTATGAGAAAATATTGTTAATACTCCCAAAAATGTGGACCATTGATTGCAAACAAGATTTGTTCATTTGCGTACACAAAAAAGTGATTTTCCTAACAAATCCATTCAAGCCTGTGCTGCAAAATGAGTTCACCTCAGTTATAATCTTAGGAGAGAAGTCGTACTTAAGATGACAACAGTCTACTAAACAGGCGTTCAACCACAGGTGAGTCTAATGATTCATTTAAGAGGTGTCCAGCAGATAAAAGGGCTTTACTTAATAAAGAAAAGCCCCTCCCATTTCATGCAGTCAGAAATGGCTCCCCATGGATGAAAAATATCACAAAATCTGAGAAAGGAAATCCTTTCTTTACACAAAATTTAAGAAAGATGGAAGTGCAACTGTCTTACAGAGCCATCCACGGAAGTTAATATGTTGACAGGAGCGTCTTGTGATGCAATCGTTTCCCGTGATGCAACATGGTATACACTGCAGAGAAATGGCATGGAACAATCCATGAAAAAGCCTCTCCTATAGCCCATGCACAAAAAAGCATGCCTACAGTTTGTTGGGCCCATGCTGAACAAGATAAAGACTACTGGGACTCGATACTCTGCAGCGATGAGACAAAGATCACAATTTCTATGAAAATGCCTGGCACGTACAGTGAAACATGGTGGTGGCTGTGTCATTATGTGCGGCTGATGTTGAGGAGCTGATAGCATGATGAACTCAACAATATCCTGCTCTAAACTGAAGATTCTGCCATCATCCTGTGCACTTTTTCAACACGGCAATGATTCAAAACTCTTTATAAATACAAATTTTCAGTTCAAAGCCTCGATCGAAAACCATGGGCGCCAATAGAAGCTCAAACAACAAAAAGGATTGGTGTTTCGCGAATTATCGGATTGGTGTTTCGTGAATGACCGCGAAAGAAATAAAGGAAAGAAATGGAGCGCCACAAATCCTCTCTTTTCTATACATTTTGGTTTCCTGTGATGAGCCACCAACAGAATAATCCGCTCGATATCCAGGATTTTTCTAGTTCGTCTTCTTCTTTCCTGTTTCCCCGTGTGGCACAGTTAGCATCTACGCTTCTGCATATGCCATCTTTAGGCAGGGTGCGTCATTGCATCAATTTTTTTCCTTGACCCAGATGAAAAGAATCCCGCTGAGAAGCTCTCCAAAGATTTGTGCGATTCTCTATTCAGATCGGAATGTAGAGGCTTTAGGCTAATGGTGTATTTCTTAAGAAAAACAGGGTGAAGGTGATTGAAGGCCTGATCTGAACCCAATCGAACACCTCTGGGGAATTCTGAAGTCGAGCATGGCTCTCCATCCAGCATCGCAGGCTCGTCTTCTTGAAGAAAGATGCTGCAGTCTGTCACCAACTTGTTCATTCCTTAATAATCACGGTGCTCTAATAAAATGCTAGCTGTAATAGTTTTTGTTGTGGGGTGTATTCGTTTCTGCTTCAAGCAATTTGAGTTAAACTGAAACTTAGGTTATTAAACTTAATTTCAAGTTATGGAGTGTCAATAAATCTCATCCTTGTGAAAAGTTTGGAAGTTGTTCTTTTATTCATTGAGCTACTGTGTTCTCATTAATGCTGAGCACAGTAAAAGTACTTTTTGGATCAGTATTTGTCATAAATCGCACGAAACGATTCCTCACCTGACTGTGATCCTAGCAAAAAGGTACATTTCACCACATTCAATCCTGGTCGAAATGGTAGTCTGCTATGTGTGAAGCAAGCTAAGAAAACGTAAACACGGTGTGGGAGAAAGCCACCAGCTCTCAAAGATATACATGCACCAGGCCAGAGGTGATCCCGATCGTGGCATGTTCAGCAAACCCGAGCCTTGCCGCTGCAGACCTGACCCTGCTGTCATTATCCCTCCAGGTAAATCACCTCGCAATCAGTGTGTCTGAAGCCCCCTGCTCTCCAGATGATTCCCCTGCTGATTGGCCTAACTGGACTCCTGTCTGAGCAACCATTACCCTGCATTGTTTTCTTTATGGCACATAGATTGAGCTGTTAAGGTGGAGGCAGCGTGTGAGGCCGATGGGATGTGAGGATGTGCTCCCTCCCTTATTCTCTGCGTTTGATAAGAATAACAGAAAAAGCACCGGCTTTCATTCTAATGATCTTCAGTGAGCCCTTCAAATGCCAAACTATGATTTCTTGAGCAGGAAATAGCAGCTTCATTGGCTAAGGTTACAGCTAGGCTCATCAAATCTAGTACAGGAGAACCAAACGATCGAGACATGGCTGTTGGGGAGATTATTTAGAATTGACACGGAAATCATCTTTTAGAATCTCAAGTTCCAGTTGTGGTCAAGGCTTTAGACAGCTAACAAGTAGTTAATTTCGTTTTCAATGTCACTCTAGGGTTTTCCTAATGTTTAGTGAATTGGTCGAAATTTGAATCATTCACGATGAGCTGAGTTCAACACCATTCTCCCTCAACTGAGGTTCATTGTGGTCGTAGTTGAGGCTCACTTTATTTGAAGTTCTTGTGTTGGACTTCACAAAATTCAAGTAGAACAGTTGATTTTTTGCGAGGCTTCTCATCGTTAAGACAAATTGTGATCCTGTAGAGGTAAAGTAACCTCTTTACATTAAAATCTCATCCACCAATGGGATTTGTTGAGATGGATTCATATGTTGGCACTAGCAACTTGTGGCACTAGCAACTTTGAAACTAGCAAAGTATTTAATTTTGGTTGCGAAATGATGGATGTTTTCTTCAATGTATTTCTACTTTGGCTTGCAGAGAAAGTGTGTTTTCTATCAATTATGAAGTAACAGGCATTAGTGCAGGGTGATGTCAAGCAATTTCAGCATCGACGGTGTCCAATGTGAAACATCACGATAGACGATGACATCGTCCCAATGACCAACTTACATTTGTAACAGACCCAACGTTACCGAGATTGTTGACGCAGCAATATTAGCGGTTATGCTAACCACCCCAGCATAGTACAAACACATGCAATCGATTTATAATGTCACCAAAACACCCTTAGAAAGAATAAAAGCATTCTTAATTTACAAACTCGTGTTCGTTAGCATTACAAGCACGAGTCGTTAGCATACACAGCCACTGAACTTGCGTTGGATTCATTAGCCTGCGAAGTGAAGAGACTTACACAGAACTCTATGATGAAATTTGGACTTTATTTACGTCCCTTTCCAGCCTGTGTGACACACAAAAATAATTATCGTGTGAATTAACTCCCGTTCTATTTAACTCGCGACTGGCGGCCATTATGCACTACATTACCCATGATTCCTGAACGTGGGAGAAACGGAAGTAAACGAGATGATTCAAAGACATTTTTACGATTAATATTGCATTTCGAAAGTTACTAACGGTGCAGTGCTAGTATAGAGAGCTCAATTATTTATTATAACTAATTTACAAATTATATGGTCCATTTTATAATAAATGCATGATGAATTTATACTAATCCCACAATTATGAAAGATCCATATAGTATGCAGCAATGGCAGCTAGTTTCGTTCATGTAAAGATATGGTACCTAAACATTTTCTTTAAATGAGCAACGCACAAGTTGACTTGCTAATCTCAGTATTTGCAGAAAGAATACAGCGTAAGATAACAATCACAGAAAGTTGTAAACCACCTCTTTAGGCTTGGTTTCACATTCACTGTCAACACTCAAAACCGAGTCTTATAATTATGTGAAATGTAATTATCTGCATATTTCTCGCCTGTATATATGCCACAGGACAGGGTGTTTCCTCAGAAGCGCAAAGAAATGCTTCAAAGACATAGGGTCCGGGGATTATTATTAGGATTAGCTATACATTATGTAGCCGTGCTGTCTTTCATCATACACATGTCCCTGAAAGTGAGCGCAAAGCCCTGCGTGCATGCATTTGTGTAGATGGAAGGGGGTGGGGGGTGCACTAGACTATCGGTTTGTTTAAGCAAGGGTGGAGGGGTTGCTGAAACCTGAGGCTATTGAGGAGACAAAGGAGATCCACGTGAGACTGGAGCACATGCAGCTTGGTTTACCTGCTCACCTGCTCTCCGTGAACTTTTGCCCCAGAGAGAAGCCCCTTGGCCTGCAGACCACGCCCTGCCTCTTCTTCCCACCTCGATCCTGACCCCTCCATTAAGACCCAGTGCCTTCTCACTGTTTTGGTTTCCGTCTTTCCATTCCCCTCAGTATTTTTCCTCCTCTGACTCAACCTCTCTCTCTCTCTCTCTCTTCTAATCTGTGGCGTCAACCCCACACTGAACGAACCTGCCTTTCAGGTCTTGTTCATGGACACCAACACTAAAAGCGCAAGAGATTGGCTCTGGATTGAGCTTCCTCTGGGTGGGGTTGAAATGCCACACAGCTGAGCAAACCTGGGCCACCACAACAACATCTTGTGTTTTCTTTTTTTAATCCGCACTTTCTCTCGCCTGTCTGTTTTGAGGAAGGAGTAGGAGGAGGAATGTACCACAGCCATTATGGGCAGATAATAGAGGCTGAATGCTGATGGTTTTCTGCTTTTGTTTGGTTTCACCTAGAGTAGGTGAAGCAGGACGCAGACTGCGCGCAGACACAAACACAAGCATCTGCATCTGCTGCACATGAAAGGCCTGTGTATGACCGAGGCAAACATGGCATTAAAGAAAGATCATTCTGCTTTGAACTCTCGTACAGTTAGCTGGGAAGTCTAGGATCCGCAGCAGATTGTTCATGCTTTATCAGATCAATGCCACCTTTCTTTCTTTCTTTCTTTTTCTTTCTTTCTTTCTTTCTTTCTTTCTTTCTTTCTTTCTTTCTTTCTTTCTTTCTTTCTTTCTTTCTTTCTTTCTTTCTTTCTTTCTTTCTTTCTTTCTCTCTCTCTCTCTCTCTCTCTCTCTCTCTCTCTCTCTCTCTCTCTCTCTCTCTTTCTTTCTTTCTTTCTTTCTTTCTTTCTTTCTTTCAAATGTCTATTAATGTGTCTTTTCCCAGTTTAAACGAAGCTAACAATGTGGAAATGGTGATTTTTGTATTTTTTTTAATGATTTTTGTCAATAATGTGTCAACGTTTTTTTAGTGATGTTTCAGAAGTTTGCATCAGAACATTGCACAAAAACACTCAGTTTAACAAAATAACAAAACAAGACGTAAAAATAAACAACTCTCAGAACAAGTGTTTTCAAGCTAATTAGAAAGTAAAAGTGTTGAAACTAAAATATTTGAACTTTAATTAGGAGTAAGCATTGTTAAAATTAGAAGTATGTACGAGCATTCAACATTTAATCCAGAATGGTTGTGAATTTAGTACCTAAAATAGTCTTAAAACAAGAAATTCTGGCTTAAATTGTGTTTTCTTTTCTTTTTACATGCATACAATTTTGATTCGAGCACCATATCCACCACACCACCAGCCCAAATTGAGTGTTTTGTGTTAAAAAGAAATGTTAATTATTCATTTTTTTGATAAACAGCATTAAAGTTAGATTGTTTGTGCTTAAGTCATAGTATCTAAAAAAAAAACAAGGTATAGTCTTGAAACTAGACATCATAGCTTAAATTCAACAGATTTTCTTTTTTTATATGAAGTAAATAATACACATTATTTTAAATAAAATAGTCTTCAACCAAAAAAAAAAAACTTAAAATTTGACAAATATCATGAAAAAGTGATCGTTAATGTACATAAGGACTTTTTTTAGGTCTTATTTAAAAAAATTCTTATCAAGTTGTTTCTTTCTTCCCCCAATTTCAGATTTTAACTATATTCAAGCATTTTTTTCTTGTTCTGAGAGAGGTGTTTTTTTTTATTTATCAGAGCTTAACATTGATTTCTTGATATTCAAAGGTAAAAAAACATGTCTTGTTTTAAGAATCTAGTTTAGTGGCAAAATCAAAAGCTTGTTTTACAAAGTTTCTGAATACAAGCGAATAAATAATCAGAATAAGTATTTTTCTCCTCAATAAAAATGTAGGTAATATTTTCTCAAAATACCCTTAAAGATAAAACGTAGATAATTGTTTTTAAAATCAAGATTTTTAATTAAAAAAATTACCATTTTCAGATTAGCTTTCAGTTTTTGCAGTGTATTAATACATAGAAAAACCTAATTTCAAATAAATCCTCAGATAAAATTGATTTCAAAACAAGAGGCATAGCTCTAAAATATGAAACATTGTTTTATTATCAATTCAGTATTGTGTGGCTGTGTTTAGTACCACATCCAAATACAATGTTTTAATATGTTCAAAATTTCTAGACCCCTTGGGAGAGGGTTTACCACAGACCCCTTGTTTACAGTGAAATGAACTCTGCTACAAACAATTCCATGCATCCAGTGCATTCGAGCAGTTTGAGATGTTCCTATATGACACACAGTACTGTGCACAAATTGTGTAAACAAAGAATCATTTATTTACATCAGTGAACAAAATGGAACTCGTCTGGTAGAATTAGCCACTGATTTATGTAATTCCAAACACACTTGATGATGTTGAGATCAGTACTTTCAGTACTTTTTGTTGTTATTTAAGCTGCTGAACGTTGTTAATGATTTGGCTTTGGGCCACTCCTACACCTTCATCGTGGTATTGCATGATGGATCATTATTTCTCAGCACTGACAACCACCAAAAATCCTTTAACAAACGACTTTCTGCTGCAGCCAAATATTTCAAATTTTGACTACTCAATCCAGACCACCTTCTGCCATTTCTGCACCGCAGTTCCTAGGGTTATATGCATAATTGAGCCAAAAATTGTCTGAAACTCTATGAAGAACTCTTCTAGTCAGATTTCTGTGGATAATAGATGAGTCTAGGTTTACTAGTCTTTGCCAGCTGATACACTGTTGGTCACTTTACCATTTTCAATGTTGTGCCTTGTTGTTGTGCTTAACATCTGAGTTTTTCTCAACCTCAACTTGGAAGCAGAGTTTGGTTGTTCCTTAGTTATAAGCCTCTTACACAGTTGTTTCTGTTTCAGTTCATGATTTTATTTCAACCTAAATGTGACTTTAATGATAATTGGCATCGGTTGAATCAAAAACTCGACTATAATCCTTGACTAAGAATTGACGCTAACAAGATTTTTTTTTCTTTGTTCAATTTACGTTATAATAATCATTTTCCACATCTGCCTAAAGTGTTTGCACAGTACGGAACCGTGTGACCTCACAAATGCGCTTCTGGAAGAGTATTCAAACTCCTAAACCTTAAGGAAACCCTACCCCGAAGAGTTGAAGCTATTATAGCTGCAAAATGTGTTTATTTAGCGATTTAAGTTATGTTTAATTACCAAACTGTTGAAAATGTGAGTTGCACAGACCTTAGAAGACAAGCACAAAGGGTGCAACCACATCAGCTAGCATTAAGATGTTCAGAGGCTAGCTCTGCATGGGTGTGGGTCAATTAATAATCCCTGTACAGGTGGAGGCCTGAAAAACATGCCAGTTCTCCCGCCAACTGTCCTCCACCTCAGCCTGCAGACATGGCTTCATACTCTCTCTCTCTCTCTCTCTCTCTCTCTCTCTCTCTCTCTCTCTCTCTCTCTCATGTAAAAACCTTTGAGCCATGGTCACATCCAACAAACGCAGCCACTCACCCACACTGGCTCCTGTAAGCAGTCATGATTACCAGCCTGTCACTCACATTATATCTAAGCAGCCTCCCATGATTCCCAGGCTGTCAGTCATGACCTCACACATACCTGTTGGTGCGTTTGTAGGAACATCAGTCAAGAATGTAGTTGTGCTAACTATTCTTAGCTTTTCTCACACACTCATAACAGAACGCATTCGCCATCCTCTAGATGCATAGAGAAGATGATGATTCCGATGACATCACTCCATCAACACCTGATCCAAGCCCCCGTCTCATGCATCATAGGCGCCACAGATTAATGTAATGAGCGCGGCGTGAGGAGAGATGGTTTTCTAGATGCATGCTGCATACTTGTTCAGAGTGTTCACACTCTTCTCTGGGAGTTTTTGCTCACCCTACGTCTCTTCCCACATCAGTTTAATCTCTGTCACCTAATCACCAAGAATATAATATATTGTGACACTTACCTATATTCAGATTCCTCATTGAGGTTTTAACAAGTGACTCAGAAGCTTTCCAGTATTTCAGGATTGTTTTTGAAATGTTGTTGTTGTTGCTGGATGTCAAAAGCCACTCATCGTTTTAAATTCATGCACCTATTTTTTTTTGTTAATGATGATTCCGGAGTTTGCGTCTGAACACTGCGCAAAGACACTTTAAATAACAGAAAAACTCAAATCAAGCAAAAACTTTTTTTTTTTAAATCGTAAAAATAGACAACAACTCTCAAAACAAGTTTTTCAAGCTGTTTAGAAAGTAAAACACTGTTGAAACTGGAAATCTCGTATCTAGTCACATGTGATCTTCAAACTAGGCAAAGGGTCTGTTTTTTTTTTATTAGTAGTAAGCTTTATCTTATTTGATTTGGTGTTAAATTTAGAAATAACATTTAATCTAGAATGGTTGTGAATTTAGTACCGAAAATAGAGTTTGGGGTCTTAAAACAAGGAATTCTGACTTAAATTATGTTTTTTTCCTTTCTACATGCATGCAATTATGACTTGAGCACTTCAATTATTTATTTTTAAGAAAGATGTTATAGTTTAAATGAAACTAAAATAATACACAAAAGTAAAATTACATTAAATTAAGGACGTTAAATTGCTTGAAAACTTATGAGCTCAACTGTAAGTAGCTGGTCAATAAAAAAACAATCAAGTTCAAATGTTTTCTTTAAGTTCTCACAAGGCTTTCACACTGGTTACTTTGGTCCATTCCTCCTGCAGATCTCCTCTAGAGCAGTCATGTTTTGGGGCTGTCACTGCACAGCATGCTCTTCCTCCAAAGATTTCTCAGGGACTTGAAATCTGGAGACCCCAGTACCTCAAAATGCTTCTTACGAAGCTACTCCAAGCCCAGGACGTGTGTTTGGGATCATTGTCACGCTGAAAGACTGAGTCAAGTTTCATTCTCAGCACTTGCTGAATTTTTTTGATTCATTCCTTACGTTACACAGTTCAATCATCATGGTCCCTTTGCAGAATAACAGCCCCCAAGCATGATGTTCTCACCCTCATGCTTCACAGCAGATGGTGTTCTTTGTATGCAGCTCCGCTTTCAAACACAACAAACTTCTGCGAAATTAAGATGATTCATTCCAATAGTGGTACATCACAGCTATCATTTAATGCACAAAAGACGTGCATTCACAGAAATTCCAATCTCCAAACCAGAAAAACAAAAAGTTCTTTTGAGCTAAAGTTTCGTTGTATTTAGAAAGCAGTTATTTTCAATAAGAGTCATGGCTCTTTAGACGCAGAAGGATTTTAGTACAGTGACGGAGAAGTGCATTTAGGTACAAGAATTGTACATTTGTTTCCAAACTAATTTATGGATCTAGCGGCACGTATATACACGCATGCAGCAAGTGTGTTTGCTTTGGTGTGCATAGCTGCAGTCCCAACAATGTCCTCTCTAAAAGTAATGAGATGTGATTGCATGGGTGGGTAAAAGAGTGTGTATCTGTATTTCTGCCCGAGCATGCATGCGTGCGTGTGCGTGTGTGTGTCTCTGAGTGTGTTCTGTGGCCTCTGGGTCTTCCTGTGAGTCATTCTCATGAGGTAAAGCCCGCTAAAGCTGTACTAGTCCTCTCTAATTCCTCATTAGCTCTCGGCAGGCTGTCTCAGGGGGATTTGCACGAGTGTGTTGGTGTGTGGGATGCTGCTGGGAGCCAGGTGTGTGTCCGCTAGCAGGTGTTTGTTTCGGGGGGAGGAAGCACTCTGGGTGGGTCGCTCAGTGCATTGTATTGGGTTATATTGAGTTATAGCTGTTTAAACTCTTCTCTGGAGCTGCTGCTGCTGCTGCTGCTGCTGCTGCTCTGTGTCGTTAATCAGTAAAGAAAGTGCGAGTGACAGACAGTCAAGGATTCTATTTAAGCACAAGGAGGTCTCCTCTGCTCTGTATATTACACTCTGTGCAATCACACAAATATCTGTGTGTCCCGTTTTTTACGAAAATATATTTAAATGTTGTTCATCTGACAGAATACGTTAAAATGTGTCAAAGGTCTTGTGTGTTTATTAAGATTTCATCTTGGGTTTTTAATCAAAACACAAAAAACTTGTGGTAACTGTGTCAGTGGTGTATCGTATTAAAAGTAACAAATGCTCAAATTACTGTAATTGAGTTGTTTTTCTCAGAAATTGTAGTTTTGTGAGTAGATACTTTTCTAATGTATTTTTTGATTGGCATCCATCCCGTCCAATCAAATTGCGTGAAAAGGAACGATCTCCCAGAAATGAGATTTAGCGAATGTAATCAATCCCAAACGATCACATCAATAAAACCAGTCGAAATAGAAATAATTTTCTTATAATTAAGGAAAATAGAAATTTTGTTTAATTCTTCTAACAGTTGAATGGTTCATTATCTGCCAGTTATTCTCTCTCGTTCTCTTTTTTGTGCTTTCTACTGTTTTCCGCTCTCTATATCATTCTTTCTCTCTCGCGTTCTCTCTATTTCACTCTTGTTGCTCTCTTTTTTCTCCCTCTCTTTCACTATGTATTTCTTTCTGTCTCTTTACTTCCACTTTACTTTCACACTCTCTCTATCTTTTGTTTTATCACTCTTTCTGTCTCTCGCCCATGTATTCAATCTCTTTTTTTCTCCAGCTCCTTCTCTCTCTCGTCATGCTATGCATGTCTGTTTTCTTTCATGCTCTCATTTTTTCTCTTCCCTTTTCTCCCTCTCCCTCTCTCTCTTTTCCTTCTCTCTCCCTGTTGCTTTTTCTATCTTCTTTTCTCTCTCTCTTTACCTCTCTTCTATTTCTATCTCGCTTAGAAACACCCTTAAGAAAATGGTTCCTATGTGAGCTATATTTTTATTTTGTGTCATATAAAGTGAAATAGTTGTCTGTGCAGTTTTTCTGCATTATCAATATATGTTTACTATGTTTTGAAAGTCTTAATTGTATGATAATTATTCATTGTTTAATTCCTGACATTTTAGCTTGCCGCTTTTCCTCAATTATACTCTATAGTTTTCAAAAAATGGTTTACATCGATTTAACTCACTACTCCTGAGTAGTTTTAGAAAAACGTCTTTTTGTCCGTACTTTGAGTCGTATTTAGAACAGACATTTTACTCTACTTTCTTTACTTTTTTGGCAAGTAATGGTACTGGGAGAGAACAATGAAATTAGTATCAATGAGGTTCTTTTTGCCGTTCCATTAAGTTTGAGAGAATTTATTGAAAATATTTTGAAAGACTGTAGGAGGCTTGCCCACTTTTGCATTATGGTTTAGAAAAATAAAACAAATTACCAAATTTTCTCAAGGATATGTTAAATATCAAAGAAGACATGATTAAAATGTTTGAGGAAGCGAGTTGAGGAAAATACATATTCCATTTGACAATTTAAGATAATTCTGCTGCAAAATGATAGAAAAATGCATATTTTCAACCTAACATCTCATGGAACATACATTTATTTGGAAGCGTAAAAGTCAGGACTACACAAAAATTATTTCAGGCAAGAACTTTTTCTTTTTCTGGCCACCCAAATATTGTTTTAAAATGTCTCATTCAAATATTCTACATTAAGGTTTTCCACCTGAAAGTCACCAAAACTAATGCTGAGAAACAAAAGTAGATGCGTATCCATCATGCAATACCATCAGGGAGCATTATGGATGGGCCTTGATTGATTTGAGACCCCACGAAGCTCTGATCTCCTTGGTCAGCATGATCGCAGTGTGTGTGTCTGCGACTACATGAAGAGACGGAAGGATGTGTTACACCCAGATGTTCCTTCAGAATCTGTGCGCCAGTGTACTTTGAAGATATGCTGCTTCCTTGGCAAAGGGTGGTCACACCAAATACTAATAATATTTACACTATAATAATAACTAATAATAACACTTACATCTTTGGAGCACACTTAATTTCTGCCCAACACAAATGCAGTGCATTGTAGATTTGTTTCCAAAATTGTCGATTTCTCCACCAATTTCTTTATTTATTGCAAGCTTGAAGAACTAAAAGGTCAAGTGTTGATTTAACTCCTGCAGTATTGGTTTCAACACTTGCAGATGTGCAGATTCTCTACAGTTGCACTCAGTGAACAATAGCTGACCATTCTGAACGCAATGAGATAATCTAAATGTAAAAGACTAAAGCTGCAGAGGTCTTTACTTTAAATATAAAGAGTTCACATGAACTCTCAAAATATTCCTATATAAGGACTTCCACTAATTGTTGTAAAAGGCTTGTTCTAAATTCTGTTTTTGACAGGAACATGGACCGCCTCTTTGATCGGGATCTTCAAACAAGTTGCATCCTGCCGCAGGAAGTTAATCTTTTATTAAAGGGCCTTTACACGAAATGTTTAACATATAGAACATGAATAAACATATGTAACATTTAAAAAAAAGGTGTCAGTGTGGAGGACTATGCTGGGTTCTTGAAATGCAAGAATTGTAATATTGTGTTTTTAAAGTTTGAGGAGATTTTTTTTTTAATTCGGAATTTCAGATTAAGTGTTTGAAATGCTAATAATTAATTAGAAGCAAAATGAAACGTTTTCCAGTAAGATAAAAAAAAGGTGAAAATAGAATTTGTGTGATTCATCTCCGGAGGAAAAACGACTGTCAGTTGCTTAATGCAAACATGTAAATTAGAAGTTTCAGGGACAATTTAAAAAGTACTTGAATTTGATACAAAACAGTGAAAAGTAGCATTTATTTAGTTTTTGATGCCACAGAACTTTTGAAAAGGACCATTCTTTTGAATTGGTATGTAAATCCATATATAATGTTTGTTTCAAATACATTTATTTGCAAAATATCTATACTTTCTTTAAAAATTTTACTCATGTCTCCAGCTTTTTACTAATTCCTGCTACACTAACTTATCCCCTTCCTGAAAAACTGGAGAATTTCCATGTCAGTTTTTCCGCAGGTAGTTGCATCACTTGGATCTTTAGAAGAGCAAAGGTTGGTTCTCTCAATTTCTTATTTACATGTTTGAGGATTTTGTGATGATATCTTAAAAAAAACTACCCTGTTACTTAAATCATTTCAGAGATTTAATTAGTTGGCAGATTAAATAATTTTAAATATTTTTGAATTTGGACACATGCTTTGAGTCCAAATATGATTCATTAAAGCACCTTTGGTCTGTGTAATAATACATTCTAATGCTTGCTATTTTATTATTTACCAGTATTTAGGGAGGAGGAGAGCAGGACGGCTGATTACTCAAACCTGGAACAATGAAGGTATTTTAATCTCTTGTACAAGGAATTTGATTAAATGTGTACTGAATGTATTGATGTTATTCATTAGCTCACACTTTAGAATGACTCCACATGGACATATTGATTTAATAGATAACGTTATCGACTGCATTAATGTTTATTCTTCTGAGAAGTTTGATGGCTATTACGGTTGATGGTTGATTAAACGTTTTCAGCTTTTAGTCAAGAATTAAACACATTTCCATCTTTACTTTGTTTCTCTTTAGCTCCAGCCAGTGGAGACTGGTGGAACTTTTCCTCCATGGGAATAAGTGAAATCAGAAACTATTTATATTCTGTTTAATATTTTACAAAGCTTTCCTGCTCTGCTCAGATAGCTATAGTTATTATTATAGATGTTATTGTCAGATTTAAAGACTCAATCCTCCCTCAATGGACATATCTGTTCACACAAGCATTGACAGGAATGTGTATAGACTGAAGGGGGGGGGGGGACTGTGTGTTTGCTGATAATTGAGTAATTACCTGTGTAAGTCTGCTCTCCTGCCGGGAAACATTGCTATTCTCAATGACCAGCCTTCCCCATAGGACTGCGTTTAGCTCAGTTAGAGGCTAAATGCTCAGTTTAGCTGCACCATTTTCTATGTATGCGTGCGTGTGTGTGTGTGTGTGTGTGTGTGTGTGTGTGAGAGAGAGAGAGAGAGAGAGAGAGAGGCAGCTCTCATGTGCATCAAAATAAAGCAGAAACAGTGTTGCGAACAATCGTCTTTTCTTAAAAAAGCTGCTTTGAGAAATGGCTGCATGTGATGAGATGATGATGACGACGATGATGGTGATGATTCAAAAGGTTTTTTTGTTTCTCTGTGGAAGAGGATGCAAATATTTCTTAAGCTTAAATCTGTCAGTTATTAGAAACACTGATGCATCATATATACATTTTCTTGAAATCTCAAAATGATAGCATTAATTTTTAATTTAAAATCATAAATGGAATTTTTTTGTGTTTTGCCTATTTACCAACACAATTGACTGTTTGCCTATATTTACTGATAATTTTGTCATTATTTTTGTTAAAGCCAGGTATAAATAAATTGGATTTTATATATTTTACTATCGTTTTAGTCTTTATTTGCATAATTTATGATTATAATTTATATATTTAGATTTACCTAAAATGTATAAGAGAAACGCAGACTCAATTAAAAATGTATTTTATTGAGTTTTCTAAATAACAGTCTAAATTTTTTGACAAATTTGAGAGTAAAAATTTTGACTTTTGAATCTCACAATTTTGACTTTTAATTTCAAAATGTCTACTTTTAATTTCAACATTTTGACTTTAACTCAAAATGTTGACTTCATCACAAAATTTAGATTTTAATCTCAAAATTTTCACTTTAGTGCAAAATTTATTCTGAAAATGTTGCCTTTTTATCCCTAAATTTCCATTTCATCTCTAAATTTTTAGTTTATGTCAAAATTTGGACTTTAATGTTAAAATTTTGACTTTTTAGCTGAAAATGTTGATGTTTTATCGCAAAATTTCGACTTTTTTTTTTCTCAAAGCTGTGGCTTCATCTTAAAATTTTGAGTTTTTAAGTAAAAAAATAAACCTCAAAGTTCAGAGGCCCCCTGGTTTAAATGTACAAATTCCCCCCAAATCATGCTTTTTTTCCTTGTTTGTTTGTTTTAGAAAGTTGGCCCCACCAAACATGAATCTGTGCAGATTTGTTGTCTTTTGCTCAATTCCCTGCAGGACCTGAAAGAAGACAGAAACCAGAACAGAGCTGAATATTTAGTTACGGATGCATTTTCATCCAATTGTCCAAAAGGGGGCCAAGCGGCCGTAAGTGATATGGCACGAGGAGATCATATTAATAACACACACACACACACACACACACACACACACACACGCTCACAGGGCTACACACAGACACAAACACAGTCAGAAAAATCTCAGAGGACTTCCGTTGCATTCCCACACGAGTCACACCCTGGCAGAAGAGTAACACGAGAAGCTGCTTCACAGGGTCACTGATCGATATCTCCTCGAACCGTCCTCCCAATGAATCCGAATCATACAGGGCCCATCGGCTCGTTTCTGAAAGCCTGGTAATATCCCCCTGATGTCATGTGAGAGATAGCCATCTTTTATGCGCTGCTTTATAACTTGTGGGCGTAATGTGAGTTCAGGGGGGCGTTAGGGGGTGATGAAGCAGTGTCGCTGGAATCCTCAGTGTTGTGAGAGCTTCATACCTTTCAGCTTCATTAAACCAATTTCACGCCGAGGTGAGCTAAGAGAGGAAACTCAGAGTCTCTGCCGGTGTAACAATGGCACATTGAAGGGACGAGGCGAAAGTAAATTAGGTACCACTTCACAGACGGCAAATTAAAATCTGAAAGTTGGAAAGGAAAGTTGAGGGGAGATGATTATGTCTGTATTGTGCTGCTCTCAATCTAAAAAAAAAAAAAAAACCCTACCCATCCTTTTAGCAAGCACCTCTGCCCCCCACCCCCATGCCTCTCTGCTTAGAAGAAATAATGATCTATTTCTTGTGTGGTAATTGGTTTCTAAGATGCCCTTGCCCAAAAAAGCACCGATTTTGAATCTCTTAGCCATCCTTTCACTCACGTAATTTGGTTTTTATCAGTGAGATATGATATCCTGAGAGAATCGTATAAATTAAATGTTTTTTCACGTTTGATGTCTGTCAGGGCCCTTCACGGTTGAGCATCAGAATTCTAATGTCATTTAATGTTGACACTGTTGGGAGTCAAAGAGGTCTGCCGCATTAACGTTTTACATCAGTGTGTGAGGTTTCTCTGAGGCAGTAGTAATGTGACCCGGAGAGGAATAAAGGAGGCTGTGTAAACACTGTGCAGTCATTAGCTGTGTGAAATAAGACACTGACAGTAGCAGGAAGAGCACTTTGCTGAGGGTTGGACTGATAGATTCTAATCTAAATGTTGTATTCAGAAATTTATAAAAAATACTCTTCCTGATTTTTTTTTCCCCTCTAAATCCACATTGGCGGTAGTTTTGATAATAATCTCTTTGATATTGGAAGTGTTGCATTAAGTACTTCTGGAGTAAAAGTACCGATTCCAAACTGGAAAAAAACACAGTTTTTTGTGCTTAAATGTTAAAAGTAATTTTGTACTTTAAAAAGCAGGAGTACAAGATTATTTTAAGAAAAGTTTAAACCACAATAAAAAAAAAAGTGAATTTACAAGTTAGAATTTTGCTAAATTTTTCCAGTTTATTTGATCAACCTTCTTTTGATTTGTAGTTAATTACAATAGTAGTACATTACCTACATGAAGAAAACAAAAACAATATTTCCTCTTTGGTTTTAGTAACTCAAAAGGACAAGTGTATTTAAGTGTATTTGTATAGGTTTATTTAATTTAATTGTTTTTTGTTTAGTTAAATAAATGTTTTGACATGTCTGGGATTTTAAAAATGAAGTAAGTAAGAAATTAAATAAATAAACCAATCAATCATTCTTTCGGGTTGGAGGCACTATTTTTATAATCTTTAAAATCCTTACTTGTTCATTCTTCAAATGTGAGCGTGCAGGTCATTGTGGGTTAAATCAGGAGCTCAATGAACCTTAGAACAATTTGCCATTTTTTCACAAAAAATACTCATGTTTTTGACACTTTTTTAACTCCATAACATGAAATAATTTTATAATCGAACTCAGATCACAAAATCTTCAGTTTTACTCAAATTGGTTGAAGCAGCAATGAACACTGCACCAAAAACTGCTCCATCTAGTATTTTCCGGGTTGTGGAAATGAGCAAGTTAAAAAAAAACCTTTTGCGATGTGCAACTTCAGAATTCCACAGAGCGGTTCGAGTGGGTTCTGATCAGGAGATGCCTTCAATCCCCTTCACCTTGTTCTTCTTCAGAATTGCAGCAGTAGCTTTAGATGTGTGTTTTGGATCATTGTCGCGTTGGAAAAGCAAGCTCTAGATGTGTTTTTTGTGGATTTTTATTAATCTGAGACTTTCTTTGTGGACGATACCCAAGCATGCCATTTCTCTGCAGTGTACACCAAATGGTGTCATGGGAAAAGGTCACTCCAGTTTGGTTTTTACTGATTTAGCTAACTCCATGGTAATTTTTTTTTCAACCCTTCTCACCTCGACAGATGCTTCTGTCGGCATGTTAACTTTTCTGGACAGCCTTATTTTTATTTTTTTTTGCTACAGTATTTTGACCGAAATGTAAAGTTTTGCTGATTTTCCTATAGCCCTCACCATTTGTGTAAAGAAATTATTTCCATTCTCAGATTTTGTGACATTTTTCTTCCATGGGGACACGGATGCGCACATTCATAGACAGAAAAAAATTATTTGTCAACCAAACACACCTTTATGCAACCCTAAACACCTGTATGTGTGTAAAAAGGCATTCAAGATGTGTGTTCAAGATGAGTAAGATATTGATTTGCAGCTAGTCTGTGTTTTTGAAATGGTCCTTGTAAGTTAGTAGCCCGTTTAGGCAACCAATCACAATGCTCCTGACATAGAACAGCCTCAACGTTGCGCAGCAAAAGTGCAGTACAGGCGGGTGTCACTATTCACACACCCACATACTTCTGAGGAATATTTAGAGAAACCAGTTCACCTAAAATGCAGTGTTGGACTATCAGTGTATAGTATGGGGAGATTCTGCAAACTCTAATCAGAGAGACCCCTGGCCACTACATGCCCTCACTTACTAAAGCTCTTTGTACAGACGGCAGTTGAATGTTGCTTTTATTTGTTTGCTTTTAACGGTGTTGTTTTGTCTGGGACTCCTCCATAGGACAGTAATTGTTTTTGTCAGTCCGTCTGCTTTGTGAGATTCTCACTGATGGTCTGTCCTGTCTCACACTGCCTAACGCACACTTTCACACCCCACACAAAGCTCTGACAGCAGTCAGACTTTACTGCCCCTCGGCCCATTGGCTTTACGAGGCAGATGATCCCTCTTGCTGTAAAGCCATCAGTCAGAGAGAAAGAGGGCAGGTGCGAGCCTGCCTTGAGTGCTCACCTGCACCCAGCGGGGGATCGAGGCCCATTCTTCTAGGCTTCTCGGTTCATCATCTGAAGCATCACAATCTGTTCACTTATGTACATCTTCTAGCTGAAGACACTGTGCCCACACAAAGAGACCTGAGGAGATGAGAGTGCTTAGGATTATAGTGTGAAAAGAACGACAGACACAGGATTCACGCAGGAGCCAAGGGTGGAACTGCATTAGGATTGGAGAAAGACTGGATTAAAATGAGTTGCACACTGAGGGCATGTAAGAGGTTCCGATATTGAGCATTTATTTGAATCATCCCTCAAATAAATGATTGATGTAGACGTTTCAGCAGTGGCTGGGTTCCATTGATGTCCTTTTATCATACTCCTTTGGATTTATGCATTTAGGAAGACAAGTGGCTTGCAGTTTGGTAGAAAACACAACAAGGTCGGGTAATCAGAAGAGGTGCTCGCAGAAGCGCAGTTGCAAGAGGCTGGAAGAGGTTTCTACCAGCTGGGAACAGTGAAAGAGAAGATTCTGGTGATTTTCTAGAAGCGCTAGACACTGTTTGTTTACTAAACGCAGGCATTGGGAGAGGATGTGGGGCTGCAAGAGTTTGTGAAGGTAGGATGGTGCTGGCTCTGTGATTGGGATACAAACCTCGATGTGCAACTAACGAACGATCATTGGAAAAATGGAATTTAAAAAGTTAGGATCTTGTTTGATTTGTATGTGATTTGGTACCATCCTTCCACTAGGGGGGCAGTCTTAATGTTTTCATTAAGTCATCATTTTTACACTAAGTGATCCTTCTCATTTAAGGATCATTCTCTCCTGGTAAATTTTACATAAAACAAGAAGACAAGATAAAGAAGTTTCAGAAGTGACTAGAACAACAATCGCTCCAAGAAGCAAATACCCTTCAGCGCCTAGCCGATTTCTCCCAGTAGCTTCATGATACGTATTGTGACAATTTTGTTTTGTGATATATTGTTACACTCCTACTCTGCACACAAGCATCAGCACTTTGAAATTGATAAAGGCCGCAATAAGAAGCAGGGGTGTGGCTACTATGAAGCTCCCCAAACTGCACAATAACACATAATTTCTCCAAAAAATCCAAGTTCAGGATGGATTAACTAAAAAAAGTAAAATATTCCTAAATTTTGGATTCTGACAGTCAATTATACTTACTATAGTGATGTAAAGAGTTTTTGAGTGCATCCATGAGAGAAAATAAGAAATAAGAAGGAAACTCAAAGCATAAGGTCATCTAAATGTGTCCTGGGGATTTGATTTCATAAAAGCACACACTGTTCAAAGCTCCAACTCAGGCTTCTTGCTAAAGTCAAAAAGTATCTCCCACAGGACGACTTGGAGAGAGCTATCCATTCTTTTATCACAACTCGATTAGACTATTGCAACTCGCTGTATGTCGGCTTGAATCAAGGTACTCTCTGCAGACTACAGGGTGTTCAAAATGCTGCAGCTCGCCTGTTGACAGGCACAAGGAAACGGGAGCATATTACTCCTATTCTTTCCTCCCTACACTGGCTCCCAGTTGCTTTTAGAATTCATTTTAAAATTTTATTAATTGTTTTCAAATGTTTGAACTCATTGGCCCCACTGTACTTGTCAGAGGTGCTGCAGCTTTACTCTCCCTGCCAGAGCGCTAAGATCTGCAGATCAGCTGCTCTTGACTGTTCCAGAGTCCAGGCTTGTGTCCAGAGGAGATCGAGCCTTTTCAGTGGTGGGCCCCAAACTGTGGAATCTGCCTTAATTAATGTCCGCTCTTTTCACACTTTGTAGACCGGATCATTTTAGATAATTTTATTTTGCAACTTGTGTTATTATTCTGAATCCTTTTAAACTGTAAGCTTACAGCACTTTGGTCACCTGGTTGTTTTAAATGTGCTTTATAAATAAATTTTACATTTGACATTCAATAGCATGAATACGGCACAGTAAGCTTGGCATGAATAGGAAACCGGAAAGACCTTGCCTTTTTAAGGTGAACCAGTAGAGGTCAATATTCGATCGATTCGAATTCGATCGATCGAAAACCAAGGCCGCCAACAAGACATTCCACATCGGAACGAATGAGGGGTTCCAAATAAAAAAGCGTTTCGGACTGCCATATCGGAGCTGTTTTTCTCAAGGAGAATGACCAATGAAAGCTGGCTCTTTTGATGACGTGAGTAGGAAAGAAACATCGCGCCACAAATCCTCTATTTTCTCCGCATTTTTGTCAAACAGCTCCCTGTGATCAGCCTCCAACAGAATAAACCGCTTTACATCCAGGATTTTTTTCAATGTGTTCTTTGATTTCTTCCCCGTCGTCGTGCTCTTCTTTCCTGCTCTCCCGTGTGGTGTGGAATGCATCTGTTGTACCATAAACGCCATCTTCAGGAAGGAAGTGTCATTACATCTATTTTTCCTCGACCCAGACAAAAAGCACCCTGCTGAGAAGGAGATTTGTGTTAATCTTAATTGCGGACCCGTGTGTCGAGTCTGCATAACTATTTCTAAATATAATAAACATGCAGATATGTGCATACAACAATAGTAATTTATTATTAATATATGACTATTATCGTTTCGATACTAATAACATTTTATGAGTAAACTGGATAATGATGCATTACGTAGACTCCATGTAAGGAGCGACGCTACCGATTGGGAGCTAGTGAAGAGAGGTTCCATTAGTCGTGTCGCTGTGTTCTCTATGAGTTTTATATACAATTTCCCAGTGAGAGAGAAGGTGAATCCTGGAAAACAGTTTGCAGAAAACGCTTGTCGAGTGCAATCTCTCTACTGCAGGGGCATTACAACCATGGGGGATGTGGGTGTTTTAAAACCCACATATTTTCTTTGGCCTGCCCCTTTTCTAGCACTAAAGCTATTTACAGCATGAACGTTTCAGGTCTGCAACACTGTACGTTCACATCGAAGCATGACAGACTTTGTGAGTTTTTTTTTTTTTTGACTTGTGTTGATATTTCCACATGAAATGCGGTTTCTTTTGAGGTGAACCAAAACCGTCTTTCTACCCTGCTCCCAAAAGCGTCACTTTATTTATTTTGTTTTAATTTGTTTATTTTTTCTTTTATTTTCTTATTTATTTATTTTTTATTTTAGCGCCACTTTTTTAAAAATTAAAAGTCCACCTGCCCCATCTCTATTTTGATGTGTTATGTTCCGAGTTTGAGGCCTCAACGCACCCAAGCTACTATCAGGCCTGTGACGGTTTCGTTTAATCTTTAGTAGTGTTTTATTTATGACTAAAAGAAAGACTTGAGTTGTTTACTGAGTTTGTGAGAAATGTTACTTTGGTTTTTAATTGCTGCTTAAAAAGAATTGTTACAGCACAGATTTTTAGTTTCAGTTACGGTTCATTTGGAGTATTAAATAAATGTGAGAATATTTGTTAATGTTTGTTACAGTCGAGAGGCACCAAGAAAGGACCCTGGAACGCCCCAAATTGACAAGTAAAAGTGTTAAATACTAAAGGAAAGTTTTAATATTCAACAGCAGCAGTGCCGGCTACCAGCACTCATTTGTTTCCTTTGCTAAACTTGTCCGGTTGAATAAATGTCCTGCTGACTGCTGGTAGGTGACGGTTCCTTAAATGTAGGGTTCGTTAGGCGGCTGATTGAAGCTTCACTCATTAGAGGAGCAGACACATGTCAGCAACAGGAAGCAGTTGGTCAGTTAGGCTGACAGTGTGTGAGCAGGTTAAGAGCAAGTCAATCAAAGCCAGAGAGCCAGGTGGACAGCACGCAGCCACTCGTCATGCGGAGCAGGCAGGAAGGCAGACAGACCGACAGACATACCCAAGCAAGTGGGCAGACAGCGGGGGTAGGTGCCTGAGAGTCCGCTCGGTGGCCGAGTAACAGATGTGTGGTGAATCTTTAACTTTCCTCACTCCCCACTGTCACTGCATCTGTCCGGGTTAGTGAAGCCCCCTCCTGTGTGAAAAAAGCACACAAAAAAACCTATCAGTGCACTTATTGATTAGCACTGGCAGATTTAATGATCTGCAGGTCATGAACACTTTCTATTGGCTACACGGTTTCCTCAATTTAAAATCAATGCTGAATGTCGGTAATAAGCCATTTTAAACATTTTTTTTGATGTTTTTAAACTGCTAATCAAAATGCAGATTTTAAATATATATTTTTTTGAAACTATTACCAAAAAAAAAAAAACCCACCAGTTTTTCAGTTTGCTCCATGTTTACTAGTAAATTTCCTGAATTTTTTTTTGTAATTATTGATATTTATCTTTGATATTTTAGCACTTTATTGGCCTTTTTGTAACTAACATAACTGAAATATGGTGCAAAACAAAAATGGAACTATGTTAAACATTTATTTTCATTGATAAAATAAAATGTGGTGAAGAAACAAGAGAAATCTTTTTTTTTTTTTTTTTTTACCGTGTACTGTCTCGCTCAAAAGCCATCACGTGGGAGAGTAAATGCTTTGCTGAGTTGGACAGTTTTGCTTTCTCCAGGGAAGTTAAACACCTGGTGTGGTGTTTTCTCCTCTGGATTGAAGCATTGAATATATGTAGATTATTATTAGTTGTGTTTCCCCTGGACCAGTTTACATTAGTTGCATCAGGACAAGGAGGCGTTGGGCTGAAAGGGGGGATTGGGGAAGGGTGAGGGGGAAAGGTTCAGGAGTGGAAAAAAACTAAATCATTAATTTTGATTGAAACATATTGTAAAAATGTGACCAGTTTGAAGACTATAACTTTGTGTTATTTTCTGTAATGTTATATACTTTTTTGGTTTAAATGTCTGAATAGGTCAGGGCTGGGCAATGAAATCCCTGGAGGGCTGTTTTTAGTTCCAACTGCATTAATAAGTTGAAATAAGCCAAGAGTAGCTTCATAAGTGGAATCAGAGGTTTCATGAGGTTTAAATTAAATCTAAACTGTGCAGGGCACTGGCCCTCCGCCAATAAGGCTACACAGTAAATTCCTGATGTTAAAAATGTAGATTTAGCCAAAACACAAGTAAAATTTCTGCAGGTTACTACTTAACACTGGCTAAAGCTTGTGTTTAAGGATACTCCCTGGCTGTGTTGTATTTCTGAGTTCTTCCATCTGTGTTCAGGAGTGTTTTTTAACTCCACACCGGAGTTTATTTTGAAAAAATGTGCCATTTGCCTTCAGCAACACGATGTGCGGTGGAGCCCGTTGTCAGTCGGGGTATGTTTTAGCCTTTTTTGTGCATTTTGAGGTATTTTTACAACTTTATTTGGTTTTATACCTCAATAAGTTATGTTTATCATCTATATGTCATCATTAGACAAATGGAATAATTAATCTAGAGAGCTAAAGGTTGTGCATAAACGTTTACTTGCAAAAATAGCATTTAAAAATACTTTAAATCTTAATATTTAAGATTTGGTTGCTATGGTAAGCAGTCAGGTTGCTATGGAGAGATCAGTGACATAATACAATGTCACTATAAGTCATATAAACCAACCCCCATGTCTTTATAATTTATCAAAGCAGAGGCTGAGTCCAGAAAATATGGTTGCTATGGTAACAGTTTGGTTGCTAGGGAGCTGCCAGTTATTACGGCTAAAATGATTAACTAAAATGATTTTTTTACTACTATTATATATTTTTATCTGCATATATTATCACAGAAGCAACTGTGCAGAATTATGTTTTATAATGGTTATTTTGTGTTGTGTACCTCTGTTTTAATGTTCAAATTAAATTCTTTTTAACGGTGTATAATTCTAAATGTACAAAGTTGTACTGTGTACAAAAAGAGAAACTTTAGTTTAAGCTGGCATTACAAATATCTTTAGAAAATCTTAAACTTGCAGCTTAATACACGAATGCTTGCAGAATAAAAAGTTAAAAGTGAAGATTCAAGCGGTCATTTTCACATTGGAAGTTTTTGTTGTGAAGTAATGATTAACTCATAAGAAGTGTTATTTTAACACTAGTAATAAGTTGAATTAAAATATGTTTACAAATGTTGTAGGGTTATTTTATACTCTAGAAAGAGTCACATTGTAACATGAAAATTAGTTTAAAATAAGTAGAGTTTACTCTAAAAATTGGGATTTAACTCAATGCAGAGTTAAATTTAAGCAAACAATGAATACAAAGAATAAATGAAACAAATAAATTCTCTAAAACTAATTCTTAATTTGTTTAAGAATTGATTTAAAAATCCCAATGCTGAATAAAACCACAACCCCAAACTTACACCTTTTACTCATTTGGTGGTCGCAAACTTAAGTTTTTACAATAACTATTATTATGTAATTTTATCAGCACTCAACCCCGACTTTGAGTTTGGAGCCTCATGGGTGCAAAAAGTATCTTTGTGCAAAAGTAATCACCCCCTGCATTATAAGAGCACATCGAAACAGCATTACACCTCATTGTCCCACAGTCTATACCCCTTATTCAGAATAAGAGATATGTCACTGGCATAATACTCAATAAGTAGTGTTTTATTGTCATTTATGTGGTTAGTCTAATCCTGTCACAGGGTAAATATATCTCTCCCTGTTGCTCCCCCCTTAGTGGCATGGTTTATTTTAATTGAAAATTAGCAAAACAAAACATGGGCAAGAGGGTCCCTGAATGAGGCCCCTTTCTCTGGGAGCTCCTGTGCCGTTGAATAATGCATATGGGAGAGAGTAAACAGCAGCAGCGGGCCTGGCCCCGGAACAATGGGCAGCTCTGAGCTCAGCCAGGGCGCCTGATTTTATTACTGACCTGTCAATCCTCCCCCAGCCTGGGAAGCGTGGGACCACGGCCAGGCAGCAGCTGCTGACCGGCCAGCGCTGACCTGTGCGCTTGGGCGAGCTGGATTTCACCACATGCCCACCGGGACGGTCCGCATACCTCCACAGAGTACGGATATGGGAGTGGTGAGGCCACGTGGATATTGGCACATGAAAATTTGGCAGTGTTAGAAAAATGAATTAGCTCGTAAATGGGGGATTTGTATTTTATCTATTTACGGCATGAATCCATCATTTGTTTATTATTCATTTGAACACTTTTTACTCACGAGCTTTAAAAATGTTTAGAAAAGTTAAGAAAGTTTCATCTGAGTAATTTCCCACAAACCATGGCCTCTGGAAGACTGTTAAAAGGGGTCAGGAGTTCTAGACTTCCAAAGTCAGAGATCTCAAAGTAAAAAAAAAAACGGAGAACGTTTTTTTTTTTTTAAAAAAAAGGGAAACTTATGAAGAATATCTTAAGTCAGTTTCAATCACATGTCGACCGAATCTACACCAACAGATTTGGTTAGGATTAGGGTGGAAATTGGTTAGGGTTAGGCCAGCTCAAGTGGAAATGATCTGACTAGATATGTTTAGCTAGAGTTTGACTATGAATCAGGATAATATAACGTTTTCCAGCATGAGAATCATTTTGATGCCAAGCTGAGAAACATCACTGGTCTCTTTCTCTGGGTTGCTCTGTTTTTCCAACATGTTAAAATTCAAGTCCTAGTTTATGTGATTATTCTAAATAGCAAACATACTATTCTAAATTCCAGCTGCAAGTATAAAATAGTTTGGTCCCTACTTAGTCCTAAACCTTACTTAAACCCTTTGGCCCACACAACATATTCATATTCGTAGAATCTGGATAAAAGCGCTCTTGAATTTACTCTTTAGAAACACATTGAGCCTCTTTTTATCATTGGCAATCCCGTTCTTCTCCTTGTCTTTTCTTGTTGTCTCTTCTTTTCTCTTCAACTTATCTGTCTTCTCTGTCCCAATCTCTCATCTTCTCTGACTCCTCTCCACTCAAATCTTCTCTTCTGCTTATCTGTCTTCTTTTCCTTGTCTTGTCTTGTCTTCTCTTCTCCCGTTCTCTCTTCTTGTCTTCTCTTCTTTGTCCAGTTCTCTCTTCTTCTTTGTCTCTTCTCCTTTCAAAACTCTTCTCTCCCCTTATCTCCGTTCTCTTTGTCCTGTTCCCTTGTCCACTCCTCTTATACGTAATGAAATGCATTATATTTACACTCTGAAAGTCTTCTCTTCTTTTTCTTGTTCTCTCGTCTTGACCTCTCTTCTCTTCTCTTCTCTTCTCTTCTCTTCTCTTCTCTTCTCTTCTCTTCTCTTCTCTTCTCTTCTCTTCTCTTCTCTGTCCTTTTGCCTCATCTTCTTTGCCTACTCTCCTTTTTACATTTCCTCGAACCATGTTTGACAGTATCACTACAGTTACATTAATACATCTTACTTCATACACAACCTGTTCTCTGCCATCGAGTTTTCAATCTGGTCTTTGACTTCTGTTGCTATGACAACCATAAGCTTACTGTTGTTGAGAACTTGGGATATTACCTTTCTGCTCAAGTCTTCGGAGAGAACACAGTGTAAAAGTGTGAGAGAGCATGGTCCTGGTTTGTGGCGTTGCATCCAGGCATCTTTGTAGAGCAGAAAAACTCTAGTGTGTTTGAGAGAGAGGGGCATTAGGAGGAAGTTGTTGGGCTGGCGCAGGATGTTTGAGTGTTTGCTCTTGCTTTAACAACATCCTCTGCGCAGACACCCAGGCAGGCGGAGAGGGAGATGTGGACAGAGATAGAGGACTGCAGCCGGCCAGCCATTGTTCCGCTTATCTCTGGCCTGGCCCTATCTGTCCTGGCCCAGAGGCCATTGAGGAGCGGCCAGGGGGACGGATGACCACTGATAATAAGACAAAGACAAGGGCTACCACTTCATTCACAAACCGCGGGGAAGCACTGCCTCTAATTAGTAGATCAACATTTAGGTGTTGATTCTCAATTGCTTTGACTCATGTTGGATTGGACCAAAGGTGAACCAGGCTGGGGAGGGATATTGCGATATTTGCTTAAAAAAAGATGTATCAGAAGGTTTAAGAATAGCGTGTCCATGTCATATTATGTGAAAATAAAAATGAAAGCAAAATAAATATTAATTACATAAAAGACAGTTTAATTTATGAAACACTTTTAACACCCCCATTCAACCCCCTTAACATTATAGGGGGGAGATGTCGTCATATTCAGCTGGATCAAGCACAGTGGCTATTTTGTTTGTAATCTTAGTTTCCACTAGGAGTCATGTTTGGCTTTGTTATTCAGATTGTTTTATAAATATTCTCAGAGGTGTTATTTATTCAACAGCATATATTTACAACTGACCATGTTTATACTTGGCAATGGCATAAATTAGACCATTAAAACAATTACCTTGGCAAGAAGGATTGAGCTATCACAAGCCTTGTCCGCACGTAGCCGGTTATTTTGAAAATGGGTATTTTTCTTACGCTGTCCGTGCACATGTAAACGCAGCACCGGTTTCATGTAACAGCGCATTTTTGGAAATGCCAGCCAAGGTGAATCGTATTAGCAATGCCTGTGACTGTGTAACCGGTGAAACCAGGGTTTTTTGTGTTCGTAGTGGGGTCTGTCAGTTTTTTGTAGACGGTGTGAGAAAAAAACAAAAACGTTTTCAGTAAAAATCCAAGTATGTGTGGCCACGGCCACAGCTTGAAGAAGATATTTGACAATATCAGGATATGTAAGAGGTGGTAGTGCATTTGGGTTTCTCCATTCATGATTTGACATTTCATATGGGTCGATATCATTGATTTAGCGAAATAGTGCTGCTCAGCAAGTTTATGTAGTTTCTCATGATAGCCAATTGTTCTGTAATATTTATCTTTGTCAGTTGACAAATTAAACAATTAGAAATTGAACAACTACTAACAAAATGTACAGTATAACACGGTCGGTTTTCGTTTCTCTCAGTAGGAGTCACTCTGTATAAATTCTACAATGGTTTCATCCATCAAAAATGGCATCCTCCTAATAAATTCTATTACATAAAATGTGAATATTTCTAATAATAATCAATGCATCATTGCTCTTTAATGTTATGTTTTGTGCCACTTTCTGGCATCAGAAAACATTTTGTATGCTTAAGAACTAAAGGACACAAAAATTTATATTTTTAATAATACTGTAAAATAAATATGACTACATTAAAAGAATAAAACAAAAAACAAACGAGACAAAGAAATAAATAAAAGTTACTAAAAGCAACTTTTTTAACTTTTACTTTGTTTACTTATTTTGTTAAAGCTTGTGCATTTGCATCCACTCGTTTTCCTTTATCAATCACTGTTTCAACAGGAAGTTGTTGGAGGTGCTCTTGTCAACCATCAATAAAAATTCATCAGAGAGAGAGAGAGAGAGAGAGAGAGAACCTGACCCCGAGGTGTTCACAGGTGAGCTCCAAGCCCCCCCCCCCCCCATGTATGTCTGTCTGTGAGAATGTGCTCCTCATACGGGTCACTGGTCACAGAGGGAGGGATTCTTCCACCCTCACACATGGTCCCAGAAGCAGAGCAAGGGAAGAGGATGCACACGTTTGAGCCCCATAAATAACCACAAAGTGTAAAACCCTTTGATTTCAAAGAGAACACTTTGTTTTATGAATAAAAAAAATTAGATTAGATTGTTTGTTACGTTATAAGAAATCAACAAATTTATTAGATGTGTGCACATTGTCAATAGACAACTTTGGTTTGTTTTGGATAAATCTCATATAAACAAGCGTAATCACATTAATACAATCCTAATCAAACTTTCTGAGAACAATAAAATGGAGTGTAGTGTCTATACGGCAAACATTTGATTTGATTAGTAATATTAAATGCCCATTTTTAACAGTGCAGCCAGCATCTTTAGAGGAAGTGCATTTGTTCTGATCAAATTATAATGATACCAGCCTCTTACACCTGCTGATAAGATGGAGATGATTTGGTCATGGGGGCAGAGATGCTCTTGACAAGCCAGAAAGAACAACATCTTGTCTTCTTGTGCGAGACTGCAATGCCTCGGGGTCATGAGGTCCTGTTTACCTGTGGTAGGTATTTCCTCTTTGAGCTGATAAGAGCTGAGGAGAGGAAGTGCTCCGTCACAGGTGACTAAAGAGAGAGAGAGAGAGAGAGAGAGAGAGAGTAATATGTTTATTATGCTAACCTGTCCTTTAATGGAATACAATTTTCTATTGTAAGTCTTTCCTCCGTTTAATGCACTCACCAAATAATTGAATCTGATGAAAGTGTAAAATATTTATTCTTATATAAATTAAAATTCTGCTTTGTTCTCAGGAATAGTCAGTTGTTGGTTACAACTGGAGCTTTTTTTCTTGTGGTGGGTTGGGTTTTGTTGGGACAACAAATGTGTAGCGCCACCATCACAATTGTTTTATTTTTTATTTTTTGTGTTGCACATACAAAGACCTTTACATTCAGTTGTTCATTTTTGTACCTCGTTTTCCCCTTCTGTTCTTGAGAAAACAAACAAACAAAAAAAAACAATTTAGCCTCTTAAAGAATCCTTTAAATCCATCACAACATTCTGAGTCAATCCTTGGTCGGATCCTCATATTTTTAGAAAGAGAGAGGAAAAGCAGAACAAACCATTGGCTTGGGTATCTCCAGTTAGCTGGTAGATATTTAGAAAAGGTAGTTTTGACCAACGAGTTAAATCATTTTAATAGCTGGATTCTGGCAGAAGGTATTTTGGACCATCCTTTTTTTTTTCAAAACATCAAAACATCAAAACATCTCCGGTTCAGTCAGTTTTGATGGTTGCCCAATATAGACAGCACGCTTTATATTCAAATCTGAGGAAAGACATCTCAAAATAACGTTGCATGTAGATTTTGAGCAGTGTTTCGGGTCGATGTCTTGTTTAATTGACACTGTGTCAAGTGCGTTGAGTTTAAGATGATGTTGAGGCTCTTTTGAGGTGGTCTGTGGGTTGCCTTTGACTGTTCTCACCATCCTGCACCTCTGCTAATCTCAGTTTTGTCATGGTCTGCCACTTAACTACTGAACTAGAACTGCGCTTCTGGTCTTCCAATTCTGTACACTATTCCACTAAACAGTGATGCTCATCCGTCATTGTTTTCAGAACATCTGAGAGTTTTTTCGAGCCTCCCATGTTGTCACTTTTTAGAGAGATGCAAATACACTTACAATGGGCCTCCTTTAAAAACTTTCTCATGATTAGATTCCCCTGTGTGTGGTTAATGGTCACTGAGGTTACCAAACCAAATCTGAGTTCTAATAATTAGTGCTTATGGTATCGAAATCATTAAAATGACATGGGACCCTACATTTGTTTAAATTATCCTTGCACATTTTCCGTAAAGCATATAAACTTTATTTCACTGCTCAAAAATCACAGTGTTTGTCTCAGACAACCAATGATTTATAAAGGAACATCATGAAAATTTACAGGGGTGCCCAAACGTTTGCACCGCAGCATACCTTTTCGTGATTACATCATAGCTGTTGTCAAATACCACACCGCACACACCTTCTTTCATCACTGGTTTCAGTGGAGGCAGGAGGTTGTGACACCTGTAAGTTCATAACGTATCTGGATTTTGACTAGAGTCTAGGATATATCTAAGCAGAGCAAAGCCACAGCAGGTGATCCCTCTCCCAGACCTTTCTTTTGGCCCGTGACGTATAGAGGAGAGCCGTTGAGCCACAACGGATGAGACTGAGCTTGTTTATTTTCACTTCCTCTTCCTCCATTACCTGAGCTCTGGGTGCTCCGCTTGCCCTCAGGTGCTGAGAGGAGGCAGTGAGCCTGAACATGTTTACAAGGGAGGATCCCATAATCATGCTGCGACGCACGGCACTGCTGAATGGAGCTTTCAATAAGAGACCAAACCAAAACCGTTCTGCCTTTAAAACAAACAACGCTTATTGGATAGCAAATGTGATTAAACATTTAAGTGCCCTTAAGCATATCCCACTTTTTAATAAAGTTATTTTGCTTTGTGACACTTTAAGTTAGTTTAAAAAATGTTTTATTGTCTTGTCAAAATATACATTAGGATGATTGTCCCTTAAACAAGATTAAGCGACAATTTCTGTAGTTGTGCAGAATAATATACCAATAAATTGTGTTAGTTAATATCTGTAAAATAATTCAGGTCTGAAGGGGTTAAAAATAACTAAATGTAATACTGATTCAACCTGATCTTAATATATTACACTAGAAGACACAAAGCAAATATAAAGCAAGCTATTTGTAAAATTCTGTGTTAGCATTAGTGCAAATGAACAGTAAAAATAAAGAGAGAGTAACATTTGGAAACTTTCCTGTTTGGATTTTAATTGAGAATTTTAAAGTGATACATTTGTTTAATTTCATATTTTTCATGAGAAGGGACTAGACAACTAAAATCTAATTTCTTCAGCTAATTGATTATTTGTACAATCAGTGGAAAAAAATGTAATTTACTTTCAAAAAGTCTAATCAATAAACCAAAGCATGCACCATTCAATTCAAAGCAATGATTGTTTTATATTTATATTTATAGTGCGCTCTGTAAAGGTTTTGGGCAGGTGTGAAAAAAAGCTGCAGAGAAAAAATGCTTTCAGTAGTAGAAATAATGATTGTTTCCTTTTGAAAAGTGAACTTTTTTTGCTTCAAAATGTATGTGTTCAAATTTATTTCAGTGATTTAACTCACTCACTGACACATGCAATAACTTACTGACTCTCTCACCCACATATGCAATAACCCACTGACTCACTCACTGACTCTCTCACTCACATATGCAATCACTCAATGACTCGCCACTGACTCTCTCACTCACATATGCAATCACTCAACGACTTGCCACTGACTCACTCTCTCACATATGCAATCACTCAGTGACTCGCCCACTGACTCAATCACTCACTCACTGACTCTCTCACTCACATATGCAATCACTCAATGACTCGCCACTGACTCTCTCACTCACATATGCAATCACTCAACGACTTGCCACTGACTCACTCTCTCTCATATGCAATCACTCAATGACTCACCCACTGACTCACTCACTGACTCACATATGCAATCACTCAATGACTCGCCACTGACTCTCTCACTCACATATGCAATCACTCAACGACTTGCCACTGACTCACTCTCTCTCATATGCAATCACTCAATGACTCACCCACTGACTCACTCACTGACTCACATATGCAATCACTCAATGACTCACTCACTCACTCACTGACTCTTAGTCACATATGCATTCACTCAATGACTCACCCACTGACTCAATCACTCACTCACTGACTCACTCACATATGCAATCACTCAATGACTTGCCACTGACTCACTCCATCACATATGCAAACACTCAATGACTCGCCCACTTACTCACTCACACTGACTCACTCTCTCACATATGCAATCACTCAATGACTCGCCCACTGACTCACTCTCTCACATATGCAATCACTCAATGACTCACCCACTGACTCACTCACTCACATATGCAATAACCCACTGACTCTCTCACTCACATATGTAATCACTCAATGACTCGCCACTGACTCACTCTCTCACATATGCAATCACTCAATGACTCATCCACTGACTCACTCACTGACTCACATATGCAATCACTCAATGACTCACTCACTCACTGACTCTCACACTCACAAATGCAATCACTCAATGACTTCAAGCCAGCATGAATTGAAACCCAGCCATTAACTGAAACAAAAATAGCTGTTTAGGATGATTAAAACTGAGTGAGGAACAGCCAAACTGCAACCAAGTTGAGGTTGAGAAAACAAATTCATGTCATGGCGAGATTGAGCACAGCAACAGGTAATTTGGAATTTGTGAGTCAGTCAGTAAGTGAGGTCAGGAAATGGAAATAGACCACACCACAATGGGAATAGACTTATTTCCCAACATACAATAATTCTTTTTAGTTAGAATTTTTTCCAGTTTAAAACTGTCAATTCAGTGATTGTTTTCAGTCTGTTTCATTGTAGTGTAAGTCCATTGAGCAAACGAGAGATTAAACAAAGTTGACAAAACTTCGTACAATGTACAAAGTGTAATTGGTGTTTCCATTTTTGGGGCAGTGACAAGATATGACCAAAAGTAGTGACTGCCTGAGAGTGCATACATGCAGTGCTGTATTTGAGTCTGAAGTGATTTCTGCTAGCGTGGCTTTGGCCTGCCCTCATGACACAAACACTTCTCTTGTTAAACAGCTTGATCTTATATTTACAGACACTTTCGACTAGCATTTAAAACTCTGATGAGAGCTCTGAATAAGTCGAAGTGAATTGGACAGAGGTGAGCATTGTTTGTGGGCACTTTGCCTCCTCCAGGTCTTCTCTCTTCTGCGAATCTGCTCATTATAAGCAAAGAGCAGAGGAAGTGCAAGAGAACCATTGTCGCCGATCGGAACCTGAAGCACCCTCCAAAAAGCAGGAGAGCACAATCTTAGGCAATGCAGCTCCCCACTTCAAAACCCAAAACCCAATTTTCAGGCTCCACAGCTGCCCTGGCGCGGCAAGAGCACTTAGCTGTGTCATTCTATCTGGCTCTCCGGGCCACAGGAGACAGGCACCGTTTTGTGTGCCGTTGCCTCTGATACGACTCCAGAAATGGAAATGAGGCCATGGATCTTCATTAGAAGAGGCAGGTGTCCTCTGGCCCTCCCAGGTGAAGACGCAAGGAGTAGTGGTCCGGGCAGTGTAGAATGGGGCTCCACACGATAGCTGGCAGGGCTCGATTCTGTCCCTCATTTCCCCTCCCCCTGGGACACTTAATTGCCCGTGTAATGAGCTCCTGGTGAATGGGCTCATACTTGTGTGGAGGTACTTGAGGAGTCTGTGCATTAGAGGCACCTCCTGCAGCTCCTAATCTCGGAGCCCTTATACAGAGCACCGGGGAGAAAGACACTCACCTCTCCTCTGCATCACTCTTGTTTGCGTTTGCCCCCTCCGCCAGCCCATCTGCTTTGTCTTGAGGTTCACGCTGGTGAAATTGGCTGGGCTTTGAAACCTGTGGAAGCTTTAAAGGCCCTTGAAGGCAGATGAGGAGCCTGGAGTGTGAGAAGTCTTCTTGTGACTGGACACCTGTTTCTGCACCATATCTTGTCTTTCTCTGCTGTAAGATGTAGAGCACCGGACAATTACAGTCTAGTTTCCTGCAAACATCACAGATCTATACAAGTCTGCAAGGTTTATTGAGCAATTTGCCAAACTTAATGAGAGCTTATAGCTTCATGAAAACTCTACAGCAAGTCATTGATGTTGCAAAATATTGCACATTTGGCCTAATCAGTTTAAATGTGTTCACTTGCATCTGTAACAGAACATCTGCACACACCTGTCCCTTTCTGAGACTCTAATATTTACCTCATGAGACAAATCACAAGAAAACGACTCATCGTCACAGTGTATTGTTACTTAGTAAGTGAGAAACCGGCAAAGTATGAAATGGAAACAGAGCTTCTATAGAATGTCTGATTGCGTGCAGGTAAAGTGTATAACAGACCTATTTTTCCCAAACTACTGCTGTATTTATCAAGTTATCACTCACACACGAGTGACGTACAGATCAATATTTTGTTCCATGTCATACCAGCACTGGATTCTTCATTAAAATCTAAGCAGAAATGTTGTAATTAAAATGAACTAAACACAGTTTAGAAGGTTGCCGTTTTGAGGCTCGCCAGGGTGACCTTTTTTTTGCATGTTCTCCCTGTGCTTGCATGGGTTTCCTCCAGATATTTCGGGATGTATGAATAAACTGAAGGAATAAAATAAACACAAAGCACAAAGTTATTAATTAACATGCATTAAACACAGGGCAGAATTTGTTTTAATTAATATACTTAAAAAACAAGGCAAAAGTTTCTGTTTCAGTTCATGGCAATGGTTCACAAAATCTCACAAAATCCCTTATAACATTTGACTTTGCCAAAGGCTTTTTTGTCATTCACTTTTTTTAATTTAACAAAGATAAACAATTATTTATTTATAAACTTTTGATTTAAGACACAGAGCCTTTAAGAAAGCCTTTATTTAGTATCCATTAAACCTAAAGCAAAACGTAATTTTTGAAAATGAACTAAACAAAAAGCAGAAGTTTAATAATTAATTTACATTAAACACAAAGCAGAACCTTAATAATTAATATGTATTAAACACAAAGTATAACTTTATTAATTTACACAAAGCAGAACTTGAATAAATCATATGTACCCTTTGCCCATTGGTGACGGTCCACAATCGCATTGGCACTCTTTGTTTAGTTAATAGGTGATAAATATTGGTGATACACATGATCAAAAGTGCTGAAAAGCCATCTTTAAACAAGAACATTGATATCAGTGAAGTCTAATCAAGCAGCCCTTCTGTTGTGGTTTGCAGTATAATTTTAGTACCCTCAGTCTCACTGCAGGGTGCCTGACAAATAAGGTGCTGTTTCTGGGCTCCTTCTTAGAGCCGGGGGTTAATGATTAGTGCTGTTGGGGGCTAAAGCCCAGAGATAGGACCTTTCTCTTGTGTCTCAACAGATGTTGGTGGGCCTTTAATGTGGTTATCAGGATGGAGAGCCTTCTCGAGCCGCTCTTCCATTGTGTGCCTTTGCATTCCAGGGCTCCGCCACGGCAACAGGGCATCATGAGAGAACAGCCAGGGCTCCCGCTGGGCCACTGTGGGCCCGGGATCTGACAGCCAGGGCAGCCCCCTCTCCCACACTGCATCCACACTACTGATCACGCTATTCTTCACACCTCCTGCTTCCTCCGCACACACTCTCTGTTCCTCTGCCATCTTGCCCTTTCCCACACCACCTTTTATGGGCTAATTCATGGCGAAAAGTCTAAAAACTACAGTTCCTTCCTAGATGAGCAAATTCCCTGTGGACCAGTTAAGAGTTTACTTCTCATGACGGTGTCCCAAGAGTCTCACACTCATCATTAAAGGGATCGACAGCTTATATTAGACACATGCTATATGTACAGTACTTCAACACTGAAACTTCATTAGTGAATAATCATAAAATAGAAACCTAAATATAATATCAAATAATACTTGATGCAAAACCTTATTATTTAGATTAACTTTTTCAATTTTTCTTATCACCTGTTCCTAATTTCCTTTATCTGTTCCTCATTTACCCCGATTAGCTCCCATATTTATTCTTTTACTTCTACCTCTTTACTTGGTTATCCTTAGTTCATGCCAGTGTATTGTTTGTTTATATTGAGAGCTGTATGCACTCAGAAGATGGTGCTAGTTTCTGAGCGAGAATAAACGTTCTGTCTAGCCACTTCACTTGGGTCCCTGTCTGTCGCAAACTAACAGCTTTATTATGTAATAATACATTTATTATTTAATAAAAGCCAGACCTCAATAAATCTTTTGAGCATTTTTTTTCCTACTTTACATTTGTTAAAATATAATTCCAAATATCAAAATGTGTCTATTTTGTCTCCCGCAAAATCCTCCAAAAAAGTTTTTAAGTTTTGGAACAAAAATAAAAAAATCAAATTCATAACTCCCCCCCAAAAAGCAAAGACAAGGTCAAAATAAAGTAAAAATTATATACAAACAAAATAGGAGAACCTTTCCTAAACAATTTTCCAGGCACTTTTCCTTCCATTGTATTATGTTTTCTGCCTGAAACACAAGCCATATCACAGGTCTTGTTTTTCCAGGGGTTGTCCCTTCTCACCACTAGATGTCACTGATGGCACGGATCTGTAAAACGAAACTGAAAGACGATTGTGAATTTTCTCACATTTTAACTTGAACAACCTTGAAAATTACATGTCATAACTCTTGTTATGTTGGCATAAAACACAAAATAGAAAAAACGAATAACCTTTTTTGATACCTACACATTATATTATAAATCAAAATTAAACAATAGCCCGGTTGCATCCCACTTTGCAGCTGGACAATCCAGCACTCTATAGAATGCTTAGGCAATATCTCAATCATTTCATACTTTGCCGGATCGATTTCAGGGCATTCTTTACAATGCTTAGCCATTCAATAGAATGCCAATATGTCATACTTTGCCAGAAACACGCATATTATCAATGCCATCATGTAGAATACATTACCGAATCTATGTGCTAATTAATCAAGTATTTTGAACATCACTGCTAAATTTTCAGATGCAGGAGCTTGAGATAAAAAAGTACCCCACAGCTGCCAGCTTCCAATCCCCGGGGCTGCAGTTTCTCATCCCACCAGCCTAGTTTCTGAGTGCACAACTGGGATGGGAATGGGAAAGTGAAGTAATTAAAGTATTCTGTGACCCAATTAGGCTAACTGCCCCTAGCCCCATCATTGAGGCCAGGATTAGACACTTCAGTCAAGGTTTCTCCCACCGAAACCTGCTGCGGTGCCTCCCACATTGTTTAAAGTTTTACTGGTCCAGTGACGTATTTGACAGTCATTCTGCTGGTTAGAGAGATGCAGTAGCACTAGAAACATCTCTGGATGAAAACTACAAGCAGAGCTCATCATTAGCACACTGATTTATACTTGCGTGTGCTTTAATCTAGCGCCAGAGCCGTCAAGATAAATGGGTGACAGTTTCATCCGTCTCAGCAATTTAGCGCTTGGTCTCCACGGAGATGAGCTGATAAACTGGGAACGCTGGAACCACACCATCTGAGAATCGCAGAAGAGAAAGAGGGGATTGTTATTTTTAGTATTATTTTTTTAGGAATTGTTATGAGCAAAAGACAGTTTTTCTTTTAACTTGTACTAACTGGTTCTATTAAACTTAATTTGTCTATTGTTTAAGTTTGTTTCTAAAGTTGCATTTACACGCGGCCTTTGTGTTAACTAACAAATTCTGTTTTTAGTGGAGTTTTCATGTTGTTTTATCTCTAAAGCGAATAAAATCTTAGAGATAAATCTTTATCTCTAATCAGTGTGAATGGTGACAGTATGTGGCTTTGCGGTGAATTGGTGATCTCTACTGGCTGAACTGGTTTTGAACCTTTTTGAGCTGGAATACGCACCAATGGATGGCATAAGCTGCCCACCCCCCGTTAAGGATTAACCTCTTAGCATTCCTACAAATGTGTCTATGATTGCGATATATGCATAGCTTTGATCTCTTGGAAGAAGATACTCCAAGGTGTAGTCCTCAGTTGTCAGAATCACTTATTGTTATTGAGTAATACATCTTTCAAGGAACTAAAAGAGAGAAACCAAACAGATGACCATGGTTAGGGTAAAGTGGGAAACACATCGGGATTAAAGTACAGTTCATATGCAAATTTTCAAAGTTCTGGGCCATTTTTCAGAAACCATTTATTGTCAAACAGCTGTGTTTACTGTTTTTACACACCCTAATGATTTTGGCCTGATAACATGCAGAAAACAGACAAAGGTGCCGAAAAAGGTATCTGGCACCTGATAGACCCTTGCCTCTTTTATCCAGTGATACGCTGACATTTCTGAACGATGGGGAAAGCAAAAGAGCCGTCAAAGGATCTACAGGAAAAGATAGAGAACTGAAAAAAGAACAAAAAGGGATTTAAAAGATCTCCAAGGAACTGGGAATGCCAATCAGCAGTGTTCAAAGATTTCTGCTACAACTGCCAGAAAAAAATTGTAAGGGATGCAAAAGAAAGCCTTCAGCACAAAAAGAAGATGCTTAAGAGAATAGTAGGAGAGGAGTCAACAGAAACAGAACACCATCCCCAAGAGGGAAAATAGAGGCGGGTCACTGCTGTTTAGGAGATGTTCGAGCTCCAAAGGCTGAGGGAACTTAATTAAAACTGATGGGAAGGTGAATGTTCTCAAAGGACACTGGAGTAAAATGTGCATCATCAGCCCTGAAGCTGCTTATGGAACATTACTGGACATTCCAACATTGAAGGTTCTGGAGCGGTCATCTCAGGCTCCTTATCACAATATCATTGAAGCACTCTGGGGAGACTGTCATTGATGTTTAAGGGGTTATACAAAATAAGATGTAAACTTTTGATCAGGGTTATTTGTAAAGTTTCTGTTGTCATTTTGATTTAAAAAGAGTAAACACAATTCTTTGACACTAAATGGCTTCACCAAACCACTGTGAGTGAAAAAAAACCTTTTATTCAAGATTTCTGAAAGATGGAGAAGAAAGTAAACATTTTGAAAGCAAACTTATGAGTGCAACTTTCTTTAGCCATAATATGAAAAAATATCTTGGAAAATTAGAATTTTTTATATGCATTTACAAAAAGGTACTTCCACAAAAGAAGCCTCCTTTGTAGCAATCAAAACATAAAAGGCTGTAATTCTTGAAACTTTAATGTAAAGTCACAATTTTGGCTTTAAATTAAGGTTACAATCAGAGCTGTGAATTATTACAGATTCACCTTCAGAACCGATCTTTGAAACAAACAACAAAAATGTCTAAAAAAAAAAAATCTTCGCACAAAATGCATCATCGATTCACAAGAATACCAGAAGACTTTCCAAAGACGGGACTTTTATTTTGTAGCAAAGTTTATTCCTAAAGCATGCAATGTGTCCTGTGAACCCTAAGACGTTGAAGTTTTCTAGCTTTTACAATGCTGCTCAATGAAATGCATGTTTCCTTGTGAAATCAAATATATTTTGTTTAAATAATCATCATTTAAAAAATGTGTCATTTTATATCATATTTCTACAAAGAAGCAAATTACTTCATCTAATGTTGAGATGGTGCAGTTTCCTGTGGATAAATAAGCAACCCGTGGCCTGGTTCAGGCTCTCTGTTGAGGGGCTCCATACTGTGCCTGTATGCAGGGATGTGAGTCTGGAAATGGGAAACAATGAAGGTGCTCAATTAACTGTAGAGACCAACCATCAATTAAGACATCAATTACCAGCTTGATTGATGGAGTCAAATGATGCGATTCATCTTCTCCATTCAGCGGAAAAACCCTGGAAGCCACTGTTTAAGTGGAAATAAGTTGATGAATGGCTTCATGAAAAACACCATAAATAGTTAAATAAAATTCCCTTTCAACTGAATTAATACGAGTATGATATATTGGATGGGATATATACAAAAATATAGGTGTGTTATTATATATCTTAAATACTTATTTAACCATTTTCATTAAAATGTAGTAATATGAGAACCTTTATTTACATATCGATCGGTTAAAATTCATCTGTACATTAAGCACGAATGATATTTATAAATAGTGATGTTATGTGCTGTCTGCTTTTGAGTTTGTCGTCATGGCAACTGGAAGTTGTGGATTAAGTGGCAACAATCCTATTCATGAGCTAGTGGTGAATGTGAGTTTGACCGGCATAAACGGTGAAAATGGGAAACTGCAGTTGTGCAATTGACCAGTCGAACCCAACTTTAGACACCATTCTACAGACTGCTGGAACCCAAGGAAGAAAAAGGTGGGAAAACCCTGTGATGGGCACATTAACATCATTGTCATTTGTGATAAAAATTCACACCCAGTGTCATTTTTTTTCACAGGTGAAACCTGGATTTGGTCGCCACTTTGTCTCTGGTAAGTCAAACTTTTGACTAAATCACTATTTTCGCTAATTATAAAAATTATGTTTAGCATTTGTTATGTGCAATTTGCATGAAAAAAAAAAAACAAACAAACGTAACTTAGGGTAGCACTGTGGCATTTATGTTTAAGTCTTCATACATGTTTAAGTCCAGCTGGTGGATTCTTGAGAGGACTGTGCACGTTCTCACCATGCTGGGATTCTTCTGGGTTCTAGTGTTTCTCCCACAAGGCCAAAAAAAACAAAAACAAACGTTTGAATTCAGCTTCTTTTTGAAGCTGTTTTGCCAAATTCTGACTTTGATCACATGATTACACTCAGCCAATGGGAGCAGCTAAAATCGAATGTTTACTCACGAAGACTTTATTTTAGTTTTATTTATGAACGTGCACATATGACATTTAGTTATAACAAATTATTTAAATATTAATATAAGTATAAAACAATGCTTAGAGCAGTGATCATTTGCATAATTTACGAGTAAACAGCATTATTCTAACTTTAGACTATTTTATTTTATCTGCGTTAGAGTTCATATTCCTTAAAATAATTTATGCATCATTGTAAAAAGAAATGTTGTTTGCATTCAATGTTTAATTTAATAAACTGTTCGTTTTTAGTCCAAGTACTCAATAAGCAAAGCAGAAATTATCATTATTCTAAAATTTAAGGACATTTTGCTGTCGCACTTTTTCAGTTCTACTATTTGGAACTTGTTCTAGAGCAGGTTTTTGCAGGTAAATACTTTCACACAGTGCTTGCTGTGCTATTGTACTGACTGGTAACTTCCACTTTGATGGTTCTCAGTCAGCTGGAGTTAAGTTTTTCACTCCATGTGAAGTCAATGGAACATTTCCCAGCATTCACAGCAATTCCCCAGAAGTCCTATAGTGGTATCAGTCTGAAGAGATACGGTAACTGAGTCAGATCAGTTTGGATGTCAGTTTTAAGGCTATAGTTCCAATGGATAAATAACAATATGTTGGCGTGTAAAAGTTCTGGGAAATGGCTGAGAATGCTGGGAAGTTACCAGTCTGTGCAATAGTATGCTAAGCACTGTGGAAAAGTATTTGCACCCCATGCTCTAGAAAGGATTAAAGATTTGCGTTTGACTTCTAATGGCCATTGGGATACGGCAACTAAACTTCTTGTATTTCAAAGTCTCATAAAAGCCAAGGAATAAATGTGAGTCTTAAGGCGGGTTTCAAAAATGGGCAGAGAGGAGGTCTGTCTATCATCTAAAGGCAGGACAATCCAAAGTTTTGGTGCAGCAACCGAAAACGCTCTTTACGCTGTTTTTTTTTCGATTTGGCTTTGGCTCTTCTAATAGTTAACGCTATGAAAAATACGTTTTTGGTTAAATATTAAGACATTTGAAACAATACTTCAGTTTAAACACAAACTTTTTGTTTAAATGGTTTAAATTTCTGTAGAAAGTGCTTCTGCTTTTAATACGAATACCTTCTAATCATCCTCCTTGAACACGAACCGCTTCATTATCCCGCTCTCATTATTAGCGATTTGACAAATGCCCTCTTTTTTCAGCATCCCCATATCATTCTGCTTGACTTTCCCCAGGATCTGAATTCGGTTATTGATTGCCTGTTCAGTTTCACTTGGAAAAGGTTGATAAAAGGAGGTTTTCACTTGCTCTATTGGATGTGACAGCTCTCTAACAAGACTAATGGAAAGCTTCCATTCACAGGCAAATCAGCCCGATTCACAGCGGCCCTTTACACACTGAATGGAGGAGCCCGGGCCCTTCCCCGGCAATTCCATCACAGCACAACTCAAAGTTCTCTTCCAGCAGACGGGATGAACTTGTGCATACATGTGTCAATAAGCATATGATGAAGTTTTAAGCAGTTCAGCTGATTGGAAAAATCTGCAGGACGCCTTCTGGAGGATTATGCATTTAGCATTTCAGGACGCTAAATTGCAAGTTTCGACAAATCCTCCAAACTCAGAAATTATACATCCTGTAAAGGAAATCTGAGATGATTCCTTTGAGAAACTCGGATTCATTAAGAGAAACCCTAACCCTCAATCTCAGTGGAGTGGTTTAAGCTGCATGTAATGACAGGAGGCTGAGCGAATGGAATTCCGCCGCTTCTGGAGCACGCAGGTGACAGCGCACAGGTGTGAGCGAGCAGAGCAGCGCTGGGTCTGTTCACAGGGGATTACGGTGTCAGAATTAACCTGGCTGCAGAGAGGTCGTGGCTATTGGCCTCTGGATTGTGTGAGGAAGGGAGAAAGTGCGAGATGTGAAGCTTCCCACGACCCTCGAGGCAGCTGAGAACTGTCACTCAGTTGAGATCAGGACTGGGCGATGATTATAATAACGTTACATCTTGATATTGTACTCTTCATTTGATTTACGATAATAAAGGTTTTTGGCACATTAGATTTTAAGATGAATTAGGACTCTTTTCAGGATTTCTGTGTTGGATGTACAGATGTCTGTTGAGGGAGAAGGGAAATGTATAATGTTTGGTGCAAAACGTTTAGGTAATGTGCAGAAATTGGAGTTTCTTTATCACAAATTTAAATATCAATAATACTATATAATATAAAAGATGGACACATTTTCTGAAAATCTGCTTTTATTAATAAAATATTTTTTAATTGGCTGATGAAACATTTAAAAACATTTGTAAATGCCATTTTTTGTTGTATTTTTTTGACTGCTCCGGTAGGTTATATTGTAGTTAGGATGGTTAATATTTTTATTGGTTCAACATAAATCTTCAGGGGCTTTCCAGACAACTAAAAACTATTGGAAGTATTTAAAAAGTGACCATTTTTTTAAAAAAAGGTTCTTAAATGTCTTAAATAAAAAAAAGTTATTAAATAGGAATAAGGTTTATTAAATGCACAGAAAATGAGTTGTGAAATTCATAATGCTATCTTATTTTGACAAAAAATTATCTAATTAAATATAATATATAATATCTTTTTTTTTAAATAATTGTATATAATTAGAATTATATGAAAAAATTATAATTAGATAAATAAATAAAATAATAGTATTAATAATAATAATAATAGGATGTTTTACTATTAGTATTATTATAATTATTATGAATATCTTATTATTTTAATACTACATTTTATTTATAGTTTAATATTTCTATTTATATGTATTATTTATATACAATTATTTTATATAATCATAATATATATAATCATGTTATATATTAAATTTAATTATATTACAGATATTTTTATCATTATTCAGTTAACATTATATGATTTACTTTTACTAATATATAAATAATTCAATGAAAAAGGTTTATTAATTAGTAACAATAATACATTTTAATTCAGGATACCTTTCAAAACTCTGAAGGACACCATACAAGAGATGCAAATATAACAGATCTAATGTTCACAAGGAAGCAATAAAACAGAAATGAAAGCTGATAAAATGTTTTAATCCAAATCACACTAAATTCCACACAAATAAGCAAGACTACTTAAATTGTTAGTTTTAAGTTTTTAACCAAATGTTTGAATGTTAGGACTGGATCTTACCACATCACTGGTCAGAACGGTTGGGGGAATCTTCAGATCACAGAGCAGTTTAATATTATTTCTAATATAATGTTTGTGTTGTGCTGTTGTTGGATGTAAAAGTGAATGCAATTTTTTTCCTGAGGCCACATTGCACAACTGGGACAATTTTGAAGGAGGCGGGATCAGAAGGAGCTCAGAATCGTTCGGTCGGAGTAATTGTGAACAGTGCTGTCTTTGACGTGGTACGTGGTTTCATTTTACAGTTCCACTGACACATGTAATAGTAGACTTTTAATAAATACTCGAAAGAATCAGATCAACGTGAGTATCTAATATCACCATTAGCATGTAGTGCATTGTTCTTTTTTGTCTGCTCTGTTTATTTCTTGCCAGCGAAACAACAGTCACACCTTTGAGAACAATTCGAAGAGTGTGTGAGCTTAAGATTCCTGCACACGGCACACACAGTCTTGGTGGTACACACCCTGTTTACAGCTCGTTTCTTTAAAAGGGTCATAGACTAGATGCTTTTTTATGCCCATTTATATGAATTTACCAAAATTTTACATTAAAAGTCAATGCACAGGTGTTAAAACCTTCACCCAGGTTCAGGAAGTGAGCGAGGCTTGTCTCTTGACATTAGTAATCCTCTGTAATTGGTTAACGATTCAAATATTAATAAACTTACTACGTTTGACAATATGAACAAGATTAAGGAAAATAAAGCTCTCTGTGCTGTCTCACTTCGATCATTGACAATTAGAGTCTTTTTGGCTCAGTAGCAGTTATCTATGGACTTCTTTACCTCGTTTTAATGAGCAATTAATACAAGTAATTAGAACTATAAGGAAGTAAATATTTAATTATTTTTGTTTAAGTCTCCAAAAGTAATATTGTCGGGTGGTGTCTGATCATGAGGATGATACAGAATCATATAGAAACAACCATATCTCAGTCACAATGGAGTTTAAAATAAAATGAGAAAAACAACCAACACAGCATTGATAAACACATAAGTGCAGCTCAGCTTCTCTAACATCTTTTATACAAATCCAGTGAACGTTTTCCCTTTGTATTTTTATGGAATCTTCAGTAAAATGGAAATGATAAACATTTTTCATCTTTTGTACACTAGCTTGCTCCCAATTAAAATGAACTGTACCCATTTTTGTTTACTGCATTATAGTTTATATATAGTGTTTAGCTGTTGTATTTGGAAAGCGAGTTTCTCTGTTTAATCCTCGTGAACATCGCAACCCTAAGATTCTCTGCACATAGGAGTGCATGAGCCAATCACACCGGCTGTTGTGAATTAAGTAGGAATGATGCAACCCATTGTTTTCAAAAAGTTTATTAGCTTAGAATTTTTTTGTTTTCAATGAACATTTCAAGAGTTATGACTTAATTTGCAAGGTAATTGAAATTAAAATGTGAGAAAATGTGCAGTGCCATCTAGTGGTGAAAAGAAGGGATAACCCTTGGAAGAACAAGACCTGTGATATGGCTTATATTTTTCAAAGTTCTGGCACAAAAAAAAAAATACAATTGCACAAAGAGTGTATACAGTTTCTGAAATGTTCACCTGTTATTTTGATACCATTTTCACTTTTTTTTTACCTTATCTTTGCTTTTTGGGAGATTTACAAATTTTGTTATAAAATATAAAAAACTGTTTGTTCTTATTTTTTGAGACTTATTGCAGTGAAAAAATTTACAAAATTTAATACTCAGAATTGTACTTTTTTTTGGGCAATTTCCAGTTTGTTGTGGAATTATTGTGTAAGGTACTGCAAAGATTTTAATGTTTTCCCACAAATAAAACAATGTTTAGAGTAATTTATTAGAGCAGCTCTTCAGATTCTTCTTTAGATTTTGCTATTCTGTGTAGCTAGCTTGTTTGACTGATAGTGGTTAGCATTATGTAAGTTAGCATTATGCTACGTGTATAGCGCACCCTTTTTGCTTGGGATCCAATGTCTGCGTGTGACGCGCACCTATAACTCTGGTCGCTTCATCACTGCATCTAATAAAAAAAGGTTTAACAAAACAAAAGCAATTTGAAAATTGTTCACTGTAGCTCTGCTGTTCCAGATCCAGACCTTTTTGGCTTCTCAGTCCAAGATACCCTTCACTACAAATGTTTAACGACATTTCTGGCCCTAGATATTTTCAAGTTTCAAGAGTTTAGATCTTTTTTACTGCATTGAAACTTTTTTTTTACTGCGTTTTTTACATGAGACATATCTGTTGACAGCACTTGTCTTAACAACAAAAGCTTCTTCGTGTGGAGGATGAGAGAGTGTTGATGAGCATCTCTGAAGTGAGCGGTTGCCCTACAAAGTCTCTTGTTTGCTTCATTTAGGGCCATATGTTAAAACCGTAGCTATGACACACACTCCATAGAAGCCGCCAGAGGATCATCTAGGCTTAGCTTGATTCTTTGTTGATTAGACATGTTGTTGGATTTTGACTCTCCTAAGCACACACAGTCCTCTGTTTCCTGCCATGATTTCTCGCCCTGTCCTGAAAAGCGACTATAAGGAATCCGCATCCCGTTCTGAATGCACACTTGTTCCTACTCTCGATTGGCCATTCAGCCCCCTCTAAGGAGACAAGCCCCAATCACAATATTGTCAAGGCTCTGTTGGTTTTCTGGTTCAAATCCTTGTTCACGCTGTTTGCTGAGTACTCATCTGCTGTGACAGCCTTCAGACAAACAGAAGCATTTGAAAGAGGTCTTCCACAAGCAGATCCTTCCTGCTGGGCAGTGGCTGAAACGGCCCTTTCTTTCGCCATCAAGTGGAACCCAGCCTATTGAGCCGGCCCCTGGGAGCCCCACATTGAGGCGGGCCACGGGCCAGCGCTTCGCCTCTCAAGCTCTAGGCCACCCTCACGTTATTCCAGGACACCTGTGCCCACCTACCCCCATCGTGGGAACCGTCAGCAGTAAACCTTGCCACCTAAAAAATCTGCAAAGATTTGTCGTTTTTAATCCTGTGCTCCTGGAACTTGCCTTGCATGCATTTCAGGTCCCAAAACCACACAGAAAAGGGTTAACATTTTAGAAGCTGACCCACTTCTTTACCCCCCCCCCACCCCCCTCTCTACAAACTCTAACTCCCAGACGAAGCACCAACTAAATCTCCATGGCACACTGCAGAAAAATGGCATCAATTAATCAGCATTCATGAACCGTTTACTTGAGCCCCCTTTTGTTTGAAGCTGGGTTTAATCCAGACAGAGGCCTGGCTGTTTGGAGCCCTGCAGACAGCAGCGCTTGCACCATTGTGCCCCTCATCCTCTGCCTCTCATTCCTTCACACTCTCACTCGCTCATTTGTCATCGATGACAGCGCTTTCCATCTCTATATTCGGTTAAAGGTGGAAATACTCCCTGGCCACTTTATTAGGCACACCTGTACATCTGTTTGTTATAGCAGATTTCTAATCAGCCAATCACATGGCAGCAACTCCATGCCATGTAGACATGGTCACGACGATGAGGTTCAACTCAAACCAATCTTAAGAGTTATGGTGAATTGAAGGTTGGCATAGATATTTCTGACTATTTCAGAAACTACCGATCTACTAGGGATTTCACTCTCTAGGGTTTACAGAATATAGACAGAAAAAGAGAAAATATTCCAGTGAGCACCACGATTGGTGCACAAATGCTTTGTTGATGCCAGAGGAGAATGGTTGGAGCAGAAAGGCAATAGTAACCACTCGATACAATCGAGGTCTGTGGAAGAGCTTCTCTGAATGTGAAACCTTGAGACGGATGAGCTACAGCAGCAGAAGACCACGCCAGGTGCCACCCTCTGAGGCTACAATTCGCACAGTTTAACCAAGTTTGGACAATAGAAGAAGGAAAAACGTTTCCTGGTTCTGCTGCGACATTCGGGTGGTAGGGTCAGAATGTGGCGTCAACTACATGAAAGCATGGATCCACCCTGCCTTGTGTCAGCGGTTCAGGTTGATGGAGGTTGTGGTGGTGTAATGATGTGGAAAGTATCTTCTTGCCACACTTTGGGTACCAACTGAGCAACACCACAACCTCCCTGAGTATTGCTGCTGACCATCCCTTTATGACCACAGTGCTTCCAGTAGGACAACGATCCATGTCATGAATCACTGGTGTCTTGAACATGACAATACGTTCACTGTGCTCAAATGTTCTCCACAGTCACCAGGTCTCAATACAGTAGAGCACCTTTGCGATGTGCAGTCGACAAATCTGCAGCAACTGCGTGATGCTATCATGACCGAACTCTCGGAGCAATGTTTCCAGTACCTTGTTGAATTCATTCCACGAAGGTTGTTCCGAAGGGGGTCCAACCCGGTACAAGTAAGGTGCACCTAATAAAGTGGCCAGTGACAGATGCAGCACAAGCATCCGATTCATTTTCTCGTCGGAAGCGGTTTATCGTTGCCAAAAAAGGGCAGGAAGCCCTCTCAATGTATCTCTCTCCCTCCTTCTCAACGAATGCCAGCCTCACCAATTCACAGCATGTGTGCAGACATCTGCCCATATTCCAAATCTCCCATTTTGGTGCAAATGATGCTCCTCGGAGGAAGCTGTTTTTACAATGTGACAATTCTGAGATTTCCATCAAGACTCTGCGCGTTTGCCTTTCTCCTCTGCGAAGAAGCAAGTTTAATTGGAAGGCTGCATTTAAAGTCATTGCACAATTATACAATTATACTGAAGATGCATGTCTGCATGTTGCTCAGTTTGCACCAATTTACTGCACTTTCTGCACAGTTAAGACCACCACTCCTTTCAGAGCATGCAAATTCCCCTCATTTGCCTCCAAAAGAAGCATAATTGCTCACATTCAAGCAAACACCTTGCTATGAGAGGTTCTTCCTAGTTAGTTCATATTAAATCTGAGGAGAATGAGAAGAAAAAAAATCCCAAAATCCATTTACACACACACGTGCCAGCTGGAGCGCGCCGTTTGGGGGAATGATGAGGAAATGGATGAGCATTTACACTTCCTGTTAGCACTAATTCAGCCGCCGCCGTCTCCAAACTTCTCTCGATGTTTCGAAATATCATTGAAAGAAATTTAGTCAAAAAGCGAATCAAGACGGATTGTGTGGTGACATGGCATCCCGAAAACGCACATCCTCTGTTTCCTCTGTACCATAATATCACCCAGACGGTCCGTCATCAAAGTATCCTTTCGTCTTTCCGCTCTTTTGTTTCGAATGCTGCAAGTTAGAGAGGGTCTCGTTATTGAAAAGACCCAAAGTATCTGAAGTGGCAGTGCCGACAATGGCCTACAAGAGTCTGTTTTAATTCATACCCTCTTCTTAAAAAAGGGGGACAGCACAACAAACCGTTGACCCACTGATATACAATTAAGAGTGATGCGCCAGTTAATGCTACAAGCAACTCTGTTTAACAGTCTGTCTTTGACCCGGCGCCTCTGAATAAACATAACGCAGAGAGCCAGAGCCCGAAAGGGAGCCAGGGAGACTTCCAAGCCACAGATAAGTAGTTAAAGACCTTTAGAGAGTATAACGCCATTATCCTTGCTGAATAAAAATAGGATTTAGTGTTTTTTCCACTTAATTTGAATCAAAAGAATCCCCACCTTACATATTGCGCTGGTAATGTAATGGAGAGAGAATCACAAAAAGGCTTTGTGGTTCTGACACCTCCTATAGTGGGCCTGTGTTGTCCTGCGAGCAAAAGGGAGAGCGAGCTTTTTCTTCTCCGTCTTGCTATCTGCTAACACATTCTAATTGATGCTGCTGCATTCCTGCACTGCCTGCTTTCAATGAATAATGAGTGACGGACTCAATGCCCATGAATTAGTCCCTTCTATGAGAAGCAGTAAAACAGCCCCCCCCCCACTGCCCCCCAGCCTGAGCCACCGAGCTCCCCTCGATCGCAGGCCAAAGCCTTCTCCAGCTTCGCCGCCCATTAAAGTGCCACTATTGTGCAGTGATGCAAACCCACAAAAGCTGTCCATCTCGCCGAGGCCTCCAAAGCCCAGACTCACACAGACAGGAGTGACAACCTCTGCAACTCCCATCGACCCTCTTCCCAATGAACCCCCTAATCCCACCCCTTCTCCAAACACACATACACATGCAAGAAGTAGTGCTCTCCCTCTCCGTCGATGTCCCAGCCATGTACAAAGCATCAATCTGTCTTCAGTGTTGGCACCCTCGGCTCTTTGTCCCATCTGCAGGTGTCTATGAATGCAAGCTCGGTTGCCCCAGACCCCAGACTTGCCACCCCTCGCCAGGGACAGGATCTGCTGACAAAGAGCCAGTGTGGGAGTGAGTGATGCGTACCGCCAGAGAAAGTCAGGGGGCTCCGTTAAAATTGATGTCAGAGGAAGTACTGCAAATTTTAGGAAGAATACCACCATTGACTGAAGACCTCTGAGTCCAGAAAATGTCAAAAAGTACATTTGAAAGTTTTAGGTAAAAAAAAAAAAACTAAAAACTTTTTTTAAAGCGATATGTGTAAATGACATTTTTAAACAGCCTAAACCTGCACTGTTGACCACACAGTTGAAATACACTCATACAAAAAGCTATTTTATATTCCACCAGAAGATGGCTCTCCACGGGCTGCACCATCAATGTTTGATCTTTAAATTACATTTTTTTAATGACTAATAAAACAACAATTGTATTTCTCCATTTTCTATTTCAAGATTGATTAAAATCAATTTAAAATCATGATCGCTGGCGGACATAACATTGAAATGCAAATAATGAACAAGGTAAAAATAATTAAGCAAATGGAAGCTGTTTTGCAGCAAGAGTCTGTGAGCGAAAAAAATATGTGCTGTATTTTTTACTATATAAATTCCAAAATTGCAGTGAATAGAACTTTTGTGGAGATCAAACAGTTTTAAATATGTGCTGATTCTTTTCTTTAAGTGATATGTTTTGAATGTATTACATTATTTAGAAAGAAAAATGTTTCAAATGTTTATGTTTCACATTACCATCTGAATGTGTATTCTTTCAATTTAATATATGCAATGAGTTTGGTAAAACTTGTTTCATTAAAATTTATTTGTGTTTCATAAACAAGTTTAAATTAAGGGTTCGGCTCAAACTGGCCCTCTTTGCATAAAGTTTGGACGTCCCTTACTTACTGCATTAGACCGCCATCGTGCGGAGATAACGTACATCGCATGTACCTTTTCCCAAAACATCTCATTTCAATCAGGGGATTCAATGATTAAGTGATTTAATTTATTCCGTTAAATTAATAGAGCGTGGAAAATAATACAAAAACAAACCACGCGTCGCCGCTTCCGGTCCATGGAAATTAGCTCCATTATTTTATACAATTTAGCAATAACTTATCATTTTATGTTTTTATTTTATGACTTGTTTATATCTCGTTGCTACTATAAACTGACGATTACCTCAATGAGAGAATTTTTTTAATTCCTTAGCCAGGGAGCACAATATATAGGACCCAAATACATTCAGATTTAAGAATGAGGGAGGTCAGATTAAGGAGTTATACAAAAGTTTACATTTAAGTGCTTTACGGTTCTGGGAGTGTTGGATACTTTCACAATAGTTTTATTTTAAAAGCATAAAAGTGGGGTTTGGAGTTACTGAATTTACATTTGTGAATGTGAAATTTTGCCAGCATAAAAATTAAATTAATGAAAAAATATTTATCATTTTCTTTTGCCTGGTTCTTATGAATACCAAAAACAACATCTTTAAATGCAAAGTCAAAACTGTTAAGAAAAGTGTTTTGAATAAAGAAAAGTATGTCAGACCAAAAACGTGCAGAGAAGTTACGTCCAAAAGAGATGACAGACAGTGTGATGTAATACTTCCATCTAGTGGTCATAGTGAGAAATGTAATTTGAGAAACTTTTAAGAGCACACGTCATACTTTAAGTACTGCCCCTTGAAGATATAACTTGTGGTGAGATCTGAGAACGGTCTGAGACTCTTCCGTCTCTCTCTCTGTCTCTCTCTCTCTCTCTCTCTCTCTCTCTCTCTCTCTCTCTCTCTCACTTTCTTTCGCTCTCTTCCCAGCTTGCGTTAGGAATATGCGATAAACCACGTTCTTCTTCCACGTTAGAGCCATGTGTGTAGGAAATGCATTGAGACTGTTAAATCTTTATAATAAATAGCTGCATTTGCTGTGTTCTCTCTCAAATGGTCTCCAGTGTTTATTATCAATTGAGAATATATATTTTTACCATAACAATGGTTTCACAATTTTTTACCACAAAAAGAACAGTTTGTGTCAATGTCCTTATTAAACCTGGTAGATATGAAAGATTTGACAGGATAATAACTATAGAGCAGATTAAACGTGACTTCTTTGGTTTTGTTTGTCCAAAGGTACTTGTTTGGTAAACACCAGACTTTCTTCCAGGGAATATTATTAACAGAGCCATTCCAGTAAGATAGCACTCGTGCTACACAAGCATGGAGCTGCTGAAAAAGAGTTCTGATTTTCTTGTTATTGCGAGGGAAAGCTGTGAGACACAGTTTGCCAATATAAGAATTCAGAGGGTTAATATCTGAGGCATTATGAGAGAGAGTAGAGTCTTTTAGCAACATAGTTATAGCAGAAAGAATGGCTTCCATCACAATAGAAAACTCTTGTGGAGTCACAGGAAGAGAGAAAACAGAGAGAAATTCAGAGTAACTATACGAATAGCCATTTGAGCTGAATAATTGTTGGACCAATAAAATGTTATTGTCAAACCAGTTTTGGAAGAAGATTGTCTTGTTTTTAAACGTTATGTTTCTGTTGTTCCAAATATAGTAGTTGTAAGGTGAGAAGTTGTGCTTGTAAATCAGAGACCAGGGGGGTATTCCAGAAAGCTTGGTTAACTTACCATATGATAAATCATAACCTCTGGGTTGATTTACCCCAAACAGGCATACCATGAGTATGTCGGTTCCAAAACACCTGAGAAGAGTAAGTTTAATCAACCTCCAACTGGTTACCCAGAGTTAATGCGCGTGCACGGTGCATATATAAAGACATTTTCAATGGATCGCCGATTTCACGAGTCACCATGGAAAGTCAAAGCGAAAAAAAGAGAGCGGCGTATTTCACTGAGGCGGAGTTGGAGGTTTTAATGCACACTTATGAGGAGTTTAAGCCAATAATATTAAAAAGAAGCAATACAGCTGCATCAGCTAAAGCAAGAGAGTTGGCTTGGCAAAAAATAACGGACAGAGTAAATGCGTGAGTGTATTAAATTACAAATTTGGTATTGGCTCCCGTTTTATTATAATACAAAATAATGAAGTATGACTTATACAGCCTTTGAATATGTTATATCACTACGAAAATAATTAATACATGTATAGATATACATAATATGACTAAATATTAAATATGAGTCATAGATTTTACTACAAAGGACAAACCTGCCACTCTGTGGAATTCGTCTTTAAATAACAAGCAGAGGTTTATGGCCAGGGAACTGTACAAACGTGGGTAAGAACTGTTTAAGTGCCAGACATACTGTACGAACGGCTCTACACACAGTTGCTTTTCCCACATGCTCTGAATCGCCCACACTGTACAAAAAATGTCCAGACGCAAAAAACCTAAGTGCTATGCACAGAATGTTTTCTGTGCTAAGCGCAGAACCGCGGTTTGTCACATTCACGATATGCGGTTTTAAAAGACGTGTTAAATAAACTAACGAATCTTTTGAAAAACGATAACGCTCTTTCAAATATTCATTAGGGTATGCAAACACATCAATACGCGGTCTTATAACCCTCCCCCAACGAAAAAAAAACCTCGTATAATTTGTGCTTCTACGTCCACAGGATCCTCATCAAAAGGGCACGCCATGCTCACCAACCTTCTGAAACGAAGTTACACTGAAACATAAGCTGCTCCCGAGCAGGTTATCTTCAGAGAGTCAGTTGCTATGGTTACATACATACCCAGAAAGTTACCTCCGTTTTTGGAACCGAAAGTTGAGGTTATCCACGAACTTACCCTTAAACATACCCAGTTATGTCACATAACCTGCTTTCTGGAATACCCCCCAGGAAAGAAGCATTTGTTTGTGAAAGTTGGAAAGCTGTAGAGGTATCTTAGAGACATCATAATTACAAAGAAGGAGAAATCTTAGGCCACCAAATTTGGAGAAAATGTAAGAGGGAATAGCGTTCCACGAGGGGTTAGGATCGTTTAAGAAGCCTTTCAGCCAGTTTATCTTGAATGTGTTGTTCAAAGTTGTAAAGTCTAAATAATTCATACCACCACGATCCTCAGAATTCATTAGCATTTTTTATTAATATAATGAGTTTTCTTTTTCCAGACAAAGTCCAGCAACAGTTTATCTCAATGAAAGAAAAAAATGAAAATGCGTGGGATTATGGTGCTGACGTAACACGTCGAAGTTTGTTGCGCGTGCGCAGAAGTGACGGGTAATGTCGCGAATAAAAAACGTCAACCATGTTTTTTTTTAATTGAAGGCGAATCAGCTACAGATACTTACCGTAACTCTTTTCCGTAAAATAAGGTAAAATCGGTGAACCGTCACGATATTTCTTAACGTGTAAATTATTAAACATAATCGTGCTTCATAATCGATTACTTTTTGCGTACTATTTGCTAATTTAACTGCCAAATAGATAAAAGACCTGCAGAGGGCGCCAGTAGTCTAAGAAACTGACATTAACGCCGTTAAGGCCGATCTCCATTGATATATGTGCATTAACTTGAATTTTAAGTAATTAGCATATTGTAAACAAAGTACCTCTTTTAACTTCAAGAAAAATAAGCAAATGTTTCACTCTCACGGAAGGACAAAAGGACCACCAGTATGAGGGGAATGAAGGGGAATTTTACGGTAAGACATTAAATATTTCCGTCAAGTTTGGTGTTTAGTTTTTGTTTCTATTTTCCGTGATCGCACTGCGGGCTACTTGTGTTATGTTGGACTCCAATTTAAATTACAATAGCTGCAGTGTAAATAAAAACCACGTGGTGGAGCCATTATAAAATATATAACGGTATCAAATTGAAAGTTCGCACGAAAGTTAATAGGTTTTATGCCCCCCCCCCCATCAGATTAATTCTTACCTCCTTTTCATTCATCTTTAAAACAGAATTATATTTCTAATCTGTCTAGCTAAAGACAAAAAAAAAAACACAAAAACCCTGAAAAAACACAAGACAAAATAAAATCAACTACAAAAACGAAAAAAAGCTTCATTTTGTTTGGCTTATTTGTTACTTATCTATAAATTTATGTATGCATTAATTTGTATCTTTTTATTATTTTATTCTTATTTTATTCATGCCCTCAATGTAAATTTGGGAACTATTGTCATTATAGCACGACATAACTTTTTTATTGTTATTGTATGTGGCGACAGACCCCATTTATTAATTATTTTAAATATAAAAAATTGAACCTTTCTGGAAAAAGCAAAACAATATTTTTATTTAAAGGACCGATTCAGCCTGAAATACATTTCCCAGAAATGCAGCATCGTGACGTAATGAAAGGGCGGAGCAAATATTTCCTCATTGACTGAACCTGTTTTTTGAAAGTCATACATTTCTTTTAAAAAAATCCGCAAAACAAGCTAAAAAATGCTAATAACAGACTCGAATCACTCTGAATTACATTTCCCAGAAACGCATCGTCGTGACGTAAGCGAGGGGCGGAGCTTGTGTTCGCAGCGGCTCTTACGTCGGGAGAGTAAAATGTGTTTGACAGGAATCTGAGCGAGGAGGGGGCGGCGGCGGTGGTGGCGCGCGACTGGAAACCCGCACCTTCAAGACGATACCGCCATCACTTTTATCTTCCCGTCAATCTCCGTTCTGCTGCACTCCGTTTCCTGCCGGAGAGCCGAATGCGGTGAATAATCTGGAGGCTCAGCAACAGGGCACACAGAGTCCAGGATGCCGCTGAGCGTCTCAGCCCCGCGCGCGGGGAGCTCTCGCGTCTAGCTCCGCGGAAACTCTCCAAAAAAGGAGAATGCGAATGGTCGGAGAGGACAGGCTTCAATTAACATGGAAACGATGTAGCTTCACCGCCGCATTGCATATAGCTCGGAGAAACAGGTTAGAAAGTAGATAGCTACCCCTGGGCACATTTTTGGCCGTCATACATGCAAACTTACTCCTCAGCGAGCTCAACTGTTAACAAAAGGAACAGCTGCTGCTCGACAGTCTTCAGATACCAAAGAAGAAGACAGAAGAATCAAAGATGCTCCGGAGGAGGCTCAACCGACTGGTACGTGCGGCTCTAGAAACATGTCTGCTTCGTTTCAGGAAGGCATCCTGCAGAAAGAGCTGCAAGAGTTTCTTCCAGCAGCAGAGCTGTGATTACTTTAGGTATGCGGGCAACTTCCTGGTTACAGGGAGCAGCTGTTGCCAAGTGAGCCCGAAAGAATGACCTTAAAGGGTTTTATCGGAGTTTATCGGAGTTTATCGGAGTGCTTGACATCTTTCGGAGTGGGTCCGGAGACACTTGTCGACGCCTCCTCCGTGCTGCAGATGATAGTTTCAGGCAGAAGTGTGTCCTCGTGCCAGATTTTAAAGTTGAGCTGCATTCCTGATGGCGTTAATCAAATAATACTGCTCAGTCTTGCAAGCTAAGCCTTTTACGTGTTGTGTTGAATCCAATAATTAATTTCCTAATGCCCTTCAATGCTTTCACAACCTTTTAGATGAACACTTGGATGCAGTAATTTCACTTAATAGCTGGAGTGCTGGAGGAGCCCCAGGTTTGGAGAATTTGTGTTCGAGTTTATCGTTTTGTCATGAAGAGGTCACCCAGAACAGACACACGGCTGCTGATTTATTTTCCAGTTACAAACTTGAATGATGCAGGGTTTTTTGCTCTTTGGACGCAGTGGTGGCTGATGCAGGGGGTAAATTTGTTTTTAAATACATTTTGCCCGATTGTTTTTGAGAGCACACGTTTTTGACTTTTCTAAAAGGTGCTTTAAATCCATCATACCGGGTCCGAGTCCACTCTGGGTCTTTTCCTGGGTTTTTAAAAAAGAGTCTGGTAAAGACGTTAGCTTTGTCTCTTGTCGTTAACCGAGTCTTCTTTTTAGTTTTGTCACGAAACTCAAATATTGGTGTTTTTTTTGGTCTTTGAAAGCAGGAGTGACTGGTGCATTTTTTTTTTTGGTTGTGTAAAAAATGTCGGCAATTACGGTTTTGTTCATTTGGAAATAAGGAACTTCTCGTAGAGTTTTTAACGCATTTGTAATACATTCTACATTTATACGAATGTTCTTGAAGGCACTTTTCTAAAAAGTGCTTTAAATCCATCATACCGGTCTGAGTCCACTCTGGGTCTTTTTAAAAAGGAGACGGCGAAAGCAGAATAGAACTTTGTCTTTGTCACTTTTAGTTGTCCATTTTCTCAGTTAGTTGGTGTGTTTCTTTTCAGGATTATAGTCAAAATCGTGTTCTTTTACTATTTTGTGTATTTGAAGAACTTTATTTTTTAAATTAATTTATCATACATTGTAGATTTTGCTCTTGACAGGACAAAACGGCTTTAAATCCATCATAGCGGTCTGAGTCTACTTTGGGTCTGTTTCTGGGTTTTTAAAAACGAGTCTGGGAAAGCCGAAATTTGGCACATCTATTTTGCCAAGTCTACTGTTCAGTTTGTTCTAAAACTTAATGTTGTTTTTCGTCTTTGAAAGCAGCGGTGGCTGGTTCATTTTTTTTTTGGGGGGGGGGGTCTAGTCAAAAAATGTAAAATTTTTCTCGTATGTTCTTAAGAGCACAAACTACTATAAAAAATACTTTAAATACCAGTCTGAGTCCACTATCTGTCGCTTTTTAACGCTCGTTTCATTATGAGATTTGCATTTTTAATGAGCATTTAATAAGAATAGAATAGACAAGTACTAGAATTTCCAAGTCCACCTTTTTTTGAGATCAGTTAAAAAAAAGATCTATGTTCCTCATATGGATTCAAATGATTCTCATGAGGATGCAACACTTTAGGTTTGTTCCAAGGGCAGGCTTTTGTGAACCCACCACATCCTCATTTGCTTTAATCTATTTGCATAAGGCAGGCCTTGGTCTGGATTCATCCACCTAATTCCCATCATAAGGTTTTACGTAGCCGAAATTATTTGCGCTTTACAGTGAAAGGAGGGAGCCTGCAGCAGACGAGATAAATGAGGCAAAGGTGCAAAACATTCAGCTACAATCCTTTTTCAACGAAGGTGTATTTTAGAAGCCATCAGCTGTTTTAATGTACACATGCTGATGACTCGGGGGATGCAGAAAATTGTCAAAGAAACACTTAAAAATGGATTTCATGAAGGAATCTTAAAAAAGTAACGTATGCTTTGATTAACCATTTAAAAGCGGTGTTTTATTCCAAAATCCTCAAGTGTTTCTAGTTTATTCCTGAAAAAAGGTTTGTTTAAAAACACACACAAATGAGTAATCATGCAAAGCTAATAGAAAACCGCGCGCAGTCACAGAAAAACTTGTTTAAACATCTAAATATTTAGGAAATTACCATTTATCAGATTCACTCGCAGTCCGTAGTAGTTTAAAGTGGCTTGGAATTAAAAAAAATAAAAAATAAAATAAAAATAAACTGCCTTAAAAGACTTTTAATTTGTCGTTCAGGGTCTTTTTGTGTTAACTGAATAGCAAAAAAAAAATCTCTGATGGATCAATTTTTCTGAAAAGGTTGAGAGTTGTCACAAATTTTAACAGACAAATAGTAAAACCTGTGCATTATAATAGAACATAACTGGAAATATAAAAATGGAAACCAGAGAAAAATCAAGTAACGTTTCTTCAATTCTTAAATCTACACATTGTTAATGTAATAAATGATAATAAAACACACGCAAAATACGTAATACGTACACAAATATGAAACCTTACCTAAAGGCGGTGTGTCAGAGGAGTTGGAACAGATGCTGAAAACATTACGGCACTACGTATAAAACTTAAATTTCTCTAGATATTTCACGAATTACGAACAGCAACACGGTTTCAAACCCAAGCGTAGACTATACCGAGTGCGTAAAGGGATGGGGAGACCTCTTCTTAGAACGCGTCACAGGGTTTTTCTAACTTGCGCTACAGAATGGCACATTCCACGTTATACATTTTCTTTATCTAAACATTATCTTTAACGACGCCTTGACTCTAACATTTGTTATAGTACATTATTGCTAATCTATACATAATGTTTCTCTTGATTTAAAACTGATTTAAAGTGTTTTAAAGCGTATCCGCCCCTTTTAGCACTGTCTGCAACGAGAGAATGAAGAGCCAGGACCCGGAAACACAGTGCGACGCCAACAAGCGGATAACAGAGCAGAACTGTTGGTGTTTTTCGTATCTTTTAATTTTTTTTGTATCTCGAAACAATATATGTCCCTCGAGACCTTTCTTATCTTGATACGGGGACCACAGTATTTGGTGGTTCCACTTTAGGAAAGAATGGTGTTATCGATTATTACACCTTGCTGCGTTTCACCATTATATTGTTGCTGATCTCCATAGCAACTTCACCTTCCCATTTTGCATATCATTATCTCCGTTAAGTAAAATCATAGAGACACTTTATATTTCTCGTAATGGCACGGAGAACTGTTGAAAATGAAATAAATGGTTACTAGGGCTGTTTATTGGCATAAATCTGGCAATCATTCATGTGTCATGATACGGTACGTCTCAATAATTTCTGAAACTGTAACACAGACAATATATCACAATATTTAAATTGCATCTAACATACGTGGTGATTTTTCGTCCATGCAAATTCCTAGTCCTTTTTTTTTTAAAATAAAATTAATTATAAATAAAATAATGTAATAACTTATAAAACATCAATTCAACTGGTTTCCACAACAAAATATATATTTGAATTAAAATGTATTTTTTTTAAGGTAGTAAACAGTGGTGGTGATCCTGTTCAGCATAATGAGGCAAAATAAAAGCCCTCATCTCTGTGAAGAGCCACAAAACTTACATTTATGCTAATTACATAATTATTTAAATACTTAGCAATGTTTGCATCAGCCGAACGTCTTTTTACTTGACTTAGTGAGACAACAGGCACTCTGGAAATCTGATGTACTAAGCAGAATTTCAACGATAAAATAAATTCCAAATGTTAATGTTAAGTGTGTGCTTTGTTTTCTTCTGTCATGGTGATTAATACAAAAATTCCTTTCAATAATCTCATGTTGCTCTAGCTCAAAGGCTTCAGATATTGACGCGTCAGGATGAGACTGGGTCAGTCTGGCCTAGTGCTTGGTTAAAAATAAATCATTCTTTTGAATTAAAAAAAAATGTATTTGAATTGAATCCCTTTAAATAGTAAAAAAATATAAAAAAATGTGGAAATTAAAATCCAAATGTGTTGACTGAAGAGCCGCAATAGAGCAGTCCAAGAGCCGCATGGACTAACCACTCAAGTACTAAATACCAACTACTATAAAGTCGCTTGCAGACCAAAAGAGATGACGCGCAGTAGAACGACTTCCGGCAACGACAGCGTGAGCGATCGCTGGCGACAGCCTCTGTGCGTGGCCATTGATCAGAGATGATAAAAGTTTTATTTTTTTTTGCATTAGGAAAGATTTGAGCAAACATAGTGTTACAACATTAACCTCAAGTAGAGAAAAAAAACAAAACGAGATATTTCAGTGTAGTCAATAGTTCAGTTCTTTTAAATTTTGCAGAGTTTTGATTGCTTTGGGGTTCAATGATCCTAAGAGAGTCTGAAAATAAATCTTTAAATCCATTTTGAAGTGGGGGTGTTAGGTTTTCGCTCAGACCATTTGTGTATGTAATACTTTGCTAAAGTGATGATTAAAAGTTTCAGGGTAAAAAAATCCAGAAAAATTAGTTAAAAAAAAAGTATGACTTTATGCTAATAAGAAGTGATTATCACGATCCACATCCAATAGGAGTAAAGTATTTTCCAGAACCCCTCTGTGAGCACACACTGTTCCTCGTTCATGACGGATAATGCACGTAATTCGATTGCAGTATTTATGTACGAATGTATCTTTCCCTCGTAATTTTAAATGGGGAAAATAGCAGATTTGTTATTAACATTCATCACATTGCTTGATGGGCGACTAAACAGTGGTACGTCCACTAGCGACGGTTCCGTTGATCTCTTTTGTTCTGCACGAGGGTTAAGAAACACTGAGCATGGCTTATTTCTGCCAGTTTACCGCCATTTTGGCTCGATACAAGTATTGCCAAATTAAATATCCAGATATTTTAAGGAATCGATTTTTTTTTTCTTACACCACTAAAACGTGCAGTATTCAACAAACGAAGATCAAGCACGTTTATATCTGAGATTTTCCTTTATTTGTAAATAAAGGAAATTCTCCCGTTACTTTGGTCCGAAGGTTGATTTCCTGATAAATCGGGGACTCTTTAGATTCATTGTTGCAACTCTTGTTATTGTTGGTCTGGTAGCACACGATATGGAAATGAAGCAACCGTTTAAACTGCCCTCGCAGTTCCTCAGAAACAAGAAGCAGTCTACGGAAATCTTTCTGCAGAGGACATCCCGTATGGGTCCACTCTGAAGGATATCAAACTTCCTCCATGCTGCCAGCCAAGACACAGCAAGCTACAAGAGAACTTCAAAGCAGGATTTCACATTCCAGCCCGAAAACCACATGCAGTGGAGTCCTCGACCAGTCCCAAAACCACTCTTTAACAACGTTTCAATTATTTTTCAAAGGAATGCAGTGCAGAAACAGATAATTCCAGGCTATGTTTAGTTCTTAAAGACCTGGACATCCTGACATTCTCCAAAAAACAATCCTGTATATTTCAGAGAAGACGCCATTGAAGCTATGCAAAGGTTATTTATGAGCCATTCTGAAAATTCCATAGTAGAGCGAGAGAATCTGCTGACTGGAGTAATAGAAAAAGACCTAAGGGAATAGCAGAGCATGCCATCATTATACTGGTCTATTATTGCTGGTATCTCTAGCACTCACACCGCCAGCAGTGTGATTTAGTCTAATGGTACCAACAGGTTATTGGAGAGCAGCACCGTAAAAACAGACAAGATCAGCAGCACAGATTCAAGGAATCGACGGCCCCTTCAGAGAATCAAACCAAGAGTCTGTTTTTGATAAAAGAAACAAAAAAAAAGAATTGGTTAAACCACGTCATTGACTAAAATTTCTCTGAATTATTGCATTGATGTGCTTCAATTTTAAGATGCCAAACACTCAAGAATTTGTGCAGGAGGAGACACAAGCTGCATTTTTATAAAAACAATTCATTCCAACAGTTCATAGCCTACTGTAAAGGTTGCAACTAAACCAATAAATGAGCCTAAATCAATGAATCTGAAAATAAAATGGCAGAAAAGTAGAGAATTTTAGTTTGTGCACAGTAAAAGTTTTTACTAGCAAAATCGAAAAGGTATAATTTTTGGTTGCTATGGAACAGTCAGTGGCATAGTCCCCCTTGCCAATATAAGTTTCTTTCCTTAGCTGAGATTGTGATTTGAAAAATCCGTTTTAACATTTTCAGTAAACAAATCAGTGATTGGAAGTGTGTCATGCATATTAGGAGGTTGCATCGTCTTTGCGCCTCTATTGCGGGCTCTGCAGCGTGACATTGATTTTAAACAGGAAGTGCCACAAATGTGTAAATAATGCATGGATTTTTTTATTATATATGTATAGCGCCTGCAGGATCAAAATGAGTACAGAAAAATGCCATTGTGCATACTTCAATACGTAAGTTTATGGGGTCAGATATTTTTTTTACGCAAGTCTCGATTTTAACCAGATAGAATTGTAATTTCCTGAAGGAAACAAGAGTGCCCTGCCGATGGTCACATGATCTGTAGTACTTTTACAGTCTTGTGAACTTAAAACTAGACTAGAAAGACTAAGGCTCTAAATCTTGAAAACTGATGGAAAAAGGTGCAGGACTCTCAAATGAAGAAAAGTGTGTGTGTATTAAAACACCCACCTCCCCTATAGCTGCGACGCCCCTTTAAGAGAGTGACTTCGCTCAACATTCTGCTCTTTACCGGTTGGTCGAAAATGTTTGGAGTCAGCTTCTCTCCTCCTTCGCTGGGAAATCTTTGAAAGACTTTACAACAATTTTTTAAAAAAGAAATAACTGACAGATGCCAGTGGTACCAAAAGTAATATCTCACCATTCCTTTATTATCTGGGGATATTTAACCCTTATTTATTTGAAATGTCCAACATTTAGCAATAAAGTGACCCGTCCACTCATCTGTCCAGCACTCACTTAATTATCTGGTTACTGAAGTAATAATTGACTAATCGATGAGGAGCTTGAATTTTACGTGTGAGGTTATTTGTTTCAATAATTTTCTTTTATTCAGTAAATCTTTTAATGTCTTTAATGGTTCAAGTCTTTATTTCTTAAAATGTGTAAGCCACAGGGTTTGCAGTAAACTGGGATCCATACTCAGGAATGAAGTGAAAACCTTCTGGAAAAGATCTTTCGATCATTCTTTTTTTTTTGCATTCAATTAGTGAAAGTGCTTTTCTTCCTGTTTTCTTCTAAACAAATAGTTGCATCGTAAATGATGGAAGCGCCCTGCCAAGAAAAGTTCAAGTGCAGTGCGAGTCTCGGCCTGGGCTGCAGTGTTTCTGGACACCTTAAGAGCAATGCTGTGCTTTGTGGAATAGCAATATGTAACACTTTAAAGTTTGTGAAAGCAATTAACAAAGCAAGATATCAAAGAAAAAAAACACTTCTGAGGAAAAACCGTAAGGATATCTGAATGTAAAAATGCACATTTTTGAGGCGTGGCATCCTCTTTGAATGCTGTTGAGCGCTTTTCTCTTCATCATTTTTTTGCCCCCATAATTCTTTTAAAATGCATTGTATAATATGTATTTTTGATTGAGTGGATACAGATTTTATGGCTTTTTGTTGATTAAGAAGTCCTTCCCGACGCAGCTCAGGTGTTTTGAGGCCAAATGTCTTTGCAGCTTTGATGCCTCATTTGATAAAATTCTTCAGTGTGCCCCAAGAACCCGCCTTTACGAAACCAAATTTAATGTATTCTGCATCATGTTTTCTCACCACACACTTTGAGCTTTTGCTTGTTGCATTACAGACCGGCCATTAGCTTTTCTCTTCAGAAATTGATCCATTTTGCTGTGGACTAAAGCCTCGTACAGACCAAAAGAGACGAGCAGTGACAGGAAGGCGCGATCCCATTCAAGAAAAAAAATAGATGGTGTAGTTGCCTCTTTGGCCCAGAGAATCTTTGGATTAGGTACATATGTTTCCTTTTTGATCTCTGCCCGTTTTTTGCAAACTCAATGTGGAATACTCATTTTAAAGTGGTATGAATTGACTGCCACCTGTTGGTTTTGTAGTAGTTATTGTGTGGACACATTTTTTTTTAATTGGCCTTTAAGACGGCCCACCAATTTACAAGAGTTGGAGGCTTTTTCCCAAGAAGAAGGGGCTGTTTTACCAACAGAGAATATAAAGAACCTCCTCGACAACTACCTCAAGAGACTTCATGCTGCTCTTGATGTTAAAGGGGGAATAGAAAATATTAAGAGCTTTAATCAGGGTCCTTTGGGAAGTTTTTGTTGAGGAAACACAGTTGTTTGACATCAAATGCTTCACCCAGCCATCAATCTAAAACAAATACCAATATTTTAAAAACCAAGCAGTCTTTCTCAGTGGAGTCCACAATGTGTCGTAGCACAGAGACATCTGAGATTTTTGTAAGTGTGCAAGCAATCATTCCTTTCTCAGGAATCGCTGAGGTGGTCTGGAATGTGTCAGTGGTTTTGGGCATGGATGGGTGGAGCATTCGGCTTAGAGGAGGAGGATGTCTGTGTGCTTGTGTTTGTTCACTTTCGTTGTAGTTTGTGATGCTGCACAGTTTACATGATGCAGATGCTTCTTCCTCATGCCTGCATTTATCTAGTTATGCAAGATTGAGCCTGGAGACGGATCAAAAGTTCTCGTGAATCTGAGTGGAATTGGGGATGGAGAGCAGATATGTTCGGCTGCATCGATTCCAGTGTGAAGCCACTTTTAAGGTCTACCCACAGCTAATTATTACTGGGTGCTTGGGTAGTTACCTCTATGATAACCATGCTGATGGTGGGATAGTCTTTTTGAGGTGTGAGGGTGAGGGGGCCTCTATTGCCCAGACGTGGCTAGTGATTTATTGGCCTTGTTTCATCTGGAGAGCCACGTATTGATTAGATCCCTCTCCGTTTTGCTGCCATTTGTCTTGTCCCTCCCGTACCAACTGACGGACAGAAATGCTTATGCTCACTTCTTCTTCTACCCCTGCTCTCTCTCATTGCTCTCCGCCTCACCTTAATGGAAATGCAGCCAGCCACCCGAGGCTGCAAATCCCAGGTTCCGAACGGCCGTGGGGAGAGCTGTGCAGGAAGAAGTGCATATTCAGATCTACATGTTCCCTTCCATGTATAATAGAGAGGCTTTCAGAGGCCAATTGCTATAGCGAAGGCACTGGAGATCAAGGAGCGCATTGGCCCATCTTTTTAAAAGCAAGGCTGAATTCTCAGTTTGTCATTTTAAATTATTAACAAGGGTCATTTTTAGAATTCTCCTCACACTGTTCATCCCTTCCCTGCTGAAATTCACTGCCATCACTAAGACCCCGAGACCACTGACATTGCAGTGTGAAAAGAAGTGCTATAGTGTGAAAAGGAAAAAAAAAAAGCCAGAGCTGGTGTTTCTGAGAGAGTGCAAGAGAATGTACTGGGCAATGGTTTCATGTGTGAAAAAAATCTGTAAACAAAGAATCCTGTTAAATGTAAGTGTAGAGGCCTTTACACACCTTTGTATCTGCATGCAGTAGATCTTTCATTTGAAGTACGTGAGCTCTAATGTGACCTTACACACCAGCTAAAAAAAGCGCAGTGTGTAAATGCATCGGTTTACAAGAAATGCAGCGAATCGTGTGGTTTTTTTTTCAGGCAGTGTGTCTAACTGATGTGATTGGCTTGTTTGGTCACATGTCTTCACCTGAGTAAGGCAGCAGTAGACGGTGCTCGAGAACCTAGAATGGCAGAAAAACTTTTTCCATAATCAAAAAAGAAATATTCAGTCATTGGGTTCAAATAAACCAAGAAGAACACCCCTTTTCAACCTAAACCACTGTTTATATTGCCATCTATGCCTTTGTATCTCCTTACCATCTTCACATTGCCTCTCTCATTGGCTGCAAATTATTTCAGTAGAACACCTTTCACACTGCACGATTGTGACTTGCCAACGGCTCTAGATTTTTGCACTCCAAATATCTCACAAGCTGCTTTAGACTCTTGCAGAGAGAGTCTTTGGTACGTCTTTGGGCACTTTTTCCATGCGATTCTGGGCAGTCACATATGATTGTCTGTGACTGAAGATAGGGTATAAAATTGTGCAGTCTGAAACCGGCTTCAAGAGAAGTGGTTTGAATTGCTTCTGTGCCACTGTGTGGCATGGAGAGAAATGCAGTTCACCGCAGCGTCATCTAGCGTTCCAGAGAAGGTCTGTACACTGGTTTTTAAAGAGAATCAACGCAGACAGCTGATGATGCAGCCGCTGCAGTGCTACTGATGCCTGGGTGTGTAAAGGCTTTCAATCCTTTTTCATCAATGAACAAAATGCAGTGAATGTATTAAAGAAATCCAAACCAAATACCATTTTAGGTGTGCCACCGTTTGCCTGCAGCAACGCTTCTAGGTCGACTTACACCATTTTTGAGGGAACCAAATACCCTGCGGGAGCCATTCAGTCACTTCGCTTCATGTTCTTTACGCTGAAGATGACTTTGGCTGTATGTTCAGGGTTATTGTCTAGCCGCAGAAAATAATTGTGGCATTCATTCATCTCCCTGATGGTATTGCATGATGGTATTTAACCAATAACTCATTAAGCTAATATTTACGTGTGTCAGAATGTGGTTGTGAGCAATGGGTCTCATTGGGAAAAACCATTAATCCAAATCTCCAACTCCATTTGCAGAAATGCAGTCCCAAATGTTCAAGATCCTCCAGAATGCTTCACTGTTGCAGACATTATTGAAGCATTTGCAGGCCTTCAATGAACAAGCTGCCTTCTGCTACAGACAAATATGTCAATTTTTCATCCCATCAGTCCATTTATTGCTTATATTTTGGTGCATACTTGACCGGTTCCCATGTCGGATGGGAATGATGTCCATGAGCACTTCTAGCCAGAGTTCTCCAATCAGTAGATAGGTCTGCCTTGGTTTTACTGCAAGTTCTGAGCCTTTCGCCAAGGCTGAACATCTTCCAATTTCAAAAGGTTAAATAGTGTCTCCCCTTTAGCGTTGCCCTTTTATTTATGCTTCTTCAAAAGAGCTTGAACAGCACATCTTCAACATGGACGAAGCAGTATAACCATCTTGCTGTGCCTAGTCTTTCCATAAGAAGCTGTCTTTCTCAAGCTCACCTTGGTAGCAGAGTTCCTCACCAGTTTTAAAGCTCCTGTATCTGTTTCAGTTCATCTAATCTATGTGTGACATTGATGATCACAACCACCTTTTTGGTAGATTTGATTGATCATACACCTGTAATCGTACAAAATCATGAGGCAAATGTTAGTAACACCAAACATCGAAAAACAGGGTTTTCTTTTCTTTGTTTTTGGAAATTCCAAAGTGAGCAAACAATCATATTTCTTGAAAGCAGTCTCTATAGCTTTTTTTAGTAAGAGGATTCATTCCCCGGCCCTGATGCACTCACATAGACTCAGGTTTCTTGGATAATTAATAGGCTCCAAAAGGACTAGATGCTCCATGTTGGAGATTTCTCATCAGTCCGCTGCAGGAAAGAAATAGATCTTCACTCAGCTCACCGGTGCCTACGGTTCTCGTACGGCTTGCCTTCTCAGCGTCCTGGATTTGCTGTAGTGCACAATAGTTTTCTTTTGCTTCGACACTCTTCTGACAGAGCCATCTCTTTTCTGTTTCTTCTCACGTAATCTACTTTTCCTAATGGAATGGTGATTACAGCCCTCGTGCTTCTATAGTAAAAGAGAATGCATGGGGGCCGATAGAGCTGGAAGTTGTTTGTTTCTTTGCAGGTCATCATTTAGATGCAATTGTCTTATGTTGAACAGTAGCTAGAAAGCTCGAAATGCCTTCCTCCTTCGCTTTTCCATCTCCCCTTCTCTCTCTTTCGTTCTTTCTTTCTTTCTCTGGGATGAAAGCCACAATGCAGTCAAACTGATTAGTTTATCCACCATACAGAGAAGACAAGCTCATACCTACTGGTGCCAATGCAGCTAGCTATATGCTTTTATATCTTGCACTGTTTTGTCAGTCAACTGTTTTTTTAGAGCCCCTATTATAGAACTTTGATAATTGCCTTTCCTATTAGAGCTGACAACCTTTGCCCAAACCCGACAAGGCCTTTCAGGCTTGGACTCCATTTACATGGGCTCAGGAGAGGCTCGGCCATGTACGTTCATGTGCTGCAGAGCTGAAGATCTTTGCCTGAGCAAGGGCTATGCAATTAATCGCAATCGCAAAAAAATCGTGGTTTAAACAGGCTGCAATTTTATCTGTTAATTAATTAATTAATTTTTTTATTCAGAATGCGTTCTTGTGCGCATGGTTTTATTATGTAATATGTTATTGTTATGTCTGAAAATAAGGTTACTTTTCAGACTTTATTTTTTTTTCATGTTGTCTGACAGTTGATTGAAGTTTTTTGCAAACATTTAGAATTGTATGGATGTATGTATGTATGTGGCTTGTTGGAAAAAGCAAAAACAGTTGCTAAAATAGCAAATGGAATTGCTTTGAAAAATGGCAATGTAATCATTTGGTTCATATTGCACAGCCCTAGCCTGAACCCAACACGGCCAGGACCTGACGAATCCAGTAGGGGTTGCATAAGTAAATCCGGTTCGGGTCAGGGTAAACTCTCTCGAGCGGCCTGATCACTGTTCTTGTTCCTATGTTTAAGGAAAAGTTGAGTTTTAAATCTCTTTAAGAAAAAGAGAGTCAACTTAATCAATGAAACGAGGCGCCAATAACAAGGAATCTTTAACCCATATGTTGTGACACAAACATTTCCCCTTGAAACATTTCCATCATGGTCTGTTACATGATGGAGCTCATTTTTCTATCTCTAGTGTTTCATTGTTTGCAAATATTTAATGATTATGAAACAGTTTTTTTTATATTTGCATTTGTTTGGACAAATGTAACTTTTACCAATTAATACCCATCTACTAGGGATGTAACGGTACGCTAAAATCGTATTCGGTTCGGTACAGTGTCTTGGAGAGTTCGGCTCGGTTAATTCGGTTCGGTACAAAAAAATAAAAACTTACATAATCTTTATTTTGAAAAGCTGCCAATACACAATAGAATTCTTGCATAAAATAAAAAAAATTGACACAGTTGGGTGATATTTTAAATAAATTGCACTCTTTATAAAGAAAAACACGTTTTTTTTAAATAAAAAATTAAATACTGTAACTAGTTAGGACCTGAAAACTTTTAACACTAGCAACAGCTTCAGCTTGTATATAAACAAAACTAACTATTCAAGTTTTAGGCTAAAAAGATTAACCTATCCACATTTTCTGAAGAGAGCACAGATCTGGTTGCAGTGACAATATCTCCAGCAGTAAAAAATGTTAGATGTGTTGCCTGCCCGATCTCCGTGGAACAATGTCGGCATACAACTTTACATTTATCCACTCGTCTATCCCC
>SRMA01025200.1:0-127468 GCA_007224835.1 Danionella cerebrum | reverse complement strand
GCCATATTTGTACACCCAGCGCTGCACGCGGACGTCATCGCCCATCTCTGCCATAGCGCGGTCGTAACGAAAACAAAAAAAACTACATTTCCCACAATGCCTTTGGCTACGGTAGCCGCAACAATGTTTCCACAATCCGCATCCATATCCATACTCACGAGCGAAACTACAGAGCTGCCGTCTCTCACACATTGAACGTAAGACTCTCGCATTTGAGTGATCTCTCACGCTACAAACCCGATTTCTCATGCTAAAATACATTTCAAGATGTGAAATGGGCACAGCTCATAGTTTATCTGCGATGTTTTTGAGCCTGACGATAAGATGATGATCGATCTGCATCGTCTTCAGTCTGTGAGGGTTTTTTTCCGCTAAACATTCACTTGGACAGTTTCACAAACTTGGACAGTTTGATCCTTCATTAATGGAGTTATGTGGGTTTTCATAAGCTGACAAAAATCAAAAGGATTTATACTAGAACAACAAGCATACAATTGTTTCTATGCAACTGAATTGTCACTTGAATAAGCTATAAATAATGAGTTATTTAACATTAAGGAGTAGTTACATTTATTTTACATTAAAATAATTATTAATTAATTATTAAATAATTATTATTTTACATCTGGGGGTGCCCAGATTCCTTTAAAGGTTTAAAGGGGGGCTCGACTAAAAAAGTTTGAGAACCACTGTATTATTACTAATGTGGGGGCAATCTTACTAGCTATTATTAGTAATTTGGGGACAATGTTACTGGCTATTATGGTATTACTAATGTGGGGGCAATGTTGCACTGGAACAGTGATGGTGATAACGAATGGTGGACTTTAGAGTGATGAGTGGGGGCAAAGAAAAACATTACAGCCTTTTTTTGTTACTTTTACTGTTTACTGCCTGTTCATGTTACATGTTTGGCTGTTAACTTTTACACAGTTAATATAAAATATTTTACAAGAGTATTCGTTGCGTCTTATAAGCCAAAAAATACGGTAATCACTTTTCCTTGCTTGTTATTGATGAATTTTTGTCATTTTCACAAAATAAATTATTTCATGTTGGTGGAATCTATTTGTGCCATTTTGGAGCAAAATGAGTCACTGATTTAAAGAATCCTAAAAATTGTCATTCAAAATAGCATGACTAACTTCAAAAACTTCAAAACATATCTCTTCCAAGACCTTTTGAGCTACAGTGACAAAACTGGTCTGGTCTGCCTCAGTTTGCTATATCTTTAGCTATACATCTATATCTTCAGACTGTTACCACTAGAGGAATTCTGGGAAATCGCTGATGATGCTTATAATTTTTCCATTTTCCAAGGGGTCAAACTTCATGACACTCATAGAAACTTCAAACCGACCACACTTGTGAAGGTTATAAAGTAATAATTGTGAACCATTATGCAAAATTATTTGAACCCTAGGCTCTAGAAGGGGTTAAATATTTACCATAGACTTTACATGGCCAGTAAAAATAAATAGAAAAAGGCAACAGATATATTCAAGACAAAACGTCATAGAGAAATGGGGGTTTGTTTATGTTAATCACAGAAATAACGTTAATTTTATGACATCATAAACATCTTCCTAGCAACCAAACGGTTTACCCTAACAACCAGTTTTACATATCTCTATCTCAGAATACGAAAATCATAGTGACATGCGGGTTGATTTATTTCACGGAGGACATTATATGATGTCACTTACTCCTCTATAGCAAACAATTTTCTATACATCAGCTCAGGAAAGTCATGGAGACAAAGTGGTTGGTTTATATGACTAACATTCTTAAAATAGTTAAACTGCACTTTTACGAGCCAACATCGGAGTTTGTAGAAACTTTTTTAACCATAGTTATGTACAGTTATCTACATTCTTAGTGAAAAAAAAACTTTTTCTCCATTTAACACTTATTGATTTAAAGAATTTAGGAATTTCTTTTCATTTGGAAGCTCCCGTTAATTATAAAGTCAGGTTCATTATAGAGCTCATTATCTTTCGACGGGCACTAACAATATAAGCAGCTCAACGTTAGTAGTTGTAAAATCAATCATTGTTTGCTGACAGCAGCCATGCTTATTCAATCAATTAAATAAGCTGTTAGTGTATAAAAATGATCAATCAGCATGGGGGAGGGGGTATTCTCAAAATCCACATAGAACAAGTTGGATTTAAGAGATTGGCTTTGCTTATGACCGTGATGGTCTGGTTGCGGTTTTAACGTTAGTGGAGCTGAATGGGTAAAGTGACTTTGGAGAGTCAGGCAATCATGAATTGCCTGTGTGATCATGCCGTACATCTCTGTCACCACATGGGCATATGGACACAAGCATATACAGACAGGGTACAATATCTGCTAAATGAGGGAAGGTTAAGGTCCTGCACATTGCTGTACATGAGGAGAATTTTAATGGGAAAACCCATCCAGTCCTGCTGGGCGATGCCCTTTATTTCCTTCATTAACTCAGCACAGGGAGAGGTAATGGTCTACATGGCTGACTGTACACAGTTGTGCGGGCTCTTTAATTCACTAGTGCTGCTCCAAATACAATAGTAATGGATTCTTCTGTCAAAGTTAACCACTTGTCGTCATCTTGCCTTAGAGAAAAACAAATTACATTTCTCTAGCGATATTGTCAGTAATCTCATCCCTGAAAACAAGGCCGGTACGGTAATAATGAAAATCAGTGCTGATGCAAGTGATGAGCTACTGTGGCATTAGATTTTGACATCTATAGAAATATTAAACGCTCGTGTTTCTATAAATGGATGAATTTATATAGCTGATTCACATTCCTGCATTTCAGAACATAAACTGGAAGACTCATTCATACTTAAGACAAAAATAACATTATATTAACAAGTTTCAGGAGGAGTTATCAGGGATCGTTGCATCACTCGTTACAACTCCCCTATATATACACCCAACCAACTAGGGATGCGACGGTACACAAACTTCACGATTCAGTATGTGCCTTGTTGTTTAACCATGGTGTCATGTTACAAGGGTCACATGTTCAGTTATTACATATTGTTGTGTTCCCTTTCAGACATTAAGGTGGATGGGATTTGTGACGTCAAACGGTTGAGACGGCAGTTAGAACCACATGGTACGGACTCAAGACGTGGTTAATGTTCATTCCTATTTTTTGTAGTTTTGAGTGCTTACAGAGCATCTTCTGTATGTTTATTGATTGTGTACTATTGTGTTTTATGAACAAGAGGCATCGGTCATTCACATTTATTGAGTATATCCCCCGCTTTACAGTTTTACTCGCATGGTTTTCAGTTCGGTTCTGATTTTTATCATCTTTTTATAGATACCACGAACAGACAATAGGTGTTTGATAGAATTCACTATTTTCCTAAATCAAACATCAATATACACCTAAAAAAATGGACACTTTAAATAAACAATATAAAGAAAACTTAACAAGTACTGGAGCACAGTATTCCGTAAGTACTAGTGCAACATAACTTTAATTGCTTAACTCATTCACAGAATATCTCTCTTTCGCTGTGTTTGTGACTTGCTCGAATTCGCTTGCAGAGGTGCTGTGTGATGACGGTGCAGATGTGCGTCATGTTTCATGTGTTGCTTTTAGCAAAACTACATTTGATAAAACAGTGCTTGCATATTGTTTACTGTTTTTTTTATCCAACTTTGTCATATTCGACAGCAAAACTGAAATGTCCCCAAACCACAGTATTAAAAGTTGACATTCTCCTCCGCCGGCCACACAAAGATGAAAAAAGAGCGGAAAAACAAAAATGTTCAGCAAATCAGACTTATGCAAAAGGAGACGCATGAAACACGAGCGCTCATCTGCATCGTCTTTAGACCACTGTTCCTGGTTTCAGGACTTGAGCTAATCCGCTCGCTGCTGAAGAAGCTCATGCCCACCTTACACAATTGTTTATTTCATTGTTGTATTTGAATTACCGTATTTTTCGGCTCATAAGACGCACCCAATTTTAAAAGAGGAAGATCTAGAAAAAAAAGATTCTGAACCAAATACTGTTGTAACTTTCAACTGTGTAAAAGTTAACAGCCAAACATGTAACATGAACAGACAGTAAACAGTAAAAGTAACAAAAGAAAAGTCTGTAATGTTTTTCTTTGCCCCCACTCATCACTCTAAAGTCCACCATTCGTTATCATCATCACTGTTCCAGTGCAACATTGCCCCCACATTAGTAATACCGTAATAGCCAGTAACATTGTCACTACATTACTAATAATAGCTAGTAAGATTGCCCCCACATTAATAATAATACAGTGGTTCGCAAACTTTTTTAGTGGAGCCCCCCTTTAAACCTTTAAAAGAGTCTGGGCACCCCAGATGTAAAATAATAATTATTTAATAATTAATTAATAATTATTTAATGTAAAATAGATGTGACTACTCCTTAATGTTAAATAACTCATTATTTATAGCTTATTTAAGTGACAATTCGGTTGCATGGTGTTAAGATATGATCCTTATGCGCTCTTACCTGGTTAGGAACACTACCCAATTGCAGAGCACGTTACTTACATTTGTTATCTAGTATGTACATGTGTGAGATGTACCATTGAGAGATGATTTGAGTTTGAGTTTATTAAAGAAGAGTTTCAGCCATTGAGAGCGTTTTGTTTTCCTCACGCGAGCAAGAGAGAGAGAGAGAGAGAGCGCTCATCTGTGCACCTGATGTCAACACATGGAAACAATTTTATGCTTGCTGTTCTGATATAAATCCTTTTGATTTTTGTCAGCTTATGAAAACCCACATAACTCCATTAATGAAGGATCAAACTGTCCAAGTTTTTGTCCAAGTGAATGTTTTAGTGGAAAATCAACTCACAGACTGAAGACGATGCAGATCGATCATCATCTTATCGTCAGGCTCAAGAAACATCGCAGATAAACTATTAGCTGGGCCCATTTCACATCTTGAAATGTATTTTAGCGTGAGAAATCGGGTTTGTAGTGTGAGAGATCACTCAAATGCGAGAGTCTTACGTTCAATGTGTGAGAAACGGCAGCAGTTTCGCTCGTGAGTATGGATGCGGAAGCACCGCTGCGGCTACCGTAGCCAAAAGGCATTGTAGGAAATGTAGTTTTTTTTTTCGTTTTCGTTGCTATGCTATGGCAGAGATGGGCGATGACGTCAGCGCGCAGCGCTGGGTGTACAAATATGGCCGCGGCTTCGGCCTAGCTCCGGAGCTCTTACGCCTCTCATACGGCCGTGACCGGAATTCGCGGCTCTCTGCATTCGGTCTATAAGTTGCACCAACTTTTCCCCCTCAGTTTTGGAGAAGAAAACATGCGTCTTATGAGCCGAAAAATACGGTATTTTGCGTTTCTACTTCAAACACTGGACTAAAATAAAAGACCTGTTCTTGAGTTCTAGAAGACACTGACGTACTGTCTTTACTTCAATATTGACATACACTCGTGTGAAAAAGTTTTTGCCCCTTAATGATATCTTAAATAAATATATTATATATGCATGTTTGTCACTCTTTAGCAATTTAACTAGTTTGATGAACAGACGCATTAGTCAAAGACAACACAAGTAAACACATAATAAATTTTTTGAATGAATGTCTTTGTTAATAAGGGTAAATAAAAACTTTAATGATGTACTTTTTTCAATTATAATTTGTGTTTGCTGTTTCCTACTGGGTTTTAAGGTGGCTTTTAACTGGGGGTTGGCTGACATTTTTGGTCCCCTACTACCTGCTACCCTACGTCCCTGCTACCTCCCCTGTATAAAGCTCATTCCGATTCTGATTCTAAATTAGAAAAGCTGGGGTCACGTCTGGGGTTGTGTTTTTATATGTTCTATGTTTCTGTTTTAGACCTTGCTAGCCAAATATTCATAAAAGTTTTAGGTAGATGACCATGTTGTGCTTGTTTGTAGTTGCTCTATTGTAGATAGTCATTCATCCCTGGAACCAAATCTGAATTATTATATTGTCTTGTTTGGATATCTAAAAATGTAAAAATGTGTACCACATTGCTAAGTATTTTGTAGTCCTTTGTAAATTAAAGAAGCAACAAATTCAAGGCTTGATTTTCAAAAGATCGCAATCTGGAAAAGATTAGTACGTCTGCAAGTCATCACAAGGCCTTAGTTTTGGATTTACAAACTGTTTTGCAAACATCCCTGAAATGCTGTAACTAACTAACGAACCAACAGGTGGCACTCAATTCATGGCGTTTTAAAAATTATTATAAGCACTGTGTGAGCAAAAACACAAGCAGTTATCGTGTACGTGCAGTAAGCCACAATTGCAGAACAAAAAACAAGACAGTACTCGCTTCGGAGGCCATTACGCTTGCTGTTTGTAAACACAGCAGTGACAGAGTGTGACAACAACGACAAACTCCACCTCCCCATCTTGAAAAAAAAATACCCAGTTTATCCTGTACACATGAACCATGGGGGCGGATTATATCAAATACGATTCACCTCTGCCAGCGTTTTCAAACAGGCAGGGTTACGGGGCTGCAGTTTCGGGTGGATGGACAGCGTGACCAAGCAGAACCAACCAGGTATGTGTGGTCAGGGCCTAAGTCTAAGCCAAAAGTGATTATTAGGGGCCAAGATGCTTCTACTTCCTCTACCACTATTGAAGTTAATGCCACCCATGAACCACTTGTGGGAAAGTTAGGAAAGTTGGCACACTTACTGCGAACACTCTAATTTACAAGCTGACCAAATTTGTACTTTCTAACTCAAACAGTCTACTGACCACTAGGTCCAATTGCATGTATGTTTATGCCTATAAGTTTTAAACTGTACGTCATATAAACAATTTTCCTCTGCTTCCTTGGTTCAAGCCAAATCGAACTGACTATATGGCGTCGTTTTCCGCCATTTTGAAATTTGCAAAAGAAAACTACTTTTGCAAACTTCTTGTTGACTGCTTGTACAAACTGGTCATAAAGCTATAACTCTGCAATGCTTTAGCCTGTTAACACTAAACTTGATCTATGGTGTAACAACCAGGTTGCATGCAGTGTTTCAGCATTGTGTCCTCTAGTAGTCTGGAGATATTTAAAAAATAGCATTTCGGACTGTATTACCCAAGTTGTTTGTCCCAAACACATAAATTTGATCTCAACACGATTGTTGTTGCAAGTTGAGTTGAACCGTGTCTAATTTTACCTGGTTGGCCATTTTGGTTGTCAGCCATTTTGAATTCTATCAAAAAACACTAACTTTTTTTTTTTCTTTTAGCTTGTTTCATTAATCCTTTAATGCCATTGTCCCTTTGTCTACCCGAGCAGAAGGACGACAATTTTACCATAGCCTGTCTGGTGGCTGTTTTATTTAAAAAGCTTAATTTTTGTCGTCTTCATTTGTTTTGAGTTCAGAGTAGTTATTTGATCATGTTCTCATCACAATCGAATAGCTCTGGAATTCAATTGAAAAATCGAGTACTGAAATGCTTTTACATCTGAAAAAAAGTTTATTGTCAAATTGATGTATTGCTTGCATGCAAATACCTATGGATCTGAACCATAAGTCTATGTAATTCTTATAATGTCACCAAAAGCCAGAATTCTGAAACCTGGTATACTTTGATTGACTGCATGTACCTTGTGAAGTGAAGTGTTAGTCTTCAAAAAAATTATTTAATTTTGAGTCAGATTTTCAGTGTTTTGATAAAGTCTGTGTGTGCAGAGAAATGAAGAATATGTCAAAGAAAATGATAAATTTGTGTTTAGTAGGTGTCTGTCTTTGTTAAGAGTTTAGAAAGAGTTCTGAAATATGTGTAAACACTAGTTAGCGATTGAAAAAAACGGTCTTATTATCATTGTTGACTGACTGTTATTCAACTTTTAAACCTAGTTAAGCTTCCCCTTTTAAAGCGAATTTCTTTGTCATTGCACTATTCTGCACGTAATTTGTTCTAGTTTTATATATTTTGTAACAAACCTGTGCTTATAATACTAATAATAATAATAATATCCTTTGCTTTGTTTTAAATCAATACCACAATGAAAAAAAGAAACAGAAACCTGGCACAACTTGGTTATAGTGCTCTTTTTTTCTTAATGTATTGCCAAAATGTATCTAATCTGGAAAAAAAATTATCCAAATTAGTTTCGTGATAGGATCTAAAAATTTTGGTAATTGTGCAAGCAAAAAAACCTAATTGACACATTCCTAATCAATTCTGTAGAGTAATAGATCCAAGTGTGGTTAGCTTATGCACTCATCCAACTTGAATCTCAAACATTTATGTGTCATAAAATTTTAACTTTTAGACCCATTTTGAAGGAAAACATACAAAAGAAGTGTTAGCGCGAAGAACAGCATTAATAGCAAACATCTAAAATCAACTTTATACGGTCAATTAACTGATACAAAAACCACACAGAGCACAGCCCCCACAGCACATGAATACTCTAAACCCTGTTCACACCATTTTTATGGGATTGCATCTCCTCTAGAGCCACCATCACTGTAAATGATTGGTGTGAGAGCAACCAATTTTTCAAGACTGCTCTCTTACTGTAGTAATCTCCTTGCCACAGACCACTCCATCTTACTTTTGATATGCGTTATCTGCAAAGGGAGTCTTCCCCAGGACACGTCCATGGGGGTGACTGATCACGAACAAATAATAGCATGTGTTTTATTCATTATAGTGTAATTACCTCAAAGCATGCAGGTGTGAGGAATGCATTGGTTAATGGTAAAAATCACAATGACAAGCATACACTTGGCATGATCTTCCTCTGAATGCAATGCATCTGCAAAACTTTCTGCAAAAAAAGAGAACCTGATGGCAATCCCTCACACAATCAAAGCAAATGAGGAGTAACGTCTACAGCTTTGTCCCTTCACTCAGCGATGAAGGCAAGAGCAGACAGCGACCACTGATGGTTTTAAGGCTGGAGAGAGCGAATGCTCAGAGGGGAGGGCTTTGCAGTCACACATGCATCCTTAGGTTCTCACAAGGACACAAACAGAAAAGGAATGGCTTACTTTATGAAGTAACTAGCTCCTTCCTCTGTGAATCCCTCTTCCCATCCTCGCGGTAAATCTGTGGGACATAAACATTTACCCAAAACTCCATTAACTTTTGAACGGAACAGAAAGTAGACCATGTTCAATTACGCAGGGGACGCGTTTCCGCTGGTCACCTTAAACAATCTTACTGCAGTATCAGAGCGCAGATACAAAGTTTACGCTCGTGAGCACGAGTATTTTGTCCTGTACCTGATCGTATCATGTGTCCTGAGTTGACGGGCTCGCCGGTGCGGGGATGGAGCCAAGTAGTGTCGCGAGTTTTGTCGCTGGAAAACAGAAACACCTGTTACGAGACCCCTCGAAAGGGATGCAGATTAACCGTGTGAATAATCACGATGCTCAAGCAGACTGCTCACCTGATGAAAAACACCCTGCCATCCCTGCACACTCCGTAGGACCAGTGATCAGGTAGTGTGTCCCGCCCGAGCGGAGCCGCCATGATCCCGGTTTAAAGTGAGAGCTGCGCCGCAGAGTTTCCAGGGAATCGGACGGTCCGACAATCACCGCTAGGGCTGCACTGCAGTTAAAGGGGCAGACCAAACTTGGAGAAAGTCTTCGTTGTGAGTTAAGCCGACAGAAAACAATGAGCACGTCAAGTTTTTGGCGGGATGTTGATGCTAAGAAGGCATAAAAGGCGTCGACGAGTTCGCAAGACTCGAAACTAATGTTAAATATGTTCAAAGAGCTCGGACTTTGAACCACGTGTAGATTAACATTCCTGGAAGTCACACAAGTACATTAACCGCCTCTTAATTCTTCAACGTGGAACCAAAATACTCAGTACTGTGTTATGCTAACTGTGTTCAACTCTGTTCATTCCTGTACAAGAGAGAATCCATATTATATTTCTCATAATAAAACCTTTAACAAGCCAAATTATGCAATTTGTAATAAAGCATTTATAATAATTATTTGAGCCCTCTATACTAGCGCTGCACCATTAGTAACTTTCTAAATGCAATATTAATCGTAAAAAAACGTCTTTGAATCACATTATATTTTTGCCTGTGCAAAATGCACCGTTTACCCCATCCTCCCATCGTCACGCTTTCACCACGCCCCCTTTGGGAATTGTAGTTCGGGATTCATGGAAAACGTAGTGAGTAATGACTGCCAGTCACAGGTCAAATTGAACAGCCTGAAGCTGTTCAAATGAGAATTAAGAGAGGAGTCTGTTTGCAGTAAAAGAGACAGAAATTGATCGAGCCGTGCACGCCCAAGGCCAGCCACGCCCCCTAAATCATTCCTCACTACTGTTGGTGGCTTAGGTGCTACTACGCCAACCCAAATGAGGCTGCAGCATTGAACCCTAAACCTAACTCTAATCTTAACGTGACCCTAGAGCGGATCAATCCGATATGTTGTACTGTACCCGGAAGTGTGTGTTGACCGAGGACGACCTGAGCTTGATCCACACCTGCCCCTTTTACTACATTCCATAAACAGAACGGTTGGAAAAGGGCATAAACAAAGTCTAAAGTGCATCAAAGAGTTTTTTTGTCTCTTTAGTTCACAAGCTAATGAATCCACCATAAACGTGTAGAAATAACAACACGCTTCACGCAGTTCATTGTCTGTGTGTACTAAGGAGCTTGCCTGAGGTAAAGTTAATGAACAAAGTTTGGATCTATTTTAGCAAATATTGGGTTTGGAATCGAGAATGTTTTTATTCTTTCTAATGATGTTTCGTTTACATTATTAAACGATTGCAGGTGACTTTTGCCCAACCCTAATGCCTTTTTGTTAGGGGCAACCCTCCAAGATGGTATGGAAGGGTTAAATGAACTCAAATGCACACACACACAAGATGGGATCAACACTCGTTTAATAAATAAATATAACAAATAAACACAAACACCCGTGGTAGGGCAAAACCTTACATAAACTAAACTTAAGTAAAAACTAAAACTAACTCAAAAACAAACAAGAATAACATTAACTAAAAAGACAATCAACGATTGCTTGCCAGCTGGCTGCTGGTGAATTTATACAAAATAAAACTTGAAACCTGAACAAAGACTAAGTAGAAGCACAGACCTTACCAGACATGAATCACGAGGGATACTATTAAATATCAAATAATGAACCCGCACATGGAACAGGGAGCAAGGGGCTAAAATAGGCAGAAAGCAAACGAGGGAATGACGAACCAGACACGAGGAGCAGGTGGGGCACATGAGGGCAATTAACAATGACACAGAATGAAGACACACAGGAGAAGGGGCCAGAATATAAGGTACAAGAGGGTGGAGACACAGACAGAGGAAGAACAGGCAGGAAGGGGCAGGAACAGGAGAGTTTGCAAAATAAAAGACTAGGGAAATAACAAAATAAAAGTAACTGGGACAAGAACCTAACATAATCCCCCCCATAAGGGGTGGCTTCCAGACACCCCAACAGAATAGAAAAGGAACAAGACTGAACATAAATAAATGAAAAAACAAAAAACAGGACAGAGCCCGGGATCCTGTAACCCATAAAGGGGGCAAAAGCACACAGGATCCACGCACAGGGTCAGAGAATATGGGCTAGGGAGACTCTGACAGACAAGGGGGAGAAGAAGACCAAGGAGGAGCAGGAAGGGTGAGCCAGGGAACAATCAAGGAACACAAAGGCAAGGCAAACAAAGGGGACATAGAACAGGCAACATGGGTAGAAATCATAATAGAATAATCAAAACACTTGAGTCCAATTCCGGTGGAGCTTAACTTGGCTCGCAGGGTCGAACCACACCGGGTAGGGGCACGGATAAGAGCAGAGGTGGCTTCTGCTGCAGGCGCCAAAATACAAGGCATCGGACCAAGGGTAAGTAGTGCTGGAGCAGGGAGAAGCTCTCGTTGTATAGGAGGTAGAGATCCACTCAATAGGTTCCCTGGAGGCCAAGCTGGAGACAGGGCCAGCTCCAGGGTAGAGTTGAACCCCATCAGGCTAGGCAGCAGGAGCTCAGGATCACGCTGGAGAGAGCACAACCAAGACCCTGGGCTGAGGCCTAAATTGCAGTCTGCAGGGATGGAGGATGCAGCTGAGAGGCAGGGGGAAGCTGCAACACCGACAGTTCCCGACACAGCATGGGCAGGTCCCCACACCACCCAGGAAGATGCAGGCAACCGACACTCCAGACGACCGCAACCCTTGAGCAGAAGGAGGTAACTGCTAGCGGAGGAAGAGGACCCCACAAAGAAGACCCCAGAAATCCCTCGCAACACTGCACCTGAAAGAGAACAGAGGGTGTGCTGTGCCAAAGTGGCAGCAACACTAGAGGAGCCAGGGTAGGCTTCATAGTTTGTGATGACAAGAAGAGGGTGTAGAACAAGATCCAGGGCAGGTGCTGATCCAGTGGCGCAGAGGAGGGATTCGGACAGGGGGGAAAAGGTTGAACCCAGGGAAGCATAGTCAACCAAAATTTCAGAGTCATAAAAGGACAGTCTGGGGAACGTACAAAACAACTCAAGGATAGGGGGTAGGATCACAAGGACACAAGAATTCAGTGAAAGAGGGGTACAGTGGCCGGGGGATGCAGATTCCGAACCAGTGCAAGAACTCCATGACCGACAGACAACCTCCGCTCCCGTGCGTGAACTACGGGAGCTCCTGTAGACTGCTCGCTCAGCTCCTGTGCGTGAACTACAGGATCTCGGGCAGACTACTCGCTCAGTGCCTGAAGTATGGAAACTCTGGAAGGCAGCTCCTACTGTTCCCGTGCGTGAACTACGGGACTTATGGCAGACAACTCCCTCTGTTCCAGTGTTTGTGCAATGAAATCTTCGGTGGTCAGCGCTTGTAGTTCTAGTGCGTGCGGTGCAGAATCTCAGGTAAACAGCACTCTTAATTCCCGTACGTGAACTACGGGGCTTCGGGCAGATTACTCGCTCAGCTCCTGTGAGGGAAGTAAGGAAACTCTGGGAGACATTTCCTATTGTTCCCGTGCGTGAACTACGGGACTTACGGCAGGCAACTCTCTCAGTTCCAGTGTTTGAGTTACAATCTCTCCGGTAGACAGCTCTTGTAATTCCTGTGCATGAACAGTGTCTCTGACAGACTGCTCCATTAGACCACGTGCGTAAACTACGGGATCTACGGGGGACTGTGATCAGAGTTCCAGTACGTGAGGTGCAGAATCTCAGGCAGACAGCTCCTTCAATTTCCGTGCGTAAACAACGGGAACTCTGGCAGACTGCTCCTTTGATTCCAGTGCATAAACTACGGGACCTCTGGTGGACAGCATGATGCACAAGAAGAGCTGGTGGCACTAGAAGTATCCTGGGAGCTTGGATGAACAAGGGCAATGGGGGCGAGCAAAGGGCATGTAGAACAGGGGAAGCTGGCAACGGCAAAAGTGTCTTGTGAGCGCAAACATACAGGCGCAATGGAGGCGAGCAAAGGGAAAGGCGCTCAGGAGGAGCAGGTAATGCTAAAAGTGTCCTGGGAGCACAGATGCCCAAACGCATTGGGGGCGAGCACAGGGCACGACGCTCAGGGGGAGCTGGTAATGCTAACAGTGTCCTGGGAGCACAGATGCTCAAGCACATAGGGGGCGAACAAAGGGCATGTCGGACAAGGGGAGCAGGAAGGGCCAACAGGGCTTGGCAATTGGTGTCAGAAAACTTAAAGAAATAGCACAATAAACCAAATGAAAGTCTTACAAAAACAAAAAGGCAAAAAACTACATAATGCCCAAAAATTATTATCTCAACAAAAACGTGAGGGACAGCGCAGGGACATGTTGACTGGGAGCCCTCACAAAGCTGCTGGCAGGCAAGTGCACTGGATACTTGTCCATCCAGTGACTGGGCAGCAGATTCCACTCCTACAGTCTGCGCCGAAACAGCAGACACATCAGCATAGACGGGGACCACTTCAAAGGGAACAAGACCAACTTTAAACAGAGAAGATTCAGGAGTAACTGAATCCAGGGGGCACACAGGGCTAGACCTAGAGGACTTGAGCCATATAGAATCCTCCACAGTTCCAGGGTTCTCCTGGAGCGCAGTGTCATCACAGGGGTCAGCAGGCACAACATCGGGCAAGGCAGCAGAGCGCTGACTGGTGGGCGTGGCCAAACCCAGGGAGGAAAATCTTCCGGCTCTGACTTCTTCCACCAGCCTGAGAATCCAGGCAGGGACAGGGTTGCTGGGGACCGATGCGGGGTGACCAAAAACGGATGACTTGGCAGGCAGAGGTGGCTCTGGACAACTGGAAACTTGGTTACAGACAGGGTAACTGGACAAAGGGTTCACAGACAAAGTATCATCGTTGAAGTGGAGGGTACTGTGGGCTGATGGGGAGTGGCTCACTGGATCCTCACTCAGCCTGTGTTGGGACGGAGTGGAGAACCCAGCGGTAGAAGGAAAGTTGACGCAAGGAGAGGCAGTCTCACTCAGAGCAACTGGAGGTGAGAGATCAGCTGGCTCAACCGGGTGGCGTATGGAGTAAATGTGACCAAAGGCCCTCTCAAAAGAATCGGGTCCCTCCATCACATTCATCACAGACCTGATAGTATCCCAAATCGAATAGTCACCATCCTCAAGAAAGATCCTTGCCGGGACAGGATGATCCAGACCGGAACAGAATAACTGGATGACTTCATGCTCCTCTAGTCCAAGATCGTTCAGGGCGAGGAGCAGGGAGGCTGCATATATTCCTATGGGACGACCAGCTTGTTTAAGACTGGAGACATCAGGGTTAACCGGCACCACACGGCAGGGAGCTGAAGAGGGGGGCCGTGGCTTGCGTCGACGAAAGTGACCCATGATTGCAAAAAAATAGTGTGTGCTGAGTTCTTCAGAATGGCGGGTTCATTCTGTTAGGGGCAACCCTCCAAGATGGTATGGAAGGGTTAAATGAACTCAAATGCACACACACACAAGATGGGATCAACACTCGTTTAATAAATAAATATAACAAATAAACACAAACACCCGTGGTAGGGCAAAACCTTACATAAACTAAACTTAAGTAAAAACTAAAACTAACTCAAAAACAAACAAGAATAACATTAACTAAAAAGACAATCAACGATTGCTTGCCAGCTGGCTGCTGGTGAATTTATACAAAATAAAACTTCAAACTGAACAGAGACTTAGTAGAAGCACAGAGCTTACCAGACATGAGGCACGAGAGATAATATTAAATGTTGGATATCAAATAATGAACCCGCACATGGAACAGGGAGCAAGGGGCTAAAATAGGCAGAAAGCAAACGAGGGAATGACGAACCAGACACGAGGAGCAGGTGGGGCACATGAGGGCAATTAACAATGACACAGAATGAAGACACACAGGAGAAGGGGCCAGAATATAAGGTACAAGAGGGTGGAGACACAGACAAAGAGGAAGAACAGGCAGGAAGGGGCAGGAACAGGAGAGTTTGCAAAATAAAAGACTAGGGAAATAACAAAATAAAAGTAACTGGGACAAGAACCTAACACTTTTACATTTTATTCAACTAAAAACACACTTTTTCTGCATTGTTCTTCAGACTGTTGAGTGGAACACTGATGCACCATGTACCCACGGTTGCCAACTCTTCAGTTAGAAAAGTCCCCATTGGTTGGACCATTGCCTCATTTGTGTCAACCATTGATTAACCATGGCAATTGTGGCGTCACCCTACACCCTACTCCCTACATGAGTGATGCGATGGTCACTCCTTCCTCTCTATACAAGTCTATGGGAAAAAACAGAACTTTAAAATGTATTTTTTAATTATTATTATTATTATTATTAAATAAAATTACATTATTTATATAAATGTAAAACTTAAGATTTTCGAAAGTTGTCTATATCATGAACAAAGTACAATATTTTTCAGTTTGTTTTGCTTTAAGTTTTTTTTCATGTGGCTTATGGCTCAATTTCACCAAACTGGCGTGGTAAGGTGATTGACAGCTGTCATCACATTGTGAGAAAGATAATTTACGATGCCTCCTCAGTGAAGTAATTCTCAAATTCTTGTTTAAGTGAAGAAAATCAGTTGTATATAACAGGCTGCGTGGGAGACGGGGGTTTGGGGGAGGGGGGGGGGGGGTGTAGGGGATCTGCGAGCCAGACAACTACGCAGATCTCTGAAACCATGGCCATCAGAAAATCACTTGTGCGCATGTCCAGCCTCTCTCTGACTGTCTTGGCGGCGCTCAAATCATGCTTACGGTTTTTAGCTATGTCACAATTTAGATTCTGCCTCCTTCAGCTTACCAAATCTCTTATGGCTACTGCTTCAGAGGATCCTCTGTGGACCATCAGCCATGAATGGACCACAGTTTTAGAAACTCCTCTGTCTGGTCCTTGCTCCCTATGACAAAATGACGTTCCAACAGTAAACATACATTTCATTCAGGTGACATCGTGTTAGCGTTCTGGGATATCTTGGGATATGTGAGGCCACGAAGCCATGCATCTTTCGAATTCAGGGGAAAAGAGCATGTATTTTAATGACATAAGAGGCTTGAAAGAGGCAAACTTCATGCTTTGAAGGAGGCAGAACCTGAATTGGGACACAGCTAGTATGTGTATGAATAAGATTTCCACCAAATGCAAAAGAATAAAAGTACATGTTTTATATCACAATAAAAAAATATATGGGATTATAAAAACTGACATAAAGCAAAAAAAATGCATAAAACAAGTAATAAGATGAAAGGTAATATTTTTTTTAAGATCACAAGAAAAAAGTAAGGTTTATATTGTCATATTAGTACCTTTTTACAATTTAATTTATTGTCAAGTGAAAACATTACTATTACAGTGTTGGCAAACTCCCAGAAGCAGGCAGATAAATGGATTTTTAAAAGGCCTTCAGCTAATATTTGGATGAGGAAACACTTTCTCTTCTCTGAAGTCAGTGATAAGTGTTTCTGGCACAAAACAAGCATTAAAAGACTCTCCCAGATTTGCAATAATTATCTGAAAACACCGGTTCAAACGACAGGTAAGGCAGGGCTGAGCCACAACAAAAGAAACAATCCAATTGCAACAACGGCTGATTATCCCCTTTACCAGGCGAAACTATTTATATCCTTCAACAGTCTGCTGGTTGGTGCACAGATGACAGTTAACCGGATTCAGTAAAATAGTTCAGTTAACTGGTAACATATAAATATAATACACTGGTCAAACAGCAGGTGGGGATATTTCACACACTTTATCACCATTGTGCAAAAAAACAGAAATACATCATTCCAATAGGATCTGGAGCCTTTTTTTGAAGTCTGGGTTTTTTTTTCTTACTACTTTTTTACTACTCTTTAATAAATCATCTTTAAAACCCTATCCTCTCTTTTTTTAAAATAAATAAATAAAAATAATAAAAATAAATAAATAAATAAAAAAACGTCTCCTAAAGTTTATACACTGTTCCAAGAACTTTTTGTGCCACCAAACTTTGAAAAATACAAGCCATATCATAGGTCTTGTACTTTCATGGATTATCCCTTCTTTTCACCCCTTTGGCACTGGTGGCACCGAATCGGGGTCTGTAAAATTAAACTGAGAGACAATTTGAAAGGTCAGTATGATGCGCTACGACGAAACAAACAAGCAGCGCATCGAAAATGAGACGACTGACCCATAAAAAGATCATTTCATTTTCGCGACGAATGCGAGGTTTTTGGAACATGTGATTTGTCTCATTTGCGCGAGACTGTGGCTACGGCGGCCAAGCGGCACAACGTGGAGAGATATTTCACGACGTGCCACACAAGCTACCAACTATCCACAGAGCAGCGCACTGAATGCAGAAAAAGCATCAAGTTGTGGAGATACATGAGATGGACATCTGCAAGTCTCACTCAGAGTACAACGTACTGGTAAACCGCATGCAATACCAGGCTTCCCAATAACTGAAAGAAACAGATGCCAGATTTGGTGTCCAGCCCATGTTTAGTTCAATATGTTTGTAAAATGTAAAAATTGCTTATGTTAAAAAGTTAACAATATTTTTTAATCTTAGCTCACTTTTTGTATTTATATGATTTATGATTTGTACATTGGACATTGTGATTTCCTTGGACTGTGATCATTTTGAAGTGTTTTGAATATTTATATATATATTTTTCAATTTAAAATATAAAAGTATAAAGTGTTGCACATTTATCTTTTTCCTACCTTTTAGATCATTGTTGATATTCATTGTGAGAAATAATTAACATGATCAGTGTCTTTGCAGAGATGAATATCTTTAATTATTAATAAATTCAGAAGAGGGTCTCAAAGTGGTTGCCCTTTGCAATAATGAGTACCCAGGAAGTAGCTCTCGATTTCAAAAAGGTTGGTGACCCCTGGTCTAGAGACTACTGAGGGTTAATATGTTCTCAAAATAATTTTATTCTAATATTATTTTGCAATAATAACATCATGAAATCGAAAGCACTATAAATTCTAAAAACCTTAAAATCTGAATTTTATTGTAACATGTTTATGTGTATCTTTTAAGGATTTGCATACTTTCTCATTGTGTTCAAATCATCTTCTAAATTAGCTAAGTTATCTTAGATTAATTTTTCCCTAACGTGTAGCATTTTTGAGTAGGAAACAGCAATGCACCTCTGAATGTCACTCGGTGCAGTGTGCAGCTGATGCAGTGAAGGTCATGATGTTTGTGCGTGCAACTGTGCATCATGCAGCATGAGTAAAAAACACTTACCACCACCTTGTCAACCATGACTTAACAGTAATGCTCGCCCTGCACCTGCCTGGTCTCCTTGTGCCATCCATAAATTCCATCATGGCATAAGGGGCACCACTCACAGTCTTGTGGGATTATGAACTCTACTACAAGACAATGACTTTGTAGTGTCACACATGCTGTTTAGCAAGGTATCTTTGTATTATATAGAGTACATTGTTATTTTAACCCTTAGAAGTCCGGGGCCTTTTTGAGTGTTTTTTTACTACTTTACTATTTGCTCTAATAAATGATCTTTCTCACAGTTTCTTTGTGGCTACGGTTAATTTGTTTAGTACAACCTCAGCTTCTTTTTTTTTTAACGAATATTTTTTTTCATTACATTACACAAGAATATCACAACAATGTGGAAATTTGATAAAAGGTACAATTCCAAGTAGTACATTTTTATGATTTTTAGTACAAAAATTGAGAACGAACTGTTTTTATATTTTGTACCAAAAATCAACTGTTGAGACAAAAAAAAATTCAGAAATCCCCCAGAAACCAAAAAAAACAGGGTCAAAACAATGTGAAAACTGTATAAAAAAAAACAGGAAAAACTTTTCTAAGCTGTTCCAAGCACGTTTTGTTCCATTGTGCATGTTTTTGTGCCAGGGCCACTTCACATGTCTTGTACTTCCAATGGTTATCCTTTCATTTCAACACTAGATGGCACTGATTCGGGGTCTGTAAAAAGAAACTGAAAGACAATTATGCATTTTTAGAGATACCTGCCATAACTCTTGTAATGTTTGTTTAAAACAGAAATAATCCAAAAAACTTTTAGAAACCTACACATTACATTTGAAATCAAAATTGAACAAAAGTTTGGTTGTGTCATTCCTACTTTATTCAAAACAGCCGGAGTGAATGGCGCACACATCTGTACATGTAGTTAACATGACTACCCAATGAATTGGTGACTAAACTGCTCAAAAACACAAATATATATATATAAAAAAAATAAAATAATATATAATTATGTTCAAATAAGGGCAGCATGGTGGCGCAGTGGATAGCACCGTTAGAAGCGGGAATTGTTACAATTATTGAAACATACAGGCAAATGAAAATCATGAAAACGACTCCTCAAAGGTTCATGACCCCCAGGTGGCGCTAATCAGTCTAAAGGCATGTTCTCTTCGACCTGAATTTTCTTCGTGCTCCGACGCACCTCATGAATAAACGACGGGAGCCAACGGGAGATCATAAATTGGCCTGAAACGAACGATTCCAACAAAAAGGGTTCCGGAGTGACATATCGGACTCGGTTTTCGAAGGACAGCAACCAATCAAAGCGGGCTCTTTTGATGACAGGAAGAGGAGGTAAAAGAGCCGCTTGGTAGCGGTCATCCCACATTTTAATAGTGACTTTGTACAGAAAACAGGTGACTCACCACAAATCCTCTTTTTTTCTCCTTGTGATCAGACACCAACAGCATAAACCGCTCGACATCCACAATTTTTTCTATGTGTACTTTGAATTCTCTGTGGTCGTCTTCTTCTTGCTCTTATTCTATCTTGTTTCTCCGTTTGGCGCAGTGAGCATCTGTTCAAGCGCAACCGCCATCTTCAGGCAGGGAGCGTCATTGCATCAATATTTCCTTGATGTAAACGAAAAGTCATTAGGAGATTGGTGTGAATCCCAATTCGGGGCGATGTGAAAAGACATTACATTTTTACAAGTTAAAAGTTGTATTTCCTGTGGCCTTCTGGTGGCGCGTTAACTGAGAGAGTACAGAATTGGACTGTTAGCTTAGTTTGTACATTTATGACTGATCAGACATTGTATGGCTGAGGTGTAACTTGTTCTTTATGGCTAAATGTCAAATTTCGATGGCACATATTTTAAAGATGTCAAAAAGCTTCACAGTTTAACACCCATCATACCTCAAAATAAGACTGATGAAGTTTTGATGTGAACAGATACAGTAGGAGGAGTTCCTCTAGGAGGAGTTCGTCAAAGTATGAGATGTGCAAAAGTGACATTTTTAATTTTTTTTTTTTTTTTACAAAATAAATAACTTTATGTTGGTTTTGGAAAAATTGCTTTAATAGATGCTTTTGTAGGTCTTGGGCAATTACACTATCCAAATATCAAACGTTTATTTCAAACGTATTCCATGTGGACACTATGTGGCACTAGATGTGTTTTCCCATGTGTGAAGCCCTTTTGGGAAATTACATTCCGATTGGACACTGTATGGCCAAGATATAACAACTTCCTGTTTCTTTGCGAAACGTCAAAGTTCAGCTGACCGCCAGGAACGACCCGTTCAATGAATTTAAAAAAGCTTCACAATTTAAAATTGCAAAGGCCTTTAGTTAAGATAACAAAAGTTCTCAAAGAAAAAAACTCTAGAAGTTTGTTAAAGTACAGAGCCTAATTTTACAAGAAAATAAAAATAACTGTCTTCCTGTGTTTGTTAAGGTGTTCATTTCTTAAGAAATTCCTACTTGCAAATATTTAAAACAATCTTTTCTCTGCCTATATATCAGTCTTACCAAATATAGTCTTGGAAAGGCCATTTATGAAACATTTCCTTAGAAAAATAAAGAATCTCTCCTCAATTTCCCAACTTAGTTTTTTTATTTCTGTTCTTGCCAAGAGCAGCCATTTGACTCCAGTTGTAGATCTGCATCAAACACTTCAGAGCTGTATAAATATTTTACCAGAGAATCCCTTTGGAGTAACAGACAAAATTTAGTCGGCCGGCTTTTTGTTTGATTTGATGCAACATTTCCCTCTAGGGATGACTACTACAAAAGATGAAACACAGATGTTACACACTAGAAACTATCTTTGTTACAGTTCTGTGGGGTATTTACATCCATTAACCTCCACAGCTTGCATCACAAATTACATTTTCTGAGCGTTTCAAGACCTTCAAAATGGATTTAGCTAGTAAAAACACCATCTGCAGAGAGGACTTTGATATGGTCCCGTATTGTGGCTTTGACAGCTTGACTGGACAACTTAAATACTCTGAATATACCTCAGCACCATAAAAAAACCACGTTGTGCTCCAAGTTTGTGTAAATCAAACACCATATGCCTAAAACAGTGGCCAGCACATGTCTGGCTAATAAGATTGTCTGCATTAGGGGCTTGCTGTAATACCACTTAGAAGGTCTTGGGTCTCCGGTCTTATCCCTTGCAGTAGTTTCCTCAATACACACTGCTAGCAGAACACAATGCTGCAAGGTGACTCAGGCTTTCTTTTCCTGGTAACATAAAGGCAACTGCAGTCAAATTGCTGCATGCAGAAAAATGTGATCTGCAGTGGGCAACATGTTCCTGTTCAATTATTCACAGGAGAATAATTTTGTTTCTAAGGAGTTTCACTTGGAAGTCAGGAAGAGCATAGATGTAACTGCATATATTGTTATTTAGCCATTCTTTTACAGTGCATTCCAACTGGTTTCCGTAGGATTATGTGATGTACACAAGTCAAACGTGGATGTGTCTAACCTAAAATCATTTTAAAACAGACCAGACTTGCCTTCAATATTTGACAATGTGTTTTCATAAAAATTAAGCTACGACTTTGTATCAAGGAGCAGATAAATAATGTTCTACTCCAGGCACAATCAGACCCCGGTGACCTCGAAAGGGGTTAGGAGGAAAAGAAAATGGATGGATGGAGATTTATTAGCACTTCCTAAAATTGATCCGCCCTCCACTTATGTTTGGTGTAAATTTTTGTATCCAAAACATATTGAACCCTGTAAAAACAATCCTCGGGACTTTTTTTTATCTCAGACTTTTTCTCTGAAATAAATGCTGATATAAAGACGCAGTTCAAAGAAATAAGTCAGAATTCTGAGATAAAAGTCAAAATTGTGAAAAAAAAAAAAAAAAAAATATATATATATATATATATATATATATATATATATATATATAGCGATATAAAGTGACAATTCCGAGAAATAGAATTCTGAAGAATGAAATCGCAATTCTCACATTTCTTCTCAATTTGTTTTGGTTAAATGTATTGTAATTACATTCAGCAACGATGTATATAGTACATATAGCAAGTAAATTTACAACTAAATAACGAAACTCGAAGTGTTTTAATGAACTTTCTCTAGTGATTGAAGAGCGACCTCTGCTGTGCAAACGGATATTTAAGGATTTGCAACAAACCGGAAGTCACTAATTTTAGCTCGGTGGCAACATAAAACAATTCGATTTACTCTCAGTAAACGTGGTGTTATAATGACTCATAAAAAGTTTCAATACGTGATACATGTTTTATTATAATGACCCAATTATACGGTTAAAAAAAATAGTGTATTCATGACGTTTGAGTGTATTGCAAAGCCCCCAAGCCAAAGTCACTTTATTACTAATAGGTACAATTTATAATTTTGGTAATTATTTAATGAATTTTCTTACTGTTAAAACGTGCAACTGAAAGAAAGCGTTAATTTCTACAGTGCTACAAGTCTACATTTTGAGCACGTCAGATTGCAATTACAAGCTGTTTTTCTTCTATGTACATAACACTCTGGAAGAATTTTATTTACATTTGCAAAAAAAAAAAAAAAAATACATTTGTTCACCCTAGGCCAGAACAAGAAAAGACAAATCTTGCCAAAAAATAAAAGATCAAAATGCCCTTTTAATTGCAATTATACATACATCTTTTGATGTATTAAGCAGTATATTAGAAAAATGCTTTTGCTCTATACTATTGGAGTGTTTTTTTTAAATGACACATCATATTCTTAAAAAAGTACAAATTATTTTATTTGTTTACTGACTGACTTAACACTTTAATTACTTGCTTTGCCAATTCCATTGCTATTTTCCTTTTTTTTTGCATGTAATATGAAATATTTTTTTAAACAATGATGACTCCACCACTTAATAATTAACAAAAATGCTGAATAAATACCTACATCTGTTAAACTCATGCAGAACCTGGAGTCTCTCAATGTACATACACCAAACGCAGCTGCTCTAATAGATATCCATCATTAAATGTTTTTTAAAAATTACTAAATGTAATTTAGAGTAGAAATTGAACTTTGTTCTTTAAATTGCAAACAAGTATGAACAAACTTAAATAGTTTGAAGCTAAAGGACCCTTTGAAGCGTGAAAAACAATCATGATATCCTCAATCTTCTTCCTTGCTTCATCTGCAGTCATGACCTGAACAGAAATTGATGACATCCAGTATTTAATTATGACTTCTTCCTTTAATCATTTCATTGGAAAAGCAGAGCCTGTCTGCAAGCAAGACATTATAGAGTCTCATGCTCCCGAACGCGCCTTACAATAAAGCCCTGGAACCTTTAAAAGGCACCTAAACACTGCTGACAACACATGCCATAGGTTTTAACCAACTCAAGTTCGCCTTTTTAGGTGCAGTGATATTCCAACAAGGAAATTAAGCAGAAGAACCACAAATTTAGCACAGCATACACATTGGATGTTTAACTTCCAACATTTGTTTAATCATTAACCAATTACTATCAACTCTAGAAAAAAGGTACTTAATACTTAACTGTACTTCTACCTCATTATCCAGAAACTGCCTTCACTAATAAGTATTTACCGGTACTTGCCATTGTCCAATTTGATTGGCCTTAGCACAGTACAAATCTGGAGAACCTAACTTAAAATAGGATATCCATTTCCTTTACTTGTTTCATAAAGTCCTTTAAAGATTGAGCAATTTAACTAGACTATCAAAATTTAATATCAAAAACCTGTATTCTATTTCAACCAGCAACACCACCAAAAAAACATTTCTTAATCCTAAAAGAGAACACATTTTGCCTTCTGAATGAAGGAAATGGTAAATGTATGACTTCAAATGTTTAGTTAATAAAGAATAAATAAATAAAATAAACCTTTGCTCACTGTTCAACACAAATGAAACCCAAACAAATAAACTGATCCAATCATCTTTATTTCTGCAAAACTTTTTTTTTATGCCACAAGTGCAGAAGCTGTGGAGGATTCGCTGTGAAGGAAAAAAAAAACAAAAGAATCAGAAGGATGCAGGGCAATTTCCTGAAGAACATTTCACAATAGTAATTGTTCTGTCTGAAGGGGACTGACAGCATGGCACAAGTAAGCCAAGCTGCTAAAAAACCAACAGTTTATTTAGCACACAAGAAATGTCTCAGCTCTTACAGGACAAGAACAGGACAACGAAATGTGCATCAGAGCTTGAAACCATCTTAAAACGTTTAAACACTTACTACTTCCAGTTGGGAGCAAGTACTCTCTTGGTCTTGTAGTAACGAGCAAGCCTGTGGATTCGGCTCTCGACCAGAATCAAGCGGAACTTGGCATCCTTGTCCTGTGAAACATTGAGGAAGGGTTTAACAGTCTGCAGTGTCTCCCTTACCATTATATTAGGGGGGCACCCCGCACCCCCAACGGCACCCCCCGCCCCCCCTTGAAGGTCAAGTTAATTTTATTTTATTTTCGTCGAAAAACGACAGAAGTAATTTATATATAACAGGTCTTTGCTTTTTTTCTCTTTTATTAAACTAAATAGCATTATGTTATTTATACGATGGCATGTAATTTCTGTCTCAACGTTTGCGTGTTTACAATTGTCCTCCGTGTCGCGCACGGCGGAGTTCCGCATCGATGCGCGCGCACACACACCCATCAGCGGACAGAGACCTCGCTTTAAACGCTCCCATGGTGGTGACGAGGACAACATGTGTTCTGCTGCGAGCAGCAGCCGGTGTAGCTTTCCTACTCCGAATCAAAAGTACAGAAAAGAGCCCAAGTGCTGCATGTCTTGCCCCTGTCAAGCAGCAAAAGTCTAGCCACCACAGAGCGACAGGTTTTGACCCAGCTTGGCTGTCAGAGGCGAAATACTCCCCCTGGCTGTACAAGACTGATCTTGGTAAGTAAGTAAATACACACAAGCATGAATGAACGAATTGATAAATAAATTGCTTAATTAATAGCTAGCTAGCTAGTTATACAATGGCATTTCCTGCTTTAAACTATCACTATGTTAAGTTGATTTTTACTGTTACCATCAGTTATCACTTTTAAAGCCTAACAGTTAATGTATTTACAGTCAAAACAGACAATCGCAATAGGCTGCAAGGGGACCATCTTGCAGCCTGCATGCGGATCTCAATAAATGGGCCAGAAGTTTCAGACTATCCATACCAAGATGCTCTGGAAATGTTCTTTCAGAAGCCCAGAAAGATACACTGCAGTGACAAAAGCTGCACACTTTGAAAATAATTAACATATTAAAATAAATCTGATGTTTAGTGTTTAGTTCAGTGTACAGTTGTTTAGTTATTGTACAGTAATTGTTCAGACATTATAATATATTGGTATACTGCAATTAAAATAAACATATAAACACTATTAAGTGTTTGTGTGAGTGTTTTGCCGCACCACCCACAACACCCCCCCCCAAGCCATGATCCTAGGGGAAACACTGGTCTGAATTTTAAAACCTCATCTTTAATTTTCATCTTAAGACAAATTTTATCTTTCGTACTTTTCTGTTCCTTTCCAAGTGCTTCCTCACAGCTACAGCTTTCTTGATGAGGTGATAGAGATCCTCAGGAAGGTCAGGAGCAAGGCCTTTGGACTTCAGGATCCTGAGGATCTTGTTGCCAGTTACAAAACGCACCTGAGCAACACCATGGGAATCCCTCAGGATCACACCTAGATGAATGAGAAATAAAACATGAGATCTGTACAAATAGAGTAAAATTTGGATCGCTTATTTAAAACAAGCTCATAAATGGAGAACAAAATGGCACAGGACTTAAAAAAAGGGTCACTCAACTATTGTGAAACATTTGTTGCTTGGTTTAATTAGACAATGGAGTCTAATTAAACCAAACCTAAAACAAGTTGCACAGATGAATAGTACATCAATCAGAGCTTACCAATCTGTGAAGGAGTCAGACCCTTCTTGGCCAATTTGAAAATCTGCTCTTTTACATCGTCAGATGTCAGTTTGAGCCACTAAAACACACAAACACTTGACATGTTAACAGGCTTTATAATGTAGGGAGTCGTTTATTTCATATATATTAATACACTTACTGTGGGAACACTTCTTCGATATGGCAGGGCAGATTGGGACAAACCTTTGCTAAATAAAGAAAATAAAAACATTAGATGTGATGATTTTGGCATTCAAAAAAATAACATTATTTAAAAATCGAATGAGGTGAACGGTTCCATTGAGTCGAACAGCATCGAAGCACCACACAGCACCGAATGACAACGTTAAATACACACTTATGCATTTAGCAGACGCTTTTGTCCAAAGCGCCTTTCAGTTCGGGAGTAAACACAAGCAGTTTGTTACGAGGTCGAATTAATCATAAGATGTGCACATTTGTCGATGTTGCAGCTGATTAAATGACTTTGTAAATAGGCTAAAAGCAATACATTCAACGCCTCAAACTACGTTACATGTGCTGCCATTCGAAGAAGAACGTGGGCCGGTTTTTTTTACTAATAATACCTCTATTGAAGGCCCATTTGGCAACAATTCCAGTACTAGTGTGTATCGTGATTAATTAAACACATTTTTGGTTGGCAACGATATATAATAAAGTGCTTTAAACGTAAAATAAACATTTACCCAGGAGCATGCATTCGACCCATGATGGCGGTTTCGAGAGCGAAGAGAGAGAAAGACTGAACCGAGGCTGGGAGGAAGTGAAGTACAGATGCGGAAGTGATGTAATATACAACTTCCTGTTTAAGAAGTCGGGAATTCGTTAAATTTACATTAATCACATAAAACCCTAACCCAATTCACATAAATCGTTTATTTCACTTTATTATTTTCAGACGTTGCTGCTTCATTTTTCGAAATATAGTTATATTTATCAAGAGACATTAAACTGCCAAAATTTTAAGTTATTAGGCTGTCATTTAACACTTTGTTATTTCAATTATACCTTTATCTAAATTACGTCCTTGAGAAATTATTATTTTCTCTCGTGACATGAATTTATTTTTCCCTTAGAAGCTAAAAAGCGAAGCTACTTCCAGTCGGGTAATAGAATGGGCGGAGTTTATCAACCAAAGCCAAGACTCCCAAACGCTCTCGCTGCAATTCACCCGAAGTAAATTTTAACTAAGCTTTGTGTTTTCTCCCACTCTATGGTGATTTTGTGTCTAAATTTGTCACATGAAATTGAATGACTTTTTTTTTCTTATTTTCACACATATTTTAAGAACATTCTTAAATTTCTAAGAAAATAAGTCATAGCGTTTGTTTTCCAAAATCAGTGTCATCCTGTAAGATATAATATTAGCAATATAAGAATAGAATTAAATTCGAACGAAAATTAAGACATTTAGGCAATAATAATAATAATAATAATAATAATAATAATAATAATAATAATAATAATAATGTCAACCTTACGTACATTAAGTAAATAGTGCCAGCTCAGCTTGATTCTCATTAAAATGGATTGGTACTACGAAAAGATGCCAGTAAAATAGCTCTAAAAACTATGCTAAACCATTACACACAATAACATGCAGTGGAAATATCCATAAATGGATTGAAGTATACAGAACAGGGACCCGTTTCAGCCAGGAGATTCAACCAACTCGGAGTTTAAACTTGAACTCTGAGTTGACTTACTGACAGATTGAACACTCAAGAGTTTTCGGTTTCAGAACAGCTGATCTCAGTTAACTCAGAGTTAAGCGGGTGCGCCGCGACTATAAAAAGGCATTATCAATGGAGCGCAGATATTACGAGTCACCATGGCAACCTCTGAACAAAAAAGGGCATCAAATCAGCATTAACTTTTTCACTTGAAAAAGTGGAGAATTGGCCGTACTTGGCTGCCATTTCAGAGGAAATTGCATTAAATAACATAAAATTTAAAGGGGCACTTGTGTGTCTGCCTTTTTATTGATCTAGCGGTTGATATGACATTTAGAATATAAGCATAAGAATACTTATTTATTATTTGCAGTATTATCAAATATCAAAAGCTTAAAACTATGGTATTGCATCTAGTTGTCAGGTAAGGTTTGAGCTTGTCATGGGTGTAGTTTTTTAACTCACATATATTATGTAAATGGAAATACTTGTCTAATACTGTTTTCACACAGTCCTCTTTTTCATTTGATGTGTCTTCAGTCAACAGAAAGAAGACAGAGGCTCGCAAGACAGGACGAGGCCCTGCACCACCACCACTAACAAATGCTGAGGACCTGGCCCTGAGTCTGAGCACTGGAAGGCCAGAAGCTAAGGGAACTCCTGCAGGGTGTTCATCAGGGCCAGTCACTCCCCAGGACACAAGTGCACATGTGGTAAAATGTAAAGAGGGCTTCACATGCTCGCACGCAAAGCAGATGCATTTGAAAAGCAGATGCATTTGTTTAAAAAGATGTGTCTAACATCCTCTATGACTTATAAATCACACCTTATATCAAACCATCTTGAAAATTACATTTGAAAAATGCTCAAGGCACTAAAATGCCTGTGAGTTTGACAAGTAAAACTAAAAATATGGAAAAATCCGAAAAAAAAAAAATTTAATAATTTGGGGAATGCTATTCTAAACATGAATATTCATGAACTGCTTTGCATTCATTGACTATATAGGGTGTGGACGAGGGGCTAAACCTACACACACACATTGAAGTGTGCAAACTTGCGTCACATCTGTGATTTCTAAAGAGTCCTTGTAGGTGTGCACACAAACGGTTTTATAAATCTGATTTTATCCATTTTTTTTGTTGTGCATGCAAATTTGACCTTTCTGACGTATATTTAGCTTTAGTCAGGAGTAAACCTACTCTTTCACTTGATATGCAATGAGTTTGTTTCCCCTATGTTGCTAACTACTTCAGACCTCTTCTTCAAAATTATACATTTATGCCACAAACTAATCTAATATTTGTTTTACAAAAGAGACAATGGGGTCCTCAGGAATGTAGTTGATCTTGGCTTTTATTGCTTATTTATAAAGATCTAACAGTGACCAATATGTAAATTGCATTTTTAGCAACCACAAAGTAATAATAACTAGTGCTAATAGTAAATATAAGCATTACATTAATTCTGCAATGGACTGGCGACCTGTCCAGGGTGTACCAGGGGTAAGTCTTGACTCCAATGTTTTTTAGCCAAAATTTTAAGAATGGCTATAATACTATTGTAAAGGTTGAATAAAGGTGTTAGTCTGTTTTTTTTTTTACTTCAGAATTATCCTTTAATTTACTTTTATCTAAAACAAAACAAACTCAGGACGCATTTGATCTCAGTCACTCATGTTTCAGAGTATTGAGCACAGCTTTCAGAATGGCAGCGACTGCCACAGCCCCCGGGTCAGGCTCCGTCAAGTGCTGAGATGCAATATAACTAGCACGTCCAGCCTTTGCAGTGAGTCTGCAGGTTGTTTCTGCTCCAAAATCTGCTTTCTGTAAAAGACAAGAAGAACTAGGATAATGAACTAAGCCAAAACAGAAAAGCGTTAAAAAAAAACAAACCTCCACTGCTGCTTGTAGTATAGTGATGTAGCCACCAGGGGCCGCTGAGGAAAGTTTCATCAACTCATCCACAGCAGGACAGAGGGCATCAAGCTAAGAGAAATAATAGATATTTAATAAAAGTTATTTAAGTGTTTGTTGTCACTTATCTCCACTTTTGGCTAATTAATGTGATTTTTAAAATAACAAAGACCGTCCAGGAACTTCAGATTTCAGACCTTTCAAGTGCCAATTACTAATAATTACATTTTGTGCGTTACTCAAAATCACAACACTTTTGTGTGTTAAACTACAGTAAAAATCTGAAATTTTTCCCATTTTTTGTTGCATAAATTTCTTTATCTACCTCAGTTGTGATAATAATAAAAAAGTTTAAATCCAGGAGTTTTAGCCTTTAATTGCCAAGATCTTACATGAGGTCACTGAACTTAAGAAAAGTTTCAACATAAAACTGATTGTGGCCTGGATTTTTCCCAACATTTTCAAAATGACACTTTGGCCGTTGTTTACAAAAATGTAAATGCATGAAAAAGATGCTATGTTTACCTGTGGGCCATAGACTGTAAAGAAATGTAACGGCGTATGGACGTACTACCATTGGATTAATATGAGGAAACCGCACACCCACTCTCACACGCAGCCGGTTATATAGACCAATTACTACTTTGTAAACATTTGCGATGCACGTGCACCCCGGTTGCATAAAAAGACCAGGAGTCCTAGCCTGAGGGAAGACATCAATGCAGTAAAAAAATGTATGATTATGGTGGTCTCATCTCAGAGCGGCAAAAAATCTCTCACCAGTAGTGACAATGTTACTGGCTATTATTAGTAATGTAGTGACAATGTTACTGGCTATTATTAGTAATGTAGTGACAATGTTACTGGCTATTACGGTATTACTAATGTGGGGACAATGTTGCACTGGAACAGTGATGAACGAATGGTGGACTTTAGAATGATGAGTGGGGGCAAAGAAAAACATTACAGCCTTTTTTTGTTACTTTTACTGTTTACTGTCTGTTCATGTTACATGTTTGGCTGTTAACTTTTACACAGTTTATATAAAATATTTTACAACAGTAATTGGTTCAGAATCTTTTTTTTCTAGATCTTCCTCTTTTAAAATTGGGTGCATCTTATGTGCCGGTGCGTCTTATGAGCCGAAAAATACAGTAATTAAGAAATGGCCAAGCATCCAATGGCCAGAAATGTACAATTATTAAATCTAAACTCCAAGTGCCCGTGAGAAGCTAAAAAAAAGGTTCAGTTCGAAAGTAAAACACTAGCTAGACATTAGCACTAAGCAAGCCACCAGTAAGACAATGTAACAAGTTAAAGGTAAGTTAGTTAGGAAGCTAGTTTGCATCAAGCTTTTACATTGGTCAATATACTTTCGTTAAATACGCATACGACTCATGGATTATTTATACATAGATCATTGTAAACCAAATCGAGAACTGCAGATTCAAGCATTTTAAATTTGGTCCTCACTCCAATCGGCTGTTCTGGTGGTCAATGGTTGGCATTAAAAGAAGTGTGGGTTGGTGGTATGCCATCAAATTTAAGATTGCCATTAACAGGCTTTTGGTTTTGGTATTCTACCGCACAAAACGTCATAGGGTCGGTATAAGATTCTGACTGTATGATAACCTTGGATAAAAATATCACGCTAGCTTAATTATTGCTCTACAAATATTACAAGAAATATTTAAATGTCTGTGTAGAAAAAACAACTATTTCTTTACCCCAACTGAACTTTTATTTTAGGAAACAGAACATTTCATAACATTGAACATCAAGTCCTGGCCTGTGGTGTAGTGGACGGTGCGCAGGACTTCCTGTCTCCCTCTACTGTCATCATACTTGAACATTAAGAGAAATAATTAAAATAATAATTAAAATCTTAATAAAATAAAATTGCCTTCAATTGTGCGAGCCTAAATCTGCAGCTCAACAACAATCAACATAAATAAAAATAAAAAATTCAAAATGGAAAAAAAAATGCAATCACTAATCAAAAAATAAACAAATAAAAAAACACGACTATTTGTCACAGTTCTGGAAAAAAAACAAACATTTTTGTCGACATGCTCAATTAGTTTTACACATTCTTTACTTAGTCCAAGTTCCTGGAAAATGTTTTGAGCATTGACGGGTGAGGATATGTCCGCGCTTTCACTTTTACTTTTTGATTGACACAAAAAATGCACATATCGTAGGAACGGTATAACTTTCTTTGTTTATATTTTTGAAACCATGGTATAAACCATTTTTGAAACCGCTGTATACCTCGAAACCAGTTATCATCGCATGCCTTGTTCCCAGTTCGTCTTTTGCGACATTGTGACGCAAGTTGGTAATTCCTCTATACAATCTAATTTTTTAATTATGAACAAGATTTTTAATCGATGGCAGCGCAAATGAACTTTCTCACGACCTGCTCAGTCAGATAAGGATAGACAGCTGCAGAGAACTGAACTTTCTCATCTCCCTCCCTCTCCTGTAAAACTATCTGAGGACCCACTCTCTCTCTCATGCTAAGTGAGATCATATATATGTGCTGTTTCCTGCCCCTCCTGACCTATTCAAACAGTATAAAAGGGAAAGAAAAACTCAATAAAAACCATAGCCACGGTGAACCCTGTGTCCGTGTTTCTCATTGCTATCCTGAGATCTCAGTTTGGGGACTTTGTTTCTGGAAGACTGAACCAAACTTTCTACAGGAGAGAAGTCTCTCGAGGAGGGGTACGACCAGCTTTTGGAGTCAAAACGTGGTTTCTGCGAGGAAGAACGGAGAATTTCACTTCTGCCTAACAAATCGCATGACCCCGCCTATTTATTTTTTTTTTTTGTGGAAAATTGAGCCATTGTGAGTCAGAAAAAAACTATTGAACCTTGTTCACTGTATAGATATCCTGCGTAAATCATTAATAATGTAATTGCTGAGGAAATACATTTTAAAGTTCAGCTTTAACCATTCTGCAGCCAGCCATGTGGGGGTGATTGTTGCGGTTTGACCATGTGAGACACACTTGGTGTAGGCAAACCACATAATCATGCACAAAAATCTCTGTCTTCAAAAGAACCGGGCACGTGTGGATTATCGAATGAGAGAGCCACATTCGGGGGAGAGTTTGGGGAGGGGTTACAAAGGTATATACAGCAACATTTAATTAAAAAAATTTCTACTGTGTATTGTTAATCTAAGAGTGGTTTCAATTACTCTAAACTATATGAATCTCTGTGTTTACTTATTTCAAGAATAACTATTTTCCTACCATCGTCCGATCTCCTGGTTTAGCTCCTCCATATCTGAAAGAACATAAAAAAAGACAAATAATTTTGTTAAATTCATATACAAGTTGTAGTGTTTTGTAGTAACACAATAAATTCACAGAGAAGCATCATGCGATCGACCTTTTCATGGCCTCTATCCCTGCTAGCAATGCCTTAGCCCATGCAGCACCATCACAGCTCTGTCTAAGATGAGGTGCAGCCGCCGACAGAAACAAGCAATACAACTGAAGAGGAGCACAAATGAGGCCTCATCAACTCAATTCAGAGATTATGCTGTAATAATGTTTCAGTGATGTTTCTAAAGTAAAGAATTGGTTCAAGCATCCACACACCGCTCCTGATGATCCTCCCATGCGCTCCTGAAGAAGAAGAGCCAGATCTCCCAGAAACTGGCCAAGGTTTCCTGAGATTCTTTGCATCTGGAGCCATTCTTGCATGGCTGAAACATTATGAAATGAATTGTTTCAATAATACATTAAACTGTGCAACTTCCAAAGCCAACAGTAATTGACTTTTATTTAAATAAGGCTTAGTGAAACTGGAAAATTATGCTGTTAAAAATCAGTTATGTTCACTGCCAAGTACTACTGTATATATTTGGCCCAATCTGCCATTTTTTGCTTCATGTGATTCATAGATATTGCAGCACTCACTCTCCAAAAATGGATTCCAACAACTTTCCACAGTACACTAAAATAATAGTGAACAATGGCTTCATAAACTACACTGCCTGAATTGAAAATCAAATTGCATCCAATATTCTTGTTTTTATGTTATAATTAATGCAAAACAATGTGAAAATGCATGTGTTTTAATTTTGAATACACCGTATAAAACGAGAAAATGTCATGTTTTTGTATTTTTAAATATTTGTTTTTGTCACCAAGTGTGTGCAGGTAATTTTAAAAATCACATAAAAAAAAAATGCTTGTGTTGCCATTCGTTTTACAGTGCATCCGGAAGGTATTCATAGTGCCTCACTTTTCCCACATTTTTTTATGTTACAGCCTTATTCCAAAATGGATTAAATTCATTTATTTCCTCAAAGTTCTGCACACAATACCCCGCGATGACAATGTGGAAAAGATTTTTTTAAATTGTTGCAAATTTATTAAAAATACAAAACCTGAAAAATCACATGTACATAAGTATTCACAGCCTTTGCCGTGAAGCTATAAATTGAGTTCAGGTACATTCTGTTTCCACTGATCATTCTTGAGATGTTTCAGCAGCTTCATTGGAGTTGACCGGTGGTAAATTCAGTTGATTGGACATGACTTGAAAAGGCATACACCTGTCTATATAAGGTCGCAGGTTTGACAGTGCATGCCAAAGCACAAACCAAGCATGAAGACAAAGGAATTGTCTGTAGACCTCCAAGAAAGGATTGTCTCGAGGCACAAGGCTGGGGAAGGTTACAGAAAAATTTCTGCTGCTCTGAAAGTTCCATTGCACACAGTGGCCTCCATCATCCGTAAGTGGAAGATGTTTGGAACCACCAAGACACTTCCTAGAGCTGGCCGGCCATCTAAGCGGAGTGATCGGGGGAGAAGGGCCTTAGTCAGGGAAGTGATCAATAACCCACTTTGTCTGAGCTCCAGCGTTCTTCTGTGGAGAGAGAAGAACCTTACAGAAGGACAACCATCTGTGCAGCAATCCACCAATCTGGCCAGTATGGAAGAGTGGCCAGAAGGAAGCCCCTCCTTAGTAAAGGGCACATAGCAGCCCGCCTGGAATTTGCCGAAAGGTATTTGAAGCACTCTCAGACCACAAGAAACAAAATTCTCTGGTCTAACGAGACTAAAATTTAACTTATTGGAGTGAATACCAGGCGTTACGTTTGAAGAAAGCTGACGTCATCGCCCATCTCTGCCATAGCGCGGTCGTAACGAAAATAAAAAAAAAAAAACATTTTCCACAATGCCTTTGGCCGCAGCGGTGCGGTGCTTCCGCATCCATACTCACGAGCGAAACTACAGAGCACACATTGAACGTTAGACTCTCGCATTTGAGTGATCTCTCACGCTACAAACCCGATTTCTCACGCTAAAATACATTTCAAGATGTGAAATGGGCACAGCTAATAGTTTATTTATCTGCGATGTTTTTGAGCCTGACGATAAGATGATGATCGATCTGCATCGTCTTCAGTCTGTGAGGGGGTTTTTTCCGCTAAGCATTCACTTGGACAGTTTCACAAACTTGGACAGTTTGATCCTTCATTAATGGAGTTATGTGGGTTTTCATAAGCTGACAAAAATCAAAGGTGCACAGATGCACAGATGCACAGCGTACGCTCTCTCTCTCTTGCTCGCGTGAGGAAAACAAAACGCTCTCAATGACTGAAACTCTTCTTTAATAAACTCAAATCATCTCTCAACGGTACATCTCACATGCAACCGAATTGTCACTTGAATAAGGTATAAATAATGAGTTATTTAACATTAAGGAGTAGTTACATTTATTTTACACTAAAATAATTATTAATTAGTTATTAAATAATTATTATTTTACATCTGGGGGTGCCCAGATTCTTTTAAAGGGGGGCTCGACTAAAAAAGTTTGAGAACCACTGTATTATTACTAATGTGGGGGCAATCTTACTAGCTATTATTAGTAATGTAGTGACAATGTTACTGGCTATTATTAGTAATGTAGTGACAATGTTACTGGCTATTACGGTATTACTAATGTGGGGACAATGTTGCACTGGAACAGTGATGGTGATAACGAATGGTGGACTTTAGAGTGATGAGTGGGGGCAAAGAAAAACATTACAGCCTTTTTTTTGTTACTTTTACTGTTTACTGTCTGTTCATGTTACATGTTTGGCTGTTAACTTTTACACAGTTGATATAAAATATTTTACAAAAGTATTTGGTTCAGAATCTTTTTTTTCTAGATCTTCCTCTTTTAAAATTGGGTGCGTCTTATGTGCCGGTGCGTCTTATGAGCCGAAAAATAATTCATTGCTGTACTTAAGCATATTTTTCAAGTTTCTGTACTTTGATTTGGGAAGACTTTTTCACTTTAACTTCATTACATTTCAAAGTCAAATATATTACTTTTTACTACATTTTAACTACATTTTTCGAGATCAGTCGTTCCTTTTTATTTATGAGTGAATAAACACCCTGCGATGGACTGGCGACCTGTCCTCTGCCTCTTGCCCAATGTGCCAAATTCACAGAACTCACAGGGCTCTCGATGATGGTATAAACATCTTCTATCACTATTTACAAGTGTTTTGGCACTGAAATCTAACACTTTAGTGTGCCAAAATGCCGGAAGAATGCGAGGAAATAAGGAAAAAAAGACGCATGTGCACGAATGCGGAAAAGGAATCACGGACAGTTCAATTCAAAAAACAGTTCAATTCAACACTAATAAACCTATTACTACTACTAAGATAATGGTTATATTATTATATAGATTATAAATATATTTACAGTGAAATCTCAGATAAACTGTTGCTAAAGCGATCACAGAAAATCAATCAATCATCTGTCACTGCTCTCCTGCTGGCGACAGCTTTAGTGTTGAAGGGTTCACTTCTGTTGCTGACCCAGAAAAAAACGAGCACTTTGAACTTTCCGAATCCCACGGGAATCGCGAAATCCCAACATCCTCTATGAGGTGTCACACTGGCAAAGTCGCGCACCTCTTCATCGCGCATTTTGATTGATGTCAATTCAAACCCAGTGCTTATATTTATGTAAATATTTTCCTAAAGGTAGAACTTTTAGAAAAAATAAATAAATACTTTTTGGAACACAGTATTACACCTTTAAAAAAAATGTAAATTTTAATGAGTTTTACCATGAGCAGCAAGAGCATGTGTGCTCCCACAATCTCCATCCCCGGCTGCTCTGTCCAAGGCGTTGAGATCCTCCTGATGTTCTAGGAGAGTCTTGCAAACAGATTCCAAAACCAGCCGCAAAACAGAAGATAGAGACCCTGAAGATCAGAAAAATAGCTTGGGAATAGGCAAACTATTCATGCATCTATGGATTCTTTCTACCTTCGGGATCAATTTCAGCGGGTGTATCAGGTTTTTCAGCAGGCTCCAAAAACAGACTTCTGCCGCTCAAAGAGACCGTGCTGAGGTTTGGCCAAGCAGGGGCACTGGTTTCAGCATCTGACAAACACAATTGTTCAAAGTCCATTTAACTATAATTAGAACAACAACAATTTGTGTTACAGCAGATAGATAAACTTAAACGGACAAGCAAATTACAATTTACCTACGCAAAAAAACGCAAAAGCAAAGGTGCTTTATAATCTTTATGTTTCAGCTAAATGTGTGTTTTGCTAAAGAAAGAAGAGTTCTTCTTAACCCTTGTGCATTGTTCAAATTCACTTCAACAGCCACTAAATGAAACTTCTGCTTCTCTAATCAGATCAATATTTTTTTCCCATGGTTTTGTACAATTCTACCTCAGTTTTAATCAAGACTACATTTTATTTAAATACAGTATTTTCATCCTTTAATTGCCAAGATGACATTGAAAATTACATTTTCAATATAAAAAAAATTATTGTTTCCAGGTGTTGGGCATGTCAAACATTATTACTAACAACCTTTGTGCATTTTTTGTTTTTGTGTAGCACCAAACTGAACAGCAACTTGAGTCTGAACAGCTTGGATGTCTGTGGCAAGCCAACACATAACTGTATTTTTAGAAGAGTAGCCTGGAGACGAAGGAGAAACATATTTAAACAGTACACACCAAACAGTCGGAGCACCTCTTCATCAACCGTCATCAAAGAAAGAGACATTCCGGCCATCTCCAGTGAAGTCATAAAAGATCCTGACATCACCCTGGCCACTACTACACCGCACTCCTCTGAAAACAATCATCCAATCACACAACACCATTTAGGGAAACGAAGAGAAGCTTTATATTATCGTAATAAAGATAAGTCTCACCTAGACAGAGTATGGCAGCTCTGGAAAGTACAGCAATCTCCAAACATGAGAGGGCACCTAGATTGTTCACACACAGCACCACCTGATCTCCTATGGAGAAATACAGGGTACACCGTAAACCTTCTCCACCATCCCTGGACAGACCTGTCCTCGTCATCTTACCAGATTTCAGGGGCAGATGGGATTTGTTTGAGGAATCCGTCATGTGTTCAATTATGATTTTCACAACTTCATCTGCAGAAACAACCTGAAAACAGTAAAAATCTTCGTTAAGAAGCCTTATATTATACTCTAGATTGAGATTTACAATGACTCACCTTTGATCTCTTAATACCTGGCTCCCCATGGATTCCTGAACAAATACATATTTACGAATAAATTAAATCTTAAAAAAGTTGGTCACTATTTTTATGACACAAACTTTGATGTTGGTTTGTAAAAGTGGTGTGCAAATGCAATGCTGAGTTAGAATTTTTGGTTGCTATGAAGGAGTCAGTAACTATATACAAAGTCTACATGCAAATATGAGAAAAATTAAAGCCGCAAGCAGCTATCACCGGAGTTTAAGCAGATAAGGTTTTCTTGGCGTGTAGGTTGTTTAAATGTTGGTTGGGTATTGCATTGTTTGGTCAAAGTCTATTTTTCTGCTATTAATCTGCCCTTTGTTTTACGTAGATGGCCTCCTGCCCACCAGTCACACACATCTATACAGGGAACTACGGGTGGAGCTTGCCAAACGACAGGTAACCACACTTGGTGAGGAACAAACCGCCAACCCTTCGGTTAAAGAAAGACCAATTGCACCACTACACCACTTGGCGGCTAGGTTTCAACCAACGTGTAACATTGATGATCATGGGGGGCTGTTTGGTATAACTGGTTGATTATACACCCTAAAATAATCCTAAGACTTTGTGTACCTATATGAATTCATGCTAGTTTTAAGGCAGTTGTTTAAACCATTTTTTCACACCTAAATAAATAATAAATATGTTTAAAGGCCTTTACACACCTGTGCATTTTTTAATGAAGGGGCTGCATGCAGTAAATCTGTAGTCTTAATTACACAGGCGCTGATGTGACTATACACACCAGCAAGAAAGAACGCTGCATCAGTTTTCAAATGAAACACAGCAAGACGCTTTTTTTTCACAATGCCTCAAATGCTGTGATTGGCTCATTTGGTCACACATCTTGAGTCTGGAAAAGCAGCAATAGGTAGCGCTCGAGAACAAAACGAGGAGTTGTACCCCCGAAGGAGCAGAAGCAGAAATAAAGCCGGGTCCCTTCAGTCTGCAGGACTGTCTGGAGCAGCATCCAGTCGTTGCTAAATCACTCTGGACCAGAGATCAGCAACAGAAGATTTCACACAGCTTTAGACAAAATCGCAGAGAGCTTTGTCCATGTTCTCAAACTGCGTCCACAACCAAACACTCACCAGAAAGATTTGAAAACTGTGCGAGGTCACGTGTGCCAGACCGGAGTACAAGATAGGGTTAATTATCAAAAATGGGAGCCCGCAAGTTTTAAATTCATTTATTGGGTCCAAATTAATAAAAAAGAAACCCCCTTTGAAACAAAACCACTGTTTATACTGCTGTCTATGCCTTTGTATCTCTGCAACTTCTCATTTTTCTTTTGGATGTGGCTCTCATTGGCTGCAGATAATCACAGACGTTATTTTAGTCAGAACACACTGCACGTTTAAGACAGGCTCTGATATTTGAGAAGCATTTTGCAAACCTGTGACTCTTGCAGAGCGAGTCATTGATACTTCCAACTGTGCAATTGTCACACGTGTGCACGAACCCCAAACCACAAAACCGGCTTTAAAGAGAAGTGGTTTGTTTTAGCTTTATATTTACAGATGAGAGACGGCTCATCCTTGTGCCTCACACAATGTAAAATGTTTCCGCGCCACCGTGTGGTATGGAGCGAATTACAGTACACCAAAGCGGCATCTAGTGTTCAGGAGAGAGTCTGTGCGCTCATTTTTAAATTCAAGACAAAGACGCAGGGAGTTGTTGATGCAGCCACAAAAATGATATCGGTGTGTAAAGGGCTTAACTCAATTAGTCATAAAGTCTTAAAAATTTTCCCACCAAGTCCAAGTTCCATCTCGCCTGGTGGGAGCTGGAAAGTTGGGAGGCATCCGGGAACACTGCATGGAGACAGACTAACACCCAGTGTACCTGTTAAAACAGAAACATGGCTGATTATACATTTTTTTTAATGGAAATTTCACTATAAACAACCAATTTGGAAACTTACCAATGTTTTTTATTGCTTTGTTTACCCGTGTCACAATTTCATCTAAAGTAAATCCTCTCTCTGCCAGTGCTCCAGCTAACTACAAGGAAAAGATGTTTTGTTTAAGACGTTGTTGATTTATTTTTATTCCCTTCATCTGTCTTTGCTCACCTTATGAATGAATATTGTTCCACACAAGCCTCTCCGTCCAGCCTTGCTCGGCTCAGCAAAAGCACAGTCGTCAGCCACGACCACCATTTCCACCGGGACGCCCTGTGCTCGAGCCTGTTCTAATGCAATTCCAAAGTTCAACCGGTCTCCTGTATAGTTCTTGACGATGAGGAGAACGCCTGAAGCACCTCCCTTCCAGAGAGAGAGAATGGTTGCAAGCACACTTCCTGGAGGAGGAGACGCAAACACTGCTCCGGCCACAGCTGCACTCAGCATACCCACACCAATGAATCCTGACCGTGAAAAAAAAGGACAGAATACACCACATAGATTTTACATGTATAGGTGTAGCTTTATAGCCTGCATTTTAGTGAGCTTTCACAACTCTATAGTTTGTTTATTTGGTCCGGACCATGGGGAACAACTGAAACATTGGTGCAATCCTCTGCAGATTTAGTTGTCATTCTCATCACACTCTCTCTAGTCCAACATTCTAAATTATCTTTAATTGATATGTTATTATTAATAGCTAACATACACTTCTTAAAATATTTCTTATTTATATATGATAAATTTTGTCTGTGTGAAAGTATGTTTTTCACCAAACGAGGCCAAATCATTTCAACCATGTGAGAATTGCTCAGGTGACCCTAACATTTTTCCTCACCTGCATGCGCGGGCTCGTGGCCAGAACCCCCTCCAGACAGCAGCGCCACCTTCCCCTTAATCCTCTCCAGATCGGACCTCAACACAACCCTGTGCCCCCGAAGTATCGTCAGGCCCCCGTTAGCCCTCACGAGACCTTCAAGAGCCTCGTCCACACATCTGTCAGCTGAGTTCAACAGCTTCCTGCGCACCTGCTTCAATACATGCGTGCGTGATAATTCACTTGGTGTAAAAGCAGATAGACACCATTTCAAATACAAGCTTTACTATATGCATTTGGTGATTATTCCTGAAAGAGAAACCGTTACCTCCATCATGTAAAGTCAACCTTCGTCCTCTTTCCAATCACTTCCGCAAATGCCGATGACGTCATCACGAAATCCTCAAAGAAAGCTCGCGGCAAAAGATGGTTTTTATCATACTTATCGTAAGATTATACGTAAGATGTCTTAAGAACAAAGTAATTTGTTGAACGTGTAAATATAAAAAATAGAGAGAAAGCGAACACAGTCAACCGGTGACCCCGAGAGGGATAAGTCGTGCAAGAAAATGAATTAATTAATACAGTCGAGGTACTTTGCACGTTATTACAGTATTTTACAAGTGTATGATAATATTCGTATTTGAAATACGTTGCTGTAAAATAGACTTTTATTCCGTGCCCCCACGGCGCTGGCTGCAGAATCAGCCTGAAACTAAAATAATCAAGCAATTACCACAAAAATCATTCATTTCAAATATACTACATTTCGTGTTGGTTGCATCTCAGAGTTATTATTACATTCTCAGCATCTTCGCTTTCTAATTTTCATTTGTGATCCTGAAAGTTACGCTTGTCATTCTGGAACAAATCCTCCATGAGGGCGGAGTTCATTAATTACAACTTCATAATGAAATGCTCCCCTCTCAAATAAATCATGTATGGAACAAAATATCAACACAACAAATGTCAAATGTAAGCATTTTTGGTTGATGATTAGTTTATTATTCTAGAGGTCCTGTGTGGAGTCACATTTGTCATGAATGCTACAAAGGGAGAGATGGGAACTATACACAATGTTTATTTACATGTTTACAACTGTACAGAAAAATAATATCCCTTAAAGGAAACAGGACACAGCGTTAAAAGAGGTCTCAGAGAGGATGATGGGTTATAGAGTTGAGAAGCAGGTGAATAGTTGACCAGGGTAGCAGATGAAGAGATGGTTGGAACCACAGCAATCCACAGAGTAGAACCCAAGAAGGCTGGAAGCGATCAGGGAGAGTCAGGGAGCATGAACAGTAGATCTTACAATTGAGGAGGTGCATGGATCAGCATGTCAGTGTGCCAACAAGATCCTGGGTCAGATTTCAGGGAATATCGAGCATGAGGTTCAAGAGGTGCCCGCCTCAGGAACTCCCACACCCGATTACTAAATTATTTGTGGTCCACCATCTCAGAGACCGTGTCCTGTGGTGTTGCTATGCCTCCAAAATGGTCACTCATCCACTGAGGCTGTCTTAAAACAGTAGTTCTGGTGGCTCTTCCTTCAGGAGGTAGACCGGTCATTCGCTCGATGCTGCTCCACCTCCGCGTAGAACAAGACCAAGACGACACCCTTGCAGGTCTCCTACAGCCCCTCAGCTGGTTGGGTTCACCTCCCTGTACGTTGGTTTTCATCCTCAGACCAATGGTCAGTCTGAGAGTGCTTGGTCACTCTCTACGTTGCTTTGCACGAGTATATTCCATGGGCAGAATATTCTGGCACCACCCTGCGGCCTCCCCCTTCACCAGCCCCCTCTCCTTCCTACCCAAGACATTTCCCTCTGGGATTTTTTTTTATGTTGTGTGTAATTTAAACCAGTATGACGGTCTAGCTTCATTCTGTTCAGTTCTGTTCTGTTTTTTTCTTACTATAATTTTGTTTCTCCTAACTGCATTTTATTTTCTTCTACCGCAATGACCCTTTAGGGGCTCCATAGATTGCCAAATTGCAAAACATATTTTTATTCAAGTTAATGACATCCACCAATACTTAGTTTAAATTTAGTTTGCTGCATATGTTAATGTTTACAACGAATGTAAAATAAAAATATGTTTTACAATTTGGCAATCTATGGAGCCCCTAAAGGGTCATTGCGGTAAAAGAAAATAAAATGCAGTTAGGAGAAAAAAAATTATGGTAAGAAAAAACAATTAGGGTGAGAAAAAAAATGAGGCTAGGTGAAAAAAAACTACTTTCTCCTACCGCTATGACCCTTTAGGGGCTCCATAGTACGAATACAGTCGAACGAAACTAAAATAAACAATCTAAAGTTTGTACAATACTGTAGATTAATGAATTATTCAAATAATCATTTCTGTAAGCTACGGAGCCATGACCCTTTAGGGGCTCCGTACTATTTTGAACTGGGAAAGCTGTTTAAATGGAATTTCAACAAAGCCCGTTTTCATTATTATTATTTGCAAAACAGTTAATTATATTTCTTTTTAAAATAAAACATGAATTATCCTACTGAATATATGGTCTAACACAACTAAAATATAATTATCTAAAGCTTGTACAATGCTGTACACTTGTGAATTATTCAAATAATTACTGGTGCAAGCATCTTGCATTTGGCGATTACATTCTTATATAGTTATAATTATATTAAACAACAAAATTTTATGTGTGTTCAGCACACATGCACACTTCCGACATCTTTGCAAGGCAACACAAAAAAGAATCGTTTTTTTTCCCTACCGCCATGACCCTTTAGGGGCTCCGTAACTCCGTACCAATCACTACTACCAGCATTTAAAGCTTGAATATACTGTCCTTTATGAAAACAAACGTGTTACTTACATGTAAATACAAATTCAAGTGTGTTTTGTGTTGATTCTAATAATAAAAAAGCTAAGGATTATGGGATATCAGGGGCCACGAAGGAAGCCTCCAAATTCAGGTGGAAGTAGGACGCATTTAAGTATTCTCCTCTCTCGTCTTACCAGCATTACTTTCAACAGTCAACATTATTGTATGAACCAAGCCTTAAAACTTAACTTTGAATAAATATTGTGAGTTAAATGGGTCCCTGTGCTTGCTCGCACCTAATATTAACATGTTTTTCATCATTAACTGAGTTATTAATAATTCATGCATTTATTAATAATGGTTCATGCTCAGGTATTGTAAAGTGTAAGCTGACCCCCTTGTATACAATGTAGGGGTAGAAATGTCAAAATGACTGAACAGAGTTTCCCTGTGCGTGCACATTTGGATGCGTCCCTTTCTGTCCTTTGCTTCTCCGTCTACCTCCCTCGCGCTTGGTCATTAGTTTAGCCTAATTTCCTCCTCACATGTGTTTTTATTTTTCTCTTAATTTCCCGTCTTATTTAAGTTCCATGACCTGATACTGTTATTATGTCCGTTCGTTGTGCTGGTGCATGAGTGTATCTATGAGCTCCTCATGCGCTGAGTCGAGCAATTGTTCTGTTTTGTTTATTTCTCAGTTAGCTGTTGATCATTTATAATTACAAACATTTTTATCACAGTGTTTTCTGTCACCTTCCGTTCCTGACAATTGGTTGATATCAGTTTCTTTTATTATTTGGTTACTCACAGAACTCCAATATCATGCAGATAAGAAAGCACACGTTATTTCTGGTCCTATTGTGGACCTATTGTGTAATGTAATGTACATATAAAAAAAGCTTGGAGCAAATTGTAAATTAGTCAAAAAAGCTAAAAAAAGTTATGTTTATTTTCACGTGGCTTATTCATTATACTCATGTTATACTAGGTGATGGCCACATATGGCCCAATGCCAGTCTCAGTGAAGGGGGCAATGGCAACAAAGACATATTTAAGATGAAACATCATAGAGAAATTTATGCTAATTTCCTATGCTAGGTTTATTTATGCTAATTGCAGTTTCTAATAAAAAAATAACATCAGTGACAGCTCCATAGCAACCAAACTGTTTATCATAGCAACCAATTTAGCATATCTAAATATTAGCGTATCCCAGCCAAAGAAAATCGTAGAGACATGGGGTTGGTTTATGTTACTCATTGGCATGGGGAACTTGGTATGATGTAACTAACTCCCCACAGCAACAAGAAATTCAACCTTGGTGACCATTCCATTTTGTTTACAAAAATAATGTTAAACGGCAAAACAAGTCAACATCAAAGTTTGTGCACAATCTAGTTACAATTAAATTCATATAGTTTAAAACTATAACTGAACTTTTTTAGCCTAAGCCTTCTTTATTGCAAAAAAAGTTTATTTTTAAGCTTTCCTGGAGCATGGCCATTTCTTTTTCTTGGACAGATAGACAACAGACTGCATTATACTGCTCGGTCGCATCAACCAAAAAATAACAGCTACCACGAGGCAAAAATCAGTCAACGGCAAAAATTTCTTTTTCACAAACAGCAAAACATCAAGAAAATATGGCACTGATACTCCCACAAGTATAACTGTGATCATCTTAAACGCCCTCATTTTCTGGCTGTTCATTTTTTTAGCCTGTGTTTCACAGGGACCTGGTTTCAACAGGATCTTGAGCACTAACAGGCTGCAAGACGTCATGACCAGAATATTGATGGACAGGGACGTAATGAAGATCTCTACTTTGAATTGTGGATATGTGAAAACATTTAATCCTCCAAAGAATAATGTCATGATCCAGGTCAGAGCGGCAGCGATGTATCTGAGCCTTACAGACAACGGGGTCCGGTAGATCACAGGATGAGCCACCGCGGTGTAGCGCTCCACACAGATCAAGGTGTTCATTATAGGGCGTCCGCCCAAATAGCATCCCGAATAGAAAGCAGAGATTTCTGTTGCGTATTGAAAGCTACAGATAAAAGTAAGCCATGTGGAAAAAGAAAGCATGACCATTAACATTTCTATAGCTGAGAGGTTCAATGTAAAGATTTCTGTGGGTGGCAGATATCGCTTTGTTAGAAAGCTTCCCATGCCCACGCTTAGGACACGGATTTGGATGGGAAGGAGGATGACAAAATCTAGAGCTACTCCAGACAGCTGAATAAAATAGGCCCAGGTAATAGACAGACATGTGGAGTCAAAAAGGGTTTGGTTTCTGGAGAACGTGTCATTCATTTTGTTTTCAGCTGGCAAGAAGTTTTCAACCTGTACATTGGGCATGTTCCTGAAAAATAAAACAGCACATGTGTAAATAAACAGATACAGAAATATTTGAATATGTGAAACGGGATTGTTTTCTAACTGAAGTATCATATTGACCACCCTTAGAGAAGCTCTCCCATATTCATGACTGAAGGATGCATTTGCAGAAACGCATACAACACAGTCATAGACGTCCTGTTAGCCGAAGTCTCTAGCAGAGCAGCTACAAGTTTTTATTAATAATGAACTGTAAAATATGATTACACAACCCAAATAATCAGATTCTGTTCCTTTTTATACTTTTCATAATTCATCATCATCATCTTAATAGTTACTAATTAGTTAATGTTTTATTAACATGATTGTTAAATGCATTGAATATGTTGTTAAAAAGGGTGGCACAGTGGCTAACTCGCCTTCCAGTTAGAAGATTGAAGCAATGAAGATTGAAGATTGCAGGAATAAAGTGCAGCACAGACTTAGATAATAACTTGTTTACCATTAAATCGGGCTACTCTAGAGTGAAGTTTTCATGTTTTCGAACCAGAACTAACTTAAAAAAAAAAACGTTAAATCTCTGATTTTGATTTTAAATTCAATATATTTACTTGGAAACATGCACACGCATTCATGGAGTTCATGTACAAGAAGAAACTTGAATATTTTTGGCACTGACCTGATGCCGGAGACACGAGATGTGAATGATTTGGGGTAAACTTGCTGCTTTTCTTTGTTCTTAGTTTCGTTGTGACATATGTTTGCATTTTTATGTTTATGTGTGAATTGTGAAAGGAAAGTATGCAAATATGAACTACATTTAAACACCTGTGTTTGTTTAAGTTTGTGTTCATAGTTTTAAAAGCATGGACAATGAATGAAACTCAAGAACATCATCCATCTGTCATCAAAACCTGTGTGTTCAGAGCGGTTTGCTGGAGCCACTTTTATAGTTTTACGTTTAATTCCTCTACTTGGCAGAATTTTTTTAGGTTGTAGTTCAAATGAGCAAATCATGTCTAAAAATGAAGCTTAATTTAAACTATACACTAGATGTTCCCTGTTGGATGTGAAAACGTCAAGTAATACAATTAATTGAAAACCACTTAAATATATTGATGTATAAAAAAAGATAGATGAAATAAAAATTTTCAACACGCTCTTCTGGGTGACGAAAATCAAGCCGAGCCCAGAGACTCACCTGGCCCGGCAGCCAAATCAGTGGGCACCTCCTGGGTGCCTGCGCCGATCCCCGCTGCTCTCATGGACTGCTCCCGGCGGAGTGAAATCCCACACCGAAATCCCAGCTGCGTCATGTTAAAGTGTGCACATCCTGATGAGACGCACTTGCCAAGTACGCGCAGGCTTATGCCGCTACCTTGACACAATAGTAACAATGTAATGGCAGATATCTTGAATTCACAATGTCACATTTTTATTTACATGAAATTGATTTCCACTTGATTTATGTAAAGTACATCCAAACTTTGTTCCTTACCTCTATCTTACGCAAACCACGGGGGGGAGGGGGAGCCACCCCCCCAACCACAACCTGGCCCCGCACCCACCACGACCAGCAGCCTCAGGCTCCAATAAATAATTAAAAGAGACTCTCAGCGGCTTCTTGAAGCTAGTGGTGACCAGGTTGACAGAGCGCGGCTCTGGGTAGTGCGCAGGGGTACTCCGGGGTGACTTTACCCCATTCAATCCAGCCCTGCACTCTGTCACAGTAATTACACACAAATCAATGCAAATTTCCAATAAAATGTTCATGTTTTTCTAATTTAATCCAATACACATTTCTAAGATTTACACTAAAGACACCAGAGGCACAGTGTCATTGTCTGTTCTGGTTTGATAATCTTCAGTGCAGCCAGCATCTAATAGAACATGTTTTTTTCCTGTAATGGATCATAATGCATAAAATAATAACGCAATCACATATATTAAATTTCTTCTCCAACAAACTCAGCAAACATATTGATTGCCATATTTATTTAAAACTTTAAATGTAAAGTACAATGAATAGAACTTTCCGTGTATAATCATCAACAAAAGACTAGTGTAATGGGATTCAGACACATTGTATGACACACATAAATCAGTCCCTTCAGGATTTCAGGGGATTTTTTTGTGATTGTTGCGCCTACAGTTTTTCTCGATTGCTTAAACACATTTCTTGAAACTATGCCTCGTATTCTCAAAACAGTAAACACAAATCCATAATGTCTCACCCAATTTACCAAACATCCTATTTTCAGGTCAAAATGAAGCTCTACACTCAAAACCATTCACTCTTGCTGAAAAATCAAAATTTGCGTTCAGACATCACACACAAGGCCTCAAAAACACTCACATTACAACATAGTCTTACACACTGGTGCAATTAATTAAAAACAATATTTCCAAAACGGGCAAGTTATGTTGCTTGTGGTTCTTCCCCTCAAAAACAATTTCACATGATGAACAAAAAAGACTAAACCAATGTACACTGGCAAATTTTTATTCATGTACTATACAGTACAACACATACACAAAAATTATTCCACTCAGCATCCTGTCTTTGGTCTGGGTCAGGTCAGAGAATCTCATCCACGTCACAGGCTATATTGGCCCTAGCCAGGCAGCGGGGGTAAAATCCTCTTGCATGCCTGATCCACCCCTGGCATGTATCTACTGTTATATCTAGGCAGGCTTCTTCCATGTCCTGGAGGAGGTGAACACGGACATAAGGCTCTCTGTCATACACTTTCCACCGCCATGCCGAAAAAAACTCCTCTATCGGGTTTAGAAAGGGAGAGTATGCAGGCAGAAAGATGTTAGAAAACCTTGGGTTGTTGGTAAACCAGTCACGAACCAGAACAGCATGATGGAAGCTGACGTTATCCCAAACAACAACGTAGTGAGGCTGCTCTGGCTGTGCTGGTTCCCTGTAGTCCAGCTGGAACATATGCTCTCTTAGACTATCGAGGAAAGCAAGGAGGAGCATTGTATTATAGGGTCCTAGAATGGCATGGCGGTGGAGTACCCCTCGTTGGCTGATGGCTGCGCACATAGTGACATTCCCTCCACGCTGACCAGGGACATTTACAATGGCCGGATGACCAATTCTGTTCCTCCCTCTTCTCCTCCTTTTGGTCAGGTAACGTAAAACCTGCCTCATCCACAAAGATAATTTGTAAAATAGAGCATTTCTCTATTACAGTAGCATAGTACAACAGTGTATGTGTTGTCACAGCATGAGTTCAGCACTGAAAAGTTACTGTACAGAGCAGTCTTACTGCAAGAACATCTACCTGTTTCCCTCTCTGAAGGTTCTGATGATGGAGACAACAGTGAAGCGACTCAAATTTGGCTGTACTCGTGGCCCAGCCTCCCTCATAGTCATACCATGGACAAGAAATTTTAGTTCAAAAGACTGGTCAACTATAGTGACTCGAATTTCAGCCGAGACTGCTTGTCTCCTTGCCCTTGCTCTTCCCCTTCCTTGTTGTCGTCCTCCTCCTCTGTCTCCACCTCCTCCTTCTCCGTCACCATGTCCTCCTCCTCTCCTTCCTTCTTCACCACGTCCTCTACCCCTTCTTCCACCTCCTCCTCCTCCTCCTCCACCACGTCCTCCTCCTCTCCCTCCTTCTTTTTGTCCTTTTGTCCTTAAGTTTGTCCTTCTTCACCACGTTCTCTACCTCTACTTCTTCCTCCACTCTGGTGTCCCTGACCTCTTCCCTTAAGTCTCTTTGGATCCATTGTTTCAAACCTGAATAAGTTGACTTTTGCCCCTTTTATCTATCCATCGAAAGTTCTGATTGGTGTGTGATAAATTTTGACTCCTAGTGTTTCCACTTGGTTAATTGTGTGCTTATTGAGCTCAAGCTGTGCTGTGTTAAGTTAACATTATTGAATGCTAGTGCTTTCTAAATGACCACATGGTGTAAGCACTGAGAAATGTAGGGATTTGTGTGTAGAGTTTTGCAGTTCACCAAATATAACTCATGTGTCAAAGCAGGGAATAGTGTTTATAGTTTAGGGAAATGGGTGTGCGTTTTCAAAAAAGGCGTAATAGTTTTTAGTTCAAAAGACTGGTTATAGTGTTTTAGCAATTGAGAAAAACTGTAAAATGCCAGAATTTGCAGCAGCTTTTTGAAAAGTTCCGAAACATGATTTCCCAAACATGTTATGAATTTGATGAAATGATTGATGAAACTACCATGTGAAAGCATGAAAAATAGTTTTATTAACTGCCCCTCTCAAACTCCCTAGTACTATCACCTTTGCCCACGCAAGTGCTGCCTGACAACTGACAAAAGCAAACCACCACAGACCATTACAAACGTTATGAAGTTTTGTTGTTTACCTTGTTCCTTTCGCTGCTTGCGATGGATTTGTGAGCAACCGCTTCTGTGATAGTCAATTGCCGTGTCGGCTCTTGCACGGACATGCTTCTGGCATGTTTTGCTGTAGAGAAGTGTCGGTCAAGCAAGGTTTTTTTGTGTTCCACAATGTTACACACAGAGCAAAAGAGTTTCCCTCCACTTTCATGGAGAACATTAGAGAATTGCTTTGCAGGGTCTTTTGCAGTGATATTTGTAGGTAAGTGTGATGTATTTGTGATCATGCCTGCTTTCTCTGATAAGGAAGTCCTGTGTGAAAATAATGCCGCGTACAGTGACGGACCAAACTTATTGGTCGAATTTGCGGTAAAGTTGCGGTAATTGGATTAAATTGCAAGGCCGCAAAAAAACCCCCGCTGAGATTGGCTGAATTTGCGTGAGTTGCCACTTTCGCAACATCGCGTGTTTCTGGAGAGACTGATAAATATCTGTACACAATATACAGTCATAAACCCTATCCAAATTCTCACAGAGACTTTATAGTTACTTCAGTTGATGACTGCAAGAGGACGCAAGAAACTTGGATGACACCCATGGCTATGACTAAAACCCAAAAGGGACTTCTCTTTCCCACCCAAAAATCTTACGTCTCCAAAACAAGTGGTAATATCTCATATCTTTAACCCATAATTGAGGTTGATGGGTAACGTTTTAACTTGTTTGCAATGATTCCCAGCGGAAAATAGAATTGTATCCCACACCCCCAATCTGTGCAAGAGTATGAAGATGCTAGAGGAATTAACAATAAACTGTAGCACAGGGGTGTCAAACTCATTTTCACCGAGGGCCACATTAGCATGATGGCTGTCCTCAATGGGCCAAATGTAACTTATAAATGTAAAACAATGTAATCGAATGTAATGTAAAATAAATGTAACTACTCCTTAATGTTAAATAACTCATTATTTATAACTTATTCAAGTGATAATTCAGTTGCATAGAAACAATTGTATGCTTGTTGTTGTAATATAAATACTTTTGTCAGCTTATGAAAACCCACATGACTCCATTAATGAAGGATCAAACTGTCTAAGTGAATAAAGAAAAATAGCATTTTTGTCATTTGTTTAGCGGAAAAAAACCCTCACAGACTGAAGACGATGCATATCCACCATCATCTTTTATTATCAGGCTCCAGAAACAGATCACAGATAAACTATTAGTTGTGCCCATTTCACATCTTGAAATGTACCGTATTTTAGCGTGAGAGATCGGAGGTGTAGTGTGAGAGATCACTCAAATGCGAGAGTCTTTGTTCAATGTGTGAGAAACGGCAGCTCTGTAGTTTCACTCTTGAGTGTGTATGCGGAAGCAGAAGCACCGTTGCGGCTACCGTAGGCATTGTGGGAAATGTAGTTTTTTTCGTGTTTTTTTTAGACACTCAAAACTTTTAAGCTCTCGCGGGCCACATTAGATTAGTTTGACACATGTGCTGTAGCATTTTTGAAGCGTGAGCTCTATGTGTCTGCATTGATTCTTTGCTATCTTGAGGTATCAGAAGGGATTTAGACTCTCAAGAAGAAATGGCTGATCTTCTACAACACTGACACTACAGGTGCTACAAATTGAAATGGTCACATGATGGTGATAGAAAAATAGCAAGATTTTATTAACATAAAACTGACAAGTCACTGTTATACACATGGATTTGGAAAATAGGGGTGATCATTCGGATTGCTCTAAGAAAAACCAGTGATTCCAGCATTTTTCTCCATTTGGGGGAGAAGCTTTTTGAAGTATGAAAGCTTCCCATGCTTGGCCAGATAAAGAACAGATTGTATTACACTCCCTGCTTGCAAAAAAAACAAATTGCTTGCCATCAGCACACATGCAAGCTCAACATCAATGTTCGTTTTAATACAGAAAATTAACATATCTAGGCCATAAGGAACGGATATGCAAAACAGTGTCCCGGTAATGATAGTAAACGCTCTCTTTTTCTGTTGGTGCATTTTTTCTTTTTGCGTTTCACCAGGGTTCGGTCTCAAAAGTATCTTGAGGACGCCAAGACTGCAGGCAGAAATAACCAAGATGCTTAAAGACAGAGCCAAAATGTAGCTCTCATTGTTATTCTTGGGATATATTGAAATGGTAAACCCTCCATAAGCCAGAATCAGCACCAAGACCAAAGCAGCAACAATGTATCTGTGCTTTACAAAGTCCTGTTTTCGGTAGATTACCGGATGAGCCACAGCAATGAAGCGCTCCACACAGATCAAGCTGTTCATTATAGGACGTCCAACCATGTAGATTCCAGAGAAGAACAAAACAAATAGAATCATTGTATGGATGTTGAAAGCAAAAGCAACCATATATATGGGATTAAGCATGGACGATAAGAGTTCTTGTGCTGCAAGGGCCATTGTTAAGATTTCAGAAGATGGCAGATGTCCACGTGTTCTAACAGTCTTCATGCCTAGCCTGAGGACCCAGGCTTGGATGAACAATTGAATGATGAAATCCAGTGCAACTACAAGACCTGAAACTCCTTCTAGTAATCGGGAGCACTTGACTGCATATGACGTTTGGTTCTCGGTGATAGAGGTGTTCATGTTTCCTGTTCATGCGAGAGATCATCTCTATGAAAACTATTTTAAGAAATGTTGTCTTTTTTTCTATAAGCACACATCTGTAGATACTTTGAGCTAAAAGAGTTCAGGATGCATGATGCTGTGACTCTTTGCATGCAACGTGAGCATTTATATCACACAACAAAGTGTGATTTATTAAAGGGATACATGCAAATTTTAAATAATAGATGTATTAGGGAAATAATGAACTTATGATTTTTTATTTATATGACATTTTAAAATTCCATGACTGCTTTTCCAATGGACTAACCTCCCAGAAAAAATGTGAATGTGAAGCCCTTCAACGTGAGCTGGGAAAGGTGCCGACTAGAATCAACCCACACTGCATTCTTACTTGCATTAGAACTACCAGAGCATAATCTTTAGTTACTGTGGTGCCATTTGTACCATTTTGTTCTGGCATACATCGATATAACCCTTAAATCTCATCTTTTAAGAATAAATCTGGAGTTAGGGTAATAGTAAAAAAATGTGCCAATTTTTTTCCACGTTTTTCGAAATTCAGAAATGTCCTGGCTGTTTATACTGAAGATATATCAATCAGCAGAATATATCTTAGATATACTCAGATTTTCAAACAAAGACAAAATAAAAAAAAAACATATGCAATAAAATTTATAATTATTAATTTAATAACTAATTGATAGATAATCTGTAATGTTACTTGACACATTCCTGTGCGATCTGCAGATAGAAATTGTAATCTCTGCTCTTTTTAAAAATATATTTGAGTGTAAACAAGTCAATTCTTGGGGATATTTCATATTTTTAATATCTGAGTATAGCTCTAAAATGTAACCCACGGCTTCTGCTCATCCCCTTATACAGGACCCCAAAGTGGGAAGTCTGTGAGAAGGAAAAGGTGTGGCAGAAAACGCTGCAGAATGACAAGAGTAGAAACATCCAGAGCCACCATGTACATGGGTGTGCAGGAAATGTATTCCTCAGGTCAAGCCACTTTTTAACCAGAAACCGCGGCAGACATGCCTGACCTGAGCTACAGAGAAGCAGCACTGGACTGTTGCTCAGTGGTCCAAATGTCATTCTGAAATTAAGGTGCCAGAGTCTGGAGGAAGACTGGGGAGATGGAAATGCCTGAAGTCCAGTGTCAAGTACCCACAGTCAGGGATGGTCTTGGGTGCCATGTCAGCTGCTGGTGTTGGTCCACTGTGTTTTATCAAGGGCGGGGTCAATGCAGCGAGCTATCCAGCGAGGAGATTTTGGAGCCCATCATGCTTCCATCTGCTGAAAAGCTTTATGGAGATGAAGATTTTAGTTTTCAGCACGACCTGGCACCTCCTAATAGTGCCAATACCACTGGTAAATGGTTTACTGACCATGGTATTACTGGTGCTCAACTCTCCTGACCTGAAGCCCGTAGAGAATCTGTGGGATATTGTGAGGAGAGCTTAAGTTGAGAGACGCAAGACCAAACACTCTGGAAGAGCTTAAGGCCGCAATCCAAGCATCCTGGGCCTCCTTAACACCTCAGCAGTGCCTGAGTGCCTCTATGCCACACCGCATTGAAGCAGTCATTTCTCCAAAAAGGATTCCCGACCAAGTTTTGAGTGCATAACTGTACAGAATTAATTGAAAATTGAAGTTTTTTTTATTTTTTTATTATTAAAAACAATTTTGGTTTTGGGTTTTTAATGAGCTGTATGCCTAAATCATCAATATTAAAACAATAAAAGGCTTGAACTACTTCAGTTGTGTGTAAATGAATCTGAAATTTATAAAAGTCTAATGTTTTTCAGTACATTACAGAAAATAATGAACTTTAACACAATATGCACATTTTTTGTGAAGGACCTGTAATTCTGGCCTCAGTTTTCAAACTTTGTAGGTACATAACTTGCTTGAGATCAATCTGCTTGAATTAATCTCTTAAATTATAAAAGTTGTGAATGAAAAGGTGTGAATTGTATCACTTTATTCTTGTCTTGAACCTGTTTCTGAAGATAATACACAGATATTAAAGATTTGTTAAAGAGTTGTGATAATGTGTGTCTAATCATTTAAATAAAATTTTTACTAATGGAATTTCAGCTAAATAAATTTTAATAGATATGAGAAACACAGGAAAATGTCTGTTTATCTTCTCAGTTGGGACACCTTTAGAATGGAGTTTGCATACTCTCCATGTGCTAGCATGTGGTTAATTGGCTCCACTTTCTCCCGCAGTTCAAACAAAGCCTGGATTTCTTTGACGGTATCGGTGATGAATGAACTATGATGTCATGATGCAGAAAATGATGTAACCTTCATTTCCACTACATAAAAAAAACAGAACTGCTACACTGGAACACTGGTCTTTTAATTTCTCTAGATTTCAGTACAATGAAGTACATTTCTTATATTTTAATGCAACATATTTTAACGTGATTAACACATTCTGATCATGTCTAACCAATGTACCCAAAGTGTAACCAATCTCTTTTTCCGGCGCAGGACTGTTGTTGTTTTATGCAGATTTTACATAGACAGACCACATGTTAAACACAGAACAACAGAATGATTAATAGATTGACTGAACAAACATAGGGTCAACCTATGTAAAGCAAATTTCTTATACCCCAGTCATTTAAGCTGCTTTACAAATAAATTAATTTGAATATAGCACACAACGGAATTTAAGAATAAAGCAGATTCAAATCTATTTTGAGACAAAACATGTTTTTTAAATAGGGACAAAACATAGTTTTGAGTTTTCAGTCAACAAACATTGACATGATTTTTCTAGCAGGAATTTTAATGTGGTAGTGTTTAAATACTTCTACTGTATTATGAAAGCTCAATTCAGTCATGAATAGTATAAAAAAAGAAAGCTGAAACTTATTTATTATTACTATATATTTTTTTAACATGGTGTTAAATTTAGGGCAGACAACATCCATTTCCATTAATTAATATATAATGAAAAGGTGTGGGCGGTACAGTGGCGCAGTGGGTAGCACTGTGGCCTTCCAGTTAGCAGGTTGCCAGTTCAAGGTTCGCCAGTGACCTTCCTGGAGGTCTGGGGCCTTTTTAAGCATTATTTACAATTTTCTCTAATTATTTACCTTTAAAACTATTTGTTTATGTAATTTTGTATTTCATCCCCAGCTTCTTTTTTGTTTCAATTATCTTTTAATTACACAATAATTCCAGAACAATCCTGAAATTGTGCAAAAAATACAATTCCGAGTATAAATAATTTTCAGCAAAAATTGAGAACGAACAGTTTTAGTTAGTTTTGAGACAAAAAAAAATCACAAATCCCCCAAAAAGCAAAGACAAAGTCGAAACTATGTGAAAACAGTATTTAAATAAAGACAAACCTCTCCCAAGCCTTATATGTTGTTCCATGCCCTTTTAGTGTTCCGTTGTGCTTTTTTGTGCGTGCCAGAACTTAAAAAAAACACAGGCCATCTCACAGGTCTTGTACTTCCAAGGGTTGTCACATTTTTAAATGATGGCAAACACACAGCTGCTTGCAGAGACTTCTAAAGGTTAAACCAGGTACTTGTAACTTTGGTACTGGGTGCAGGTGCTAGTTCCTGTTGTAAAATGAAATCTGCGTCTCCATAAAGTTGGTTAGCACCAGAAGCATAAAGTGCTCTAAAACTTCCTCAGACAGCTGTGTTGACCAGCCAATGACATGGCACCCCAAAATATCACTGACTGTGAAAACTTATGGGGGACCTCAAGCAATGTGGATTCTGTGCCTCTTTCTTATTTTCACATTTGTGTACATATTACGTATTTTGCTTGTGTTTTATTCTGTTTTATTGTCATTTATTACATTAACAATGTGTAGATTTAAGGATTGAAGAAACTTTACTTGATTTTTCTCTGGTTTTCCATTTTTATTATCCACTTATACTGTTGTTTTTGAGAGCCGTTGCATGGATTAGGCGTTTTACATGTAAAACTTGCTTCGACATACGAATTGTTCGAGATCCGAAAGGCACCCTGGAATGGATTAGTTTCGTATCCTGGGGTACCACTGTATTGTGAAAACATTTCTATAAAAATATAGCTTAGAAGTCTTCAGATGACCAACCCTGTGACCGACTGAAAAATCACCTCTAATTAGTCAATATATTGAGTCACAATATTTTAATTTTCTTCAAAATTAAGTTTTGTAACAGCACGACTTGACTGTTTTGGGGGCCTTTACACCACATTTTGTACCCTTTTAGCACTACTTTTGATGAGGTTCACAATGCAGGCCAAGATGATGCTTTTCTCTGATCAGCACCTCAAATGGAACCATCCAGTTGATCGCTGACTGCTCAGTTGTTGAACAATCACATAGCCTTTACACACCTATGCATCTACTGCACTGCTGCATCGTCAGCTGCCTGCGGTTAAAATTGAGTGCACAGACCCTCTCCTGAACACTAGATGGCGCTTCTGTCAACCGATTCTTATAATCAGGAGGCTGTTTGTCATAAAGCTCTTTGTGCTCATAAACTAAAGTAACTAAAAGTTCGCCATCGAACATTACACCCTGCTAGTTCACTCTTCGCTGCATCTTCTTTTCTCTTTCATCTGTTTCGCTGCCTTTCTCAGCTGAAGACATGTGACCAAACGAGCCAATCACAGCGCTGCGAAGCATTGCAAGAAAAAAAAATGACACTCTGCATTTCATGAAAACTGACACATTGACATACTGTGTTTTTTCTGGCTGGTGTGTAAGGTCACATTGGTGTTTGTGTAATTAAGATTAAAGATCAGTGCATGCTTTCAGCAGATGCATAAGTGTGTAAAGGCCTTAAGTCTTTTAAATGGAGCACTATAGACCCACACATACGCAGCATCGAAATAACACACCTTCGATGTGGTCCATTGTTCCATGCAGTGTGCATTCAGCATTGTGGTTTTCTGCTTCTTCTTCATGTCCACATTTGCCATGATGTCACCAAAATGCAAGATTTAAAGCTAGAATGATGTGATGGGACTGTCTTGAGTGAAATGTTGGAACCAAGCCCACCCAGAGTGGAAACACAAAGGCGAACCGTGGAAATGTGCAAGTTTCTTCAAATTAAAATGTCTTTCAGTTTCATTTTACAGACCCAACATTGGTGCTTTAGTGCCATCTAGTGGTGAAAAGAAGGGGTAACGCTTGGAAGTACAAGATTGGTGATTTGGCTTGAGTTTTTCAAAGTTCTGGCACAAAAAAACAGTAAAATGGCACAAAAAGTGCTTTTTCAAATTGTTTTGACCTTGTCTTTTGGGGGATTTAGAAATTAATATTTTGTCTCAACACTTTTACGTTTTGTCATAAAACACAAAAAATGTCATTCTCAAATTATTTTTTTTAAAATTATGATAAAACAAATGAAATAATAAAGTATTAATTTAATACTTGATCTTTCATTCATTCATCTTTTAACCCGCTTGTTCCATTACGGCTTGATGGGGGTCTGCTGGTGCAGCTGGCGAGAGGCAGGGGTATGCCCTGGACAATCTCCAGTCCACAGTTGGAATTGTATTTTTTTTTGTACAACCTAAGGTTAGTTGTGGAATTATTGTGTAATGTAATTTTAAAATATTGTAAAAAAACAAAACAAAACAAAAGAAGCTGGGGTTGTACTAAAAATGATATAAAGCATTGCCACAAAAAACTTTTACATTTAATTTATTTGAGCAAATTCTATAATATTGAAAAACGCTCAAAAAGGCCCCAGACTTCTAGAGGTTAACCGTATTATCCATTTAGTAGTACACCTTAGTTATCCATGCAGAGAGCAGTTTAAAACATTTTGATGCAGGACAGCATGTTGATTTTTGTCAGGTACAGAAAGGGTTGGATGGCACTACTTGGAAAAAGACTCCACCAACTTATTCCTGACATTACACAGTATGTTTGATATGGGAGCTCATACTTAAAAAAAAAAGTACATGAGATTGTCCCGTAGCCAAAAAGAATAGTGAAAAGGATGACTGTGACTGACACAAAAGCCCTTCTCTTCTGCTGATATGATCCTGGTTTCTCTCCATCTCCTGGTTTAGGTCTCTTCAAAACCCACAGAATCATAACAGAGCAGAAGGAACACACCACCAACACTACAGAATATATGGAAACCAAGAGCCAGATTGGCAGTTCGGGGTTGGAATAAACAGAATAGCCTCCAAGTGTCAGAATCAACAACCAAACCAGTCCAACCAGCAATGCTTTGGCGTTCAGGTTTTTGGTGTATTTTAGATAAACCAGCGGATGCACCACAGCCAGGTAGCGCTCGAGACAGAAATACATCTGAAAGAGTGGTCGACCCACCAGAAATGTACTACCGAGGTAGTTGGAAATTTGGGTTACCACTTTTTGATTGGGCAAACTCCCCGAGAGAAAAATTGTGAGGGAGATCTCTGAAATGATCTCAGAAACAGATTGGTTCAAAAGGACAAAATCTCCCCAGATTTCAGCCTGGTGTCTCTTGATCAGCAACACAATCCAGATATTCAGCGGCAGAAAAATGATGATGTTCAGTAAGACGACAACCACCACGAGAAGGTTTCCTGGAAACGAATCCATGCATTCAAAAAATGGTTCACCAGAATAGTTTGTAGACATTTTTTTACAGAAATGTTCTGCAGGAAATAATATCAGAATTATTATATGTGCATTTGTTGGCAGTGTTTTACATTTCATCACACCATTGGAAAAAAAAAACGATGAATTTACTTACGCAGGCAGCTGTGTAGCAGGTTTTTTGCATGGAGACCTTTGGTTCTCTTATTTAAGCTGATCTGATGGCCACTCCTCTCATCAAACCTTAACATCACACCTGTGTGAACTACTCTTCAGTCAAAGCAAACACGCTCAAAGAAATTAAGCTTCCCAGAAGTCCAATATTACGGTTCAACTCTAGTTTCTATTCTCTCTTCAAGAAGAGCTTGATGTCTCACCGAAGACAGTCCCTGGAGCCCTGCACTGGAATGCACAGGTTGCCGACCAAGATTCCTAAAGAATCACATTTGTGGGAAAAGTGGTGCATACTTGAAATGCATCCTTTGGTCAGATGAGACAAAACTAGAACTTTTTGGCCATAGAGTGTTTGGAGAAAGAATGGACAGTCATTCATTAGTAGCAATAAAAGCCTCTATACCCACCGATAGGATATGAGATTTACATGAATCTCTGAGATGGCTTCTCAGCAGGGTGCTCTTGGGTCTGGGCTAAGGAAACACTGATAACACTGATGCAATGACATTCCATGCCTGAAGATGGTGATTGTGGTACAACAGATGCTCACAGGAAAACAGGAAAGAAGATAACAGAAGAAATCAAAGAACACGTTAAAATATCATGGATTTTGAGCGGTTTATACTCTTGGTGGCTGATCACAGGGAGATGTTTGACATAATTGTGGAGAAAAGAGAGGATTTGTGGCCATTTGTTGTTTCTTGTATGAAGTGACTATGAAAATGTGGGATAAGCGCCACACCTTTACGTCCTACTCACGTCATCAAAAAGCCAGCTTTCATTGGTCATTCTCCTTGCAAAAAACTGATCCGATGTGGCAATGCGAAAAGTGCGTTGTCATGCAATAATTCGGATTGACCTTTAAGGTCATATTTTTTGATGTTATGAGGTTTAAATAATTAAGAAATATTATGTTTAATGAAAAAAACTCATCTGAATGATAAGCATAAAAAGAGAGTTTTACACAAAGTCATTGAACAACTATAGAGGAGGTGTTGGGTGCAGCGACCATTTTGTTTGTATTCTTAGTTTCCACCAGGATTCCTGCTTAAACTGTTTTCGGGGTAAATATTTACAACATACCAAAAATACTAAATAAACAACTATTACTTATAAAACATAACAATATAATAGGAGTTGCTCTGTTTAATGTGTAACCATGGCAACGGGGGTTTCATGCTACAAATATGGCAAATGCGATGAAGTCACTTCTCCCACTCTATAAAACTTTTTTTGTCAAGTACAAATTGCATTTTTAGCAGTTCTGTATATCTGTCTATTTAATTCTGCATTCATTCTGTATTTTTGTATTTGTATTACAAACACTATTATCTTCTTTGATAAGCCATTATGTTTAAAAAATGTGTGTTTATAAAATCGTCTTTTGTTCAACATTACTACACTGGGAGTACGCAGTCTGCGGCCCTGTCCACATGTACCTGGTTGTTTTGAAAACTGGTATTTTTCTGCGTGGTTATGTTATCCATCCACATATAGTCGCAGAACCGTTTTCGTGCAACTACATTTTTAAAAAAGGTGAAACCAAACTACAATTGTACTGTACCTTGAATTAATTAATTCATTTTCCATTTGATGACCTGTGCTTTGAGGTTCCATTTCTAATTTTCTCTTATGGATACGTTCTTTACGTCATTTTAGTAAGTAAAGTAATTAAGAGAAATTACTATAGTGAAATTGTGTGCTGGGCATTTATTTTTACTTTATTTTTCGAATGCATTCAAAAATTCTTTATATTAGTATAGTATGTTATTGGCTGTCAGAATACAAAATTGAAGAATATTGAAGTGTAGCATTGTGGGTTGTTCCATCTTGAACTTACCGTTTTTTACATTTAGTGAAATTGTGTGTTGGTCGCATTTTGGAGACCACCGTACATTTCGGCGTAGGGCATCTGATTAGCCCTGCATGCAAGTTTCACGCTCTGAAACCATTTTTTCTAATAAATGCACTTCTTTTCGTTCAATTCTTCTTACTTTACAGTACGTACCATACTTTTTTACTATACCATCGTTTAGTTTTAATGTCCTTAGCGCCCCGTGGCGGTGACAATAGGAATATCAGCCAAATTGGCAGCTTCTGCAATTTTCTTTTCCTCTGTCCCTTTAATTAGCGCTTCCTGAAACATCTTCTATCAGTGAAACTATCGGACCTTTAGCTTTAGGGCTCTAGTGTATAAAATAAATGAGCTAAACTACTAAACTGAATGTTTCTATTTATGCATTGCCCATTTTCCTTGCAGAAGGAACGCTATTGGTCAACTCTTCTGCCTTTAACTGGCTTTGTTTGAAGGAGTCTCGTCGCGCAGTGATGACGCAATCGGCCTCAGAAGATGCAGCCTGTAAACAGGGAAGCAGCCTTAGCGAAAAATTGGAAAAGCTTTGTCTAAAGAAACTGCTACGCTGTCGTTGTGCACTTTTACTTTTCCTTATGAAAAAATCTTCCGCATTTTTGGTGCTGTTCGTGTTCGGTCCCGATAGTTGACGCTATATAAGGGTTAGTTACACGTGCGAGTATTGTAACGTCTGTGGAGTGAATCCTGTATAAAGAAAAAGTGCCTTTATGTTGAAATAATTACCGAGTGTAGATCTTTGATTTTCATGTTTACTAAACATCAGTATGTTTTAGACATCTTGGATTTGAAACCTGAAGATTGAGGTAAAGCCAATTCAATTTACACATTCCTTTACACATCATTTGAAAAAAATATAAATGATACGGTTTTTGTAAACAGTGTGTCTGAAATTGGGAACCCTTTTCAATTTCATCTGTTTTAATGTGTGTTCGTTGTTACAGAAAATGTTGATTAAGGTGAAACTTGGAGACGCTCAGAAATTCTTCAAAATAACTGATGAAAGTCTGCAAGAATTTTTGACAGCAGGTTGGTATTACATTTTGCTTGTCATAGTGTTCGGCTCTTAAATGCTCTTATTGAATTGTTTTTTTTTTTTTTTCATTTTAAGCCTTTGTGAAGTTTGGTGTTCCATTTGCACATGGGAACGTGAAGGTTACCGATGAATCTGGGACTGAGGTTGACGAAGATGTTTTTGAGGAGGTGGTCAAGGACCCCTCCGTTGGTGTCCTCACAATCAAATACAGCACAGGTTTGTATTTCTTTACCTTTATTATTTTGTTGTTATGACTATAATGTACTTGCTCCTCTTTTGCTGCACATGCAACTAGACCTGGAACCTGGCTCCTCACAAGCCTGTCCTGTGCCATCAAACTTGTTCCTTTCCCCATCCACCGACACGCAGGAGACAATCACTACAGAAGCAAGCTCTTCCTCTCAACACGTCAGGATGGATGATGAGGATAAATGGGTGCCTTACACATTTTTTGTTGTTGACCATACTGATTTTTACAAGCATTCACCCAAATAAACGCTGTGTTTTCCGATTTAACGTCTTGTTTAAACTAATGTTTGGTATCATTTTTAAGTTGGTGGAATCCGCTCTCCTCCAGAAACCTGGAGGGCTCCGGATAATAGATGAATACAACCGCACTAAGACTCTGGGAGATGTAACGCGGAGGAAAATGGTTAATATCCTGACCGATGACATGATTGAGAAGAATGGGTAAGCATCATGTTTGCCAGATGATGTAGATTTCTTTCCATGTTTTTGAAAATTTTTCCTTCCTTCTGCTGCTTATCTTGTTCTCCACTGTTTGAGTATGTTAGTTTTTAACATTTAAAACTCTTAAGTGCATACTAGGCTTGGGCGCGTAATACCTCAGGATCTGAAAAAGGAGACAAGGAATGCTTTTTTTTACTGTAACTAGATGGCTAAAGTTTGTACACAAACATTGATGTTGGCTTGTGAAAGAGCTGTTTAAAGCCAGTTTCACAATGAGTGGTGTAAACTAGGGGTGGGCGATATCTCGATATTTAAAATATATCGAGATTTTTTTTAAACTCGATATGAATTCTGGCATATCGTACATATCGATATAATGTCTATATTTAATTTTCGCCTTCTCTGTGCTGTGCTCGTCCGCACCTCCTTGCTTTTGTTTCCCCTCCCCTTGCCTGTCGTCTCAATCAACATGGCGGCGCCCGCAACCAGCCCGGAGGTTACAGAACTTGTTGCAAAAAAAGAACAGCTGGCTCCATTATATGGAAATACTTTGGTTTTAAGTCGTCAGACGAACAACAGACAGATGTCTACTGCCGTGAATGCCGTGAAAGTTGCTGCCAACCAAAGCGCAACTAATCTCCACAATTCTATAACGCGGAGTGTTGAATATGAAAGACAGAGCGCAAGGTCCGCGGCATTTCACATAGCGGTGGACATGGCACCCATATCCGTCGTTGAACAACGTGGCTTTAAACGTATGCTAAAAACACTTGATCCCAGTCAGATACAGTTTACCCAGTCGGCATTACTTTTCGAGACAGGAACTCCCGCGACTGTACACTACAGAGAGAGCGCCGCTTGCTGCTGAATTGGAAAAGGTTACTTACAACAGAGGTCCTGCAAAGATGAGCTTGAGTTGAGTTGTTTTATTTTTGAATGAAAAGAAGGCAATGTGTATTATTTTACAGTTAAATTATTATTTATGTCATCAGGGATTTTGTTTATATCCTAAAAGTTACAGGAGCACTTTGTTCCTATGCACTGCCTGTTTTTTAGTTGTTTTATTTCTGAATGAAAAGGTAATATGTATTTCTTTATTGTTTTATAATATGTATACAAGGATTTCTGGAAGAAAATTTGCAGAAGCACCTCTGAGCTTCAATAAAAAACGACTTTGACATTTGTATTATTTTTTTTTTTTGCAGTAGGGTTTTTTTTGGGGGTGGTTATAAATCCTGTAAAGATATCGAGATATAGCAAAATATATCGAGATATATTTTTTGCTTCATATTGCCCAGCCCTAGTGTAAACAAACCCCAATTTCTCAATAATTTTTTTAAGCTGAGATAGAAATGCCAAGGTGGCTACTATAATAAACGGCCTGGTTGGTTGCTATGGAGGGGTCAGTGACGTAATATAATGTTCCCCATGTGACTTTGAGTAAAATAAACAAACTCGGATGTTTCTATGATTTCCAAAGCTGAGATTGAGATATGCCAAATTGGTTGCTATGGTAAACATCCTGGTTGCGATGGAGGGGTGTGTGACTATATAATATTTTTTTTGTCACAATGCATTATTTAAATTAACCGTCATGCCTCTATCATTTACCAAAGATGAGATGTAATTCAGAAAATTTGGTTGCTAGGGTTAATAGTTTGGTTGCTATGGAGCTGTTTGTGATGTCATTCAAAAATTAAATTGTTGCTATGATTAACATCTCTGCAAAAGACGGGTGACAATATGTTGGCCTTTTTTGGTTGTCATCCCATGACGGCATAGAAGTGAAAGAGAGAGGAATTTCATTTATTTGTGTCTATTAATTGTCATGCGTGTCGAAAGAGACATGGACACATACACAGTTCAAGCTCCCACATGGGCGTTAATGTTAAATTAAAAAGGGAAGTTAGCAGTCTGCCAGGACCCACACATTTTCATGTTCATGACAGGAAATATTGTCAAAACATACTGATGTTAAAAATCTCTAGGGACGTTATCCAAAAAATATGCAATTTCATATGGGGACTTGTCCTATATACTTGCAGTATACCAATATATTATAATGTCTGAACAATTACTGTACAATAACTAAACAACTGTACACTGAACTAAACACTAAACATCAGATTTATTTTAATATGTTAATTATTCACAAAGTGTGCAGCTTTTGTCACTGCAGTGCATCTTTCTGGGCTTTTGAAAGAACATTTCCAGAGCATCTTAGTATGGGAAGTCTGAAACTTCTGGCCCATTTTTTGAGATCTGCATGCAGGCTGCAAGATGGTCCCCTTGCAGCCTATTGCGAATGTCTGTTTTGACCTGTAAATACATTAACTGTTAGGCTTTAAAAGTGATAACTGATAGTAACAACAGTAAAAATCAACTTAACATAGTGATAGTTTAAAGCAGGAAATGCCATTGTATAACTAACTAGCTAGCTATTAATTAAGCAATTTATTTATCAATTCGTTCATTCATGCTTGTGTGTATTTACTTACTTACCAAGATCAGTCTTGTGCAGCCAGGGGGAGTATTTCGCCTCTAAACAGCATTATGTTATTTAAAACTAAATAGCATTATGTTATTTATACGATGGCATGTAATTTCTGTCTCAACCGCGGAGTTCCGATGCGCGCGCACACACACACGGTCGCGGTCTCTGTCCGCTGATGGGTGTGTGTGTGCGCGCGCATCGGAGCGGAACTCCGCGGTGCGCGACACGGAGGACAATTGTAAACGCGCAAACGTTGAGACAGAAATTACATGCCATCGTATAAATAACATAATGCTATTTAGTTTAATAAAAGAAAAAAAGCAAAGACCTGTTATATAAATTACTTCTGTCGTTTTTCGACGAAAATAAAATAAAATTAACTTGACCTTCAAGGGGGGCAGGGGGTGCCGTTGGGGGGGCGGGGCGCCCCCCTAATATAATGGTAAGGGAAACACTGCATAATATGAGTCATGTTTCCAAAATCAACAGGAAGTCAGCTATTTTGCAAAAATATCTAAAAAGAATATTGTCCAATACAATAATAAAATAACATTCTTTCTAATGCATAGTGCCACCTTGTGGTGTTGATTCTTTTATGCTGTAGTTTCCTAGTTTAATTAACATGTTTTTGTAAATTTGAACATTACTTGTTTGATTACATAGCATAAAAAGTTACTTGTCTTAGTGCATGGTGCACAATATTGACCATCGAGGGGTCACTTTTTATTTATTGAAGTGTTTCATTGTTTCAGGAGAGCAGCTCCACCAAGGCAGGTGAGAGAAAAGTATGCCAGAGGGATCATCTCATTGTTCCCTTGCCTCAGTGACCCCTTCTCCAAAAATGGCTATGTAAGAGGCAGCCTTTTTTATTTACGTGCCCTTCATCAAACATCCCTTTTGCTCATCCCTGTGTGTGTGTTCTATTTTAGGAGCATTTCTATGATGCTGAAAGTGGCACCGGGTACCTGGCTTGGAGAATAAAAACAGTGCAGAGAAGCTTGGCTAAAGAACGACGAGCGTCCTTCAAAGGTATTGGTTTGAGAATAACAATCTAGAGCAGGGGTGCTAATTAATTCGATCGCGATCGACCGAGTTGCTACTGGTCGATCGCGGCGTGAAATTGAAACAATATCAGCCGATCATCCATCACATCACAGTTCAGTAAAGTTAGCTGCAGATTCACGTATTTGGTTTTCTCTGCTCAATAGCTCGAGACCAGAATGTTCTTAGTAAACAAATAATACCTATCTTTAATCTGTGTTATGTAGCGGGCAAACTACAAAATGTTTTTTATCAAAACAAGTTTCCCTCTGCATTCGCAGAAATACATTACCATCTATGCGCAACCCGCTGACATGGAATCGCTTAGGGACCGTCTGCAAATTACCAGATCCAAAATATGTTTTACCCAGGATATGCTTCATAACTTCATTCTAAATTGATCTATTACAACCAAAATCAAGCAACACGCAGCTCCTCACCTGCATATTGTACTGCACGACTCAGTTTCAATAAAAAAATTTATTAAAGCATCATTTTTATTCTTGATTATTTGGATCAAAGCTGAATAGCTACCATAAAAATCACTCGTTTACCACCCAATTCAGGTCACACACAACTGTTCTAATGCTTAACCTACTACAACACTCATTTTGTCAAAATTGAGAAAATTTTATTCATGCAGAATTTCTATTGGTCATTATTTGGATCAAAGCTCAATTGCTCCCATAAAAAAAGCTAAAGCTAAGCTAATCAGCGTATTACATCCGGTTTTAGCCCATGCTTAAGTTTATGGTCACCAAAATGAGTGAAGGAGCTGGACCAAGTAAATCATTAAGTCCAAATAGCGTTCCACAATGAGTGATGAACATTTGGAAGTGTGCTTGAGGCTGGCTGTCAGCAGCTACTGTCCGGACTAAGCATCCCTAGCTGATTCAATTCAGTGCAAGTCATCAAATTAAACTCTACAAAAATTATTACAAAAAATGTAAATAATTAATTATTAGGTGTGTTTTGTCAATTCTCAATAAAGTTGAAAATAATTGTTTGTTGATTGATGTTTTACATTTTTGTAGCGGGTAGATCACTTTGACTTGGTCATTTTAAAAGTAGCTCGCAAGCTGAAAAAGTGTGAGCAACCCTGATCTAGACTAACAATTTGCTCGAGCTGTTGTATCACAGCAAGGTTTCTTTTTATCCACAGCTTCATTGAAACATTCCAGTGAAGGCACTAGTACAGGAATACATCACCCCTGTGAACCCATTCATGAAATCACCATGAACAACATGGAGCAGTTCATGGCTCAAATCAGCACAGGTTTGCATCTCCTCCAAACAACCAGCATCACAGAAAGCTACACAATAGGACACCACAAACTCATGGTCCTCCACAATTCACTCAAGTCATTTAGTAAAGGTTAGTTGGAAGCCCAAAGTTCGGCCCTATTTGAGCTGAGTCTGTGATTTTGCTAATGGAAGCACTACAAGGATCTTTCATGCTGTAGGACTCTTTCTTTGAGGATAAAATAGGTTCTTACACAGTAACTATACAAATCTCCTTATTTTCCCCTTAAAGAATTGCCATCGCAACGTTTCCTCTTTGCATGCATCTGACATCAGCAACTTCTGTTGCACTTTACCTATTGTAAGTTCACTTTATCAACCAAAACAAGTTTCCAATCCTCCATTTCCAGTAAATAGGTGACGAAAACCAGAGTCCTTATCATGCAAAATCAACTTCTCTGACATTTCTGTTTCGTTCACTCATCAAAAGCATGCCTCAAGTTTTATTCAGAATCTTTCATGTTTGTTTAATCCTGTATTCCATTTTTGTGAGCTGAGAACAGCTCAATGTTCCTTGTAATGCCAATAGTCCTTACCCTCGCCCACTGATCAATCAGATTAATTGCTACAGCTCATCTCTATGCAGATAGGGTGCTGCCTGACCCGGAAGCGAGAACAGTGAACCATCGCTGAAGGACAATGCAGGGAAAGTGTGTTTTCTGTTGATTATAATATAGCAGGAAATAGGGTTTGCCGATGTCAAGCAATTTTGTTATTGATAATGTCATCGTCCAAGTCGCCAACTTAGATTAATGGAGACACAGCAATATTAGCAGTTATGCTAACCAACCCAGCATTGCACAAAACACCTGAAATTGATTAATGATGTCAACGAAACATGATTAGAAAGAATAAACACATTCTCCATTTCAAACCATGCAGCTTAAACAGCACAAAAGCTTGTTAGCATACACATGCACTGAACTGTGTGAAGCAAGTCGTTGTTTCTGCACGTTTATGGTGGATTCATCTGTCTGCAAAGTGATGAGACTCACACAGAACTCTTTGATGCACTTTGGACTTTATTTACGCCCCTTTCACACAGGTGGCACACATAAAACGTTTGATTGTCATTTGAACAACTTCATTCCCCTATTTGACTTGCGACTGGCAGCATCATTCACTACTTTACCCATGATTGCCAAACTACACGTCCCAAAAGGTGTGCGGTGAATGCATGAAAAATAAATTCTCCAGATAGTAGAGATACCCAAAAAATGTACTTAATCAAGGTATTGAGGTATTTGTTACTTGACACCTTTGACATCAATTAAACCAAGGACTGTTTCATAGTTCACAAGTTTTAAATACATTTGAATGTTGTTTGAATATTTAATTGTAATATTTAAGTTCACAGCTAAACCTGCTCCTACTGAGTGTTTCACTGTATGTCAACCACCAAGTTATGACTTTAAACAAAATGTAAAAGACGGCTTCTCAGCAGGGGGTTTTTCGTCTGGGTTGAAGAAATATTTCCCTGCAAGACGATGACAGAGAAGAAATCAAAAAGCATAAAAAATCAAGGATGTCAAGCGGTTTCTACTGTTGGTGGCGGATCATTTGGACGGGTTGACATAAATGTAGAGAAAGGAGAGTATTTGTAGCATGCTATTTCTTTCCTGTACGAAGTCGCTATGTGGGATGAGTGCCACCAAGTGGCTCCTTCACGTCATACTCACATCATGAAAGAGCCAGCTTTCTTTGGTTGTTGTCCTTGCGAAAAACACATTCAATATTCGACCAATTCCTCTTTTTCATTGGCACCACTCCATGGTTTTTGGATGGGGTGTGTAGAGGCCTTAGTGCCATCAAAATGTAAGGCCATCCGACAAATCAGATTTTTTTTTGTCAATATTTTTATAAAATCAAAAGGTCTCCTTTGATTTTTAGATTTGTTGAAAGATGCTGATATTTTTTTGTTTAATCGGTTGTTCTTCGTGATTTTAAAGGACATCGGTTGTCTTGTGAATCACCTGTTAGACGGCAGTCAGAGGTCACTGCGGAGACCAGCGACACTGAGGATGATTGTAAGGAACAGGGCTGGAGGGATGTACAGCGTGTCATCGTACAGGTATCACCTCTGGTTATTATGTTGTAGAGCTTGTTGCCCAAGTTCAGTTAAAATTGGACCCAAGTCTGTGCATCACATATTTGAGTTTGTGCAGACTTTATGGAACATTTTGAAAAGTACAGTCGAGTCCACGTCATGTCAACAGCATTGTGATTTTTCTTTGTTTTGCATTATAATGTCTTGTTTTACCCAGTGGTGGACAGTAATGAAATACATATAATTTTTTTACTGTGCTTAAGTAGCTATTACAAGTAACTCAAGTATATAATATGGAGAGACCCGTGTTGCCAACTCCTCAGTAAGAAAAGTCGCTATTGGTTGGCCCAAAAGTCACTAGATGACTTCACTGTCTAATTTGCATAATTACCATGTGATGAGTGTGCCATACATTCCCCGCCCCCCAATGGGTTTTTATCAATGCAAAAAAAAAAAGCCTTGCATATACACCTGTTTCATGTCATTATTAATTTAACACACATGAGGTTATAAAACTAACGTAATGCTAAATAAAATTAAATATTGTTAAAACAATGAGAAAGGTACGTGTTTTTTACGTCACTCAGTTTGGCATAAAAATCGTTCTTGCAATGCGTGCAATATTCCCCAATAAAAGGCTTTAACCAACCCATGAACTCGGGGTATGATTCCCACTCCTTGTGTGTAAAGCTTGGACAATGTTAGCCAAAGCTAAGGAGGAAGAATAAGGAGAATGCTGCCACAGAGGATCAAACGCATAAGAAGCCAGGTGACTTTGGCCGAGCCTGTGTGAGTGATAAATTATATACAGCAAAAAAAAACAAACAAATTCAGTTATTTTATTTTAATTTAGTGGTTTGTTTTAGACAGCAAGAATCGGATCTGCTATAGCCAGGAATTCTCGTCAGCCAATCAGGGTGTTACGTTTCCGCATGTTCAATTCATTTGATGTTTGAACGTTAAAAAGAGACAGACAGGCATAGTGCAGAAGCCGTTCCTCTGTCTGAAGAGCCCGTCAACCAGAACGAAAGTCAACAAAGTCACTGAAAACCACCAGGAAAGTCGCTAGATTTGTAGTTAGTTGCTAGCATTAAAAAGCAACACTGGGGGAGACTTTACATTAACTTCACTACATTTCAAAGTCAAATATCTTACTTTTTACTGGACTGCATTTTGGGAAAGTTGCAAAATAATTCCTTTTTATTTATGAGTGGATTAAAAACTTAATTGGTCAAGCATGTGCAAGCCACCAGTTGTTTTCGCAACACGAATGGTTTAAGTTGCCAATTGGTGGTTTCTACTTTGCGCAAATGCAGTTCAGTTTCAGTTCAACAGCAGCAGATGCCTATGCCTTAATAAATGATGGAAGAAACTCCAGTGAACTCTAGTTAGATAGAGTTAAATATAGACATTTAGGTACAATATAGTAAAAGAAAACTTATGAGCCTGTGTTTAATAATTTAGACCAGGGGTGCTCACACTTTTTCAGCTTGCGAGCTACTTTTAAAATGACCAAGTCAAAGTGATCTACCCGCTACAAAAATGTAAAACATCAATCAAAAAACAATTATTTTCAACTTTATTGAGAACTGACAAAACACACATAATAATTAACTATTTACATTTTTTTCTAATAACGTGAGTTTAATTTGATGACTTGCACTGAATTGAATAATTAGAACAGTTGTGTGTGACCTGAATTTGGTGGTAATAGAGTGATTTTTATGGGAGCAATTGAGCTTTGATCCAAATAATCAATAATAAAAATGATGCTCTTATAAATATTTCAATATTTATTGAAACTGAGCCGTACAGTACAATATGCAGGTGAGGAGTGGCGTGTTGCTTGATTTTGGTTGTAATAGAGCAATTTAGAATGAAGTTATGAAGCATATTCTGGGTAAAACATATTTTGGATCTGGTCATTTGCAGACGCTTCCATGTCAGCGGGTTGCAAATAGACGGTAATGTGTTTCTGCGAATCCCGAGGGAAACTTGTTTTGATAAAAAACGTTTTGTAGTTTGTCCGCTACACAACAGATTACATATTGGTATTATTTGTTTACTAAGAACATTCTGGTCTCGAGCTATTAAACAGAGAAAACCGAATCTGTGAATCTGCAGTTAACTTTACTGAACTGTGACTGGAAGAATGATCGGCTGATATTAGGGGTGTAACTGTACGCTAAAATCGTATTCGGTTCGGTACAGTGTCTTGGAGAGCTCGGTTTGGTTTATTCGGTTCGGTACAAAACAATAAGAACTTACATAATCTTTATTTTGAAAAGCTGCCAATACACAATAGAATTCTTGCATAAAATAAATAAAAGTGACACTTTTGAATGATATTTTAAATAAATTGCACTCTTTATAAAGAAAAGCAAATTTTTTTAAATAAAAAATGAAATACTGCAACTAGTTACGATAGATAGGATAGATTAACCTATCCACATTTTCTGAAGAGAGCATAGATCTGATTGCAGTGACTACCTCCAGCAGTAAAAAATGTTAGATGTGTTGCCTGCCCGATCTCCGTGTCGGCATACAACTTTAAATTTATCCACTCGTCTATCCCTGTTATGTATTTTAACAGAGAAGCCAAAGTGTTCTCAAACAGGAGACCGTAGTGAGGTGTCTTCAAGCACTGGCTTCTCTTTCGCTGTGTCCATTTCTCACAGCTACTCGTGCAGCGCTACTGTGCTTCACTCAATAGCGTCCGTGCGGAAACTCGCCTAGGAACATAGTTCCGCTGCGCTTAATATCGCGCTAATAATACATTTATATAATTTAATAAAAATACTGAATACCGAAACGGTACGCAAGTGTACCGAACCGAACAGGCCGTACCGAAACGGTTCAATACATCCCCGTGAACCGTTACACCCCTAGCTGATATTATTTCAATTTCACGCCGCGATCGACCGGAGGTGCTACTGGATAAGATCGACGTAATGAGCACCCCTGATTTAGACATTAAAAAGGTTTTATTATTAAACTTAAACTCGTGACCGTGTTAAAAATACGCCTTAAATTGAAAAGGACTGCTCTGAAATCCTGTAATTTAATTTGCTTCTAAAGGAAATTTAGATTCAAGCTTTAGTGCTCATGATCTTTAAAACAAGTCTTTTCACAAATTGTTCAAGAAAGAGTCTTAACAAAAATGATAATGGGATATTATAGTAAATCATATTACTTTGGATACTTAAATACATTTTGAGGCTTTTGTACTTTTACTGAAGGGGCACTTTTACTGCAGTAATATGTTACAAAGTGTCTCTTTACTTTAACTCAAGTACTTGGTTTGTGTCCTTTGTCCACAGTGTTTCCTCACCTGCCTAAGACTTGTTGCAAACTACCATACACCAAGTGAAGAAACGTTGATTTCCTGTCAGATTTTAAACATACAAAAACAACAAACTGTGGTTTGTTAATAACAAAGGAAGGAGAGATTCTCAGGAAGACACTGGTTAAAGAAATGCCAAAAGTAGCTACCCCAGTTAACAGCTTCAGTGTGGAGAGGCCCTCCCCGATGCCCAATCACATTCCGGTGAATGAGCTTTACTGTAGATAAACTCACACTTTGACATCCCCCACTCAATCTTATTGTTTCCCAGAGCAACCATCAACACCTCTTGCAACCACCCGCCTGTTTCTCACAGAGCTACCCTTAACACCTCCTGCACCCACCCTCTCTGAGCAACCATTAACACCTCCAGCACCCACCCTCTGGTAGTCTCTCAGAGCAAGCATCAACACCTCCAAACTTGAGATCAATGAAGTTGAATTCTGCCAGCTCTTCTGTAGACAGAAGAGAAGGAAAGCACCAGGTCCAGATGGGCTTTCACCAGCATGCCTAGAGCCTGTGCTGACCATCTGGCTCACATCTACTCTTTGATCAATGGATCGCTGGCTGATGTGAAGTGCTTACGTGCTTCAAATGCTCCACCATCATTCCAATCTCCAAGAATTTAAAAAATCTCAAGACACAATGATTATAGACCGGTAGTTCTGGCATTTGTGGTCATGAAGTCCTTTGAGAGACTAGTTTTGGCTGAAGAACATCACTGTACCCTCATTCTACTGGGTAATAACTGCATGCTTCACACCATGGGTGGGGCAGTATAGCTCTACTCACCACAAGTCTCCTAAATAGCTGATTTAGAATTGTCAGACTTGGAGTAGTTTGTAATCCAAGCAGTCAGCCAGGGACGAGGGTGCTGAAGAAATATATTGTTGAATATAACTGACTAAAATAATGTTTGTTATTATCTGCAGCCAATGGGCGAGCCACATTCAGGACAACAAGAAGTTGCGAAGGGTGTCCCAACGGCATAGACAGCAATATAAACCGTGGTTTCAGTTCCAAAGGGCTTCTTTTTGGTTTATTTGGACCCGTATAATTTATTTAAAACTTGCACACTCCCTTTAGCTGAAGATATGTGACCAAACAAGCTACTCACATCAGTTTGACATACTGTGTGGGGAAAAAAATTGCTCGCTATGTTTTTTCCGGCTGGTGTGTAAAGTCACATAGTGCATACATGCATTTTTTTTCTTATTTGGAAGCTAGCCGATGATCTTTTTAATAATTTGCCAATTTTAATTACTGCAGATGACTTCACTGGTTAGGTTCTTATCTGGGACTCACTGGTTTTGTGTGTATTCATTGGCTAATGTTATTGACAGGAAAATGTGGTAGCATTGCGAATTTGGACAAAAAATATTTACAGTATTGAATCTAAAGGTATCGTGGAAATTATTTTTTTCCACTTTTTACAGAGCTTGCTGGTTAAGGTGAAATTAGGGGATAGTCAAAAGTTTGTGAAGATTAACACCTTGAGCATGATGGATTTTTTAACTGCGGGTAAGCAATGCATATATTATTTTTGCATATATTATTATTGAAGTATGATTTCTATACCAAATTAAATAGTTTAACTTTTATAATGGAACTGAACTTTATTTTTAAGCCTTTATGAAGTTTGGCGTTCCATTTGCACATGGGAATGTGAAGGTTATGGATGAGTCCGGGACTGAAGTAGATGAAGATGTTTTTGAGGAGGTGGTCAAAGACCCCTCTGTTGGCGTTCTCACCATCAAATACGGCACAGGTTTGTATTTCCATATTTTACCATTATTTTTATTTTCATTGGTGGGTGCACTTAGGTTTTGACCATAGAACACTCTGCCTGATTTTTAAACTGGCGTTCATTTACGGCTGAATCAACTAATCTATAAAATCAACAATAGTATCGAATAACTGGCAATGATTATTTATTAGTTGGTATGCATATGTAGATTAGTGGAAATGGGAACAGCCACATTGATGGTAACAAAAGCTTCAGGCCAAAGGTTTTTCAACAAATGTTGCAATTTACTAATAATTTACCACATGGAGAGCTCATCCGGATTTTCTGTAGGGTTTTATACATTTTTTTCAGGTGTTCAGGTGTAGCTGATTTAGAACTGATTTCAGATGGTAAACTAGATGCTGTTTTTACGTTGACGCATCTGCGGGACAAAAGGCCTCTACACACAGATTCGAATTTAGATTCGCATGAATCTTCGGACGGCTTCTCAACATTATGCTCTTCTCTGGGTCAAGGAAATACTGATGCAATGACACTCCCTGGCTGAAGATGGCCTCTGCCGTTCAACAGATTCAACCCGTGCTGTACAGGGAAACAAGGAAAGAAGACGATAACAACAGAGAAGAAATCATAGAGAAGTTTATACTGTTGGTGGATGATCACAGAGAGCTGTTTGATAAAATTGTGGAGAAGAGAGGATTTGTGGCGCGCTATTTCTTTCCTGGTTCCTGTATGAAGTCGCATTGTTCGTTCTCGATATCTAAAGCTCTTTTTCGTTGACCCCACTCGTTGAGCTGCTGTTTGCACCCATTATTTTCGATCGAGGAGCGTTATCTGCATAAAACTTTGAGGAGAAAATTTGGATCGGTGCAGAGGCCTTAAAACTCTTAAGCAAATAACCGTTTGCTGCAGTTTATTGTTTCAATTATTTTATTGTTGTTCAGCACCTTGATCAATACTGTTTATGTTTTAATACAAATAAAGTGTTATCTGATTTGATTTCATTTTTTTTTTACTGCCTTCAGACCCGGAACCTGGCTCTTCACAAACTCGCCCTGTGCCATCCAACTTATTCCTGTCCTCACCCACAGACACACCGGAGACAATCACTACTGAACCAAGCTCTTCTTCTCATCAAACATGGCTTTGTGAGGATGCTAAAAAGGTGCCTATTAAGATTTTTTTTTTTGTGGGGAAAAGGTATAAAAATATTTTTTCTTTACTTCTTTAACCTTCGTTTCTTGGTAGATTTTGAAAGTGTGAACCCTTTAACAAACAAAATAAACCTTGATGGAAACAGCAAGATGCGCATTAAAATAGGATAAGAAAAAGTGTATATCCAATAAGACAAAATACGCTTAAACTATTATGGAAACATATTAACCAAATAAATTCCAGCACACAGTGCAATGGAAATGTGCTTTTCTGTTGGAATTGGGGCGCGATTGAGTAATGGACTAACCAACAGACCGATTTAATTACTCAACATCTGAAATGTTGTTTTGGTCATTCTAAAATTACTTTGCCAAAGTCTGTCATCAAAGCGGTTTGGGATTATCACCTCCCCCGAACTGTCTCGACCAGCGGTGTTCCTAAAGAGCAGTCTCCACCTTAAAAATTAAGATGACATGACTGTTTATATTGCCTTTCGTCTACTTGTTTTAAGACGCAAGTAAGTTGTCAATTGGTGACGATTTATCAGGACGTGACAATTTTGTTGTTTTTGGGATATTGTAGTTTTGTACTTGAATTAAATTCGTATCTTTGGATTGAAACTTGGCTTTTGACTTGTGGTTGTTGCAGTCAAAGCTGGAGACTATCCTCTGTCCCTACTAATATTTTTATCTAATTTGAGTACACAATAAGAAGCAGTTTTGCCAGTATATAGAAGCTGAGAAGTTTTGTATTCCCACTATCATACTTTCATTATTTATTCCATCCTAGTGGCATGAATCAGCAATTTACAACAATTTAATTGATTTAAAAAGATTTGCAGCACGGTGGCGCAGTAGGTAGCACCATGGCCTTCCAGTTAGAAGGTTGCCAGTTCGATGCTAGCCGGTGACCTTCCTGGAAGGAGTTTACATGTTCTCGCTGTGCTTACATAGGTTTCCTCGTGGTACTTCGGTTTCCCCCACAATCCCAAAAGCATGCGTTAGGTTAATTGAATGATCTAAATTCCCCTTAGGTGTAAGTGTGTGTGCGCCTGGTGACCTTTCCAGAGTTTACCCTTGCCTCTCGCCCAAAGTGAGATGGAGATAGGCACCGGTAGACCCCTGTGACTCCGTAAGGGATAAGCATAAGAAGATGGTTTCCAGAGTGAAATTCACTTATTTCCTGTTATAATTGTTTTTGTATCTTTTGTTTTTAAGCTAGTGGAATCCGCTCTCCTCCAGAAACCTGGAGGGCTCAGGATAATAGATGAATACAACCGCACTAAGAGTCTGGGAGATGTAACGCGGAGGAAAATGGTTAATATCCTGACCGATGACATGATTGAGAAGAATGGGTAAGCTGCGTGTTTACCTGCTGATGGCGCTCGTGTTTCCAAACAGTGTCTGTTTGATTTATCATGATATGTCATTGTTTCAGGAGAGCAGCTCCACCAAGGCAGGTGAGAGAAATGTATGCCAGAGGGATCATCTCATTGTTCCCTTGCCTCAGTGACCCCTTCTCCAAAAACGGCTATGTAAGAGGCAGCCTTTTTTATTCACGTGCCCTTCATCAAACATCCCTTTTGCTCATCCCTGTGTGTGTGTTCTATTTTAGGAGCATTTCTATGATGCTGAAAGTGGCACCGGGTACCTGGCTTGGAGAATAAAAACGATGCAAAGAAGTTTGGCTAAAGAACGACGAGCGTCCTTCGAAGGTAGATTCACACGAAATGGGCCTTGCTTAAAGTGTAATTATAGTCATGTAAGATTGTTATATTTAATTCCCATTTTATTGAAATGGGAAAAAATGGAGAGAGGTCACATGGTTCCTATAGTTCATACACTGCAGAAAGGATCGTAACGTACTACTCCAGGTTCAGATACTGTCAGAACTACTCCAGGGTCTCGCAATGCTTCTTTCAGAACCACTCCTTTGTTGTGCTGGATGCTAGTGGTTTAATGTGAACGAGAGAGGTTTACCAAAAAGAGTCTATAGATCACCTTGTCTCTTTTACTGAAAAGCCCCCTCAAAGCATCATGTTTCCATATCCATACTTGACATTGGGGTGGTTTTGGGATTTTGCTCATTCTTCTTCCTCTAAATATAGAGAGTGGAGTTTAAACAAAAACTTGACTTTCTCTATATTTTGACTGGATCTGGCATGTCCAATGTCGGTCCTGGATGACTGGATAGTTTTTCTTGGATCTCCAAGATACACACCTGATTACAATTAGGACTGCAACTAATGATTATATTAGGGGGGGGGGGGGGTATATGTTTTTCAGGCATACAGTGTCGTTTTATAGCACACTCAAGTATCAATTTCACCTACAGTTGTATTGTAATCGCTGTATTTGTCATCAAAAAACTCATAGAAATTTAACTTGGCATCTTGGCTGCGCGTAACGCCCTGATATTCACCTGTCTCTTTAAGAAGCCCCCTCCTTCTTTCCGACCCGCCCCCTTCAGTGTGTCATACTCCATGCGCACTGCCACAGTTTGTTTTCATTTTCAGAGCGCTGCTACATTTTCATAGTAAAAACATTAAAATCATGTTTTTGCACAATTTTAACGGAGGATATCGTACAAGCCTATGCACACAATCCTAGGTCGGACCCAGAAAGTGAGTTTTCGGCAGAAGCGGAGCAAGTACAGAGAGTTTCAAGACGTGTCTGCTTGGTAAATATCCTCTTGTAAATTTACACCATTTTGTGGCAGCATTTTACTAGGAAATGAAAAATATGCATCATAATGAAACTGTTTTGCTATGAAATAATACATAAGCTTTTTAACCATTTTTGACGAAGCGTGTCATCCTTGGGAAGTGTAAAGAGAGGGCTATCTCCTTGGCATCCAATCACACAGCTCCTTGTAGAAGTCATTTTGTAATCCGGAGAACTATAGAGAAACGCACTTTGAACGAGGAGCTTCATTCACACGTCGTGAGACCAGCTGTAGCTAACAGTAGCTCCCTCAGCCGTAGACGCGAGTCTTTGCCGGAGCTGGAGGGGGAGGAGCGGTGCAGCAGCAGATGGTGGACAGAGGCGGAGCTACGCAAAAGGGCCGGGGCTTCGCAAAACAGAGCGTTTTAGCACCCCACAATGTCTACCGCAGGAGATTCAAAATTACTCAAATATGCACGAATGATTCAAAGTCACGATTCAGGAGCATTTTTAATGAGGGACTGACATTATAACACAACATAAAGCTCAATAAAGTAGATTTTACATAATACCCCACCCCCCTTTAATAATCAATTAATGGGATAAAAACTAAGCTCTTCTTTAATTTGAGGTTTTACTTATAGCTACATGAAACCGTAAATCAGGGTATTATTTATATTATTATGTTTATTATTGTAAACCTTGTTTTTGAAAGACAAAGTTTGTTTTTGAACAGTAAACCTTCTCTACATATCCCAAAAAAAACCATTTGTTGTACTTTTATTATATTCACATTATGAAAATTAAAGAAAAGCTTGAAAAGTATATTAAGCAGCAGATTTAGTTGAAATATCAAAATTATTAACAGTTTTTCCCCTAGGAACATGGCCTGGGGGGGGGGGGGGGTTTGTGGTGTTATGGGTGGTGCGGCAAAACACTCACACAAACACTTAATAGTGTTTATATGTTTCTTTTAATTGCAGTATACCAATATATTATAATGTCGGAACAATTACTGTACAATAACTAAACAACTGTACACTGAACTAAACACTAAACATCAGATTTATTTTAATATGTTAATTATTTTCAAAGTGTGCAGCCTTTGTCACTGCAGTGCATCTTTCTGGGCTTCTGAAAGAACATTTCCAGAGCATCTTGGTATGGATAGTCTGAAACTTCTGGCCCATTTATTGAGATCCGCATGCAGGCTGCAAGATGGTCCCCTTGCAGCCTATTGCGATTGTCTGTTTTGACTGTAAATACATTAACTGTTAGGCTTTCAAAGTGATAACTGATAGTAACAACAGTAAAAATCAACTTAACATAGTGATAGTTTAAAGCAGAAAATGCCATTGTATAACTAACTAGCTAGCTATTAATTAAGCAATTTATTTATCAATCCGTTCATTCATGCTTGTGTGTATTTACTTACTTACCAAGATCAGTCTTGTACAGCCAGGGGGAGTATTTCGCCTCTGACAGCCAAGCTGGTTCAAAACATGTCGTTCTGTGGTGGCTAGACTTTTGCTGCTTGTCAGGGGCAAGACATGCAGCACTTGGGCTCTTTTCTGTACTTTGATTCGAAGTAGGAAAGCTACACCGGCTGCTGCTCGCAGCAGAACACGTGCTGTCATCGTCACCACCTTGGGAGCGTTTTAAAAAGCGGATATTTTTGCCTGCTGCTACATACTCTCCGACGCGCGGTCTCTGTCCGCTGATGGGTGTGTGTGTGCGCGCGCATCGGAGGGGAACTCCGCGGTGCGCGCGCATCGGGGCGGAACTCCGCCGTGCGCGATACGGAGGACAATTGTAAACGTGCAAACGTTGAGACAGAAATTACATGCCATCGTATAAATAACATAATGCTATTTAGTTTAATAAAAGAAAAAAGCAAAGACCTGTTATATATATAAATTACTTCTATCGTTATTCGCCGAAAATAAAATAAAATTAACTTGACCTTCAAGGGGGGCGGGGGGTGCCGTTGGGGGGGCGGGGCGCCCCCCTAATATAATGGTAAGGGAAACACTGATAAAATAAAAAGCTTAAAATAAAAGGAACTAATCTTAATATTATAGTAGGATATTGTGACCAATTCGGACATGCAGACAAGGGATCCATATTTTGATATAAATGCTGGTAACTGAAAATCCTACTTAATTTTATTACTGAAATACACACTAATAATAGGGTTGTTTAATTTAAGCAACTTTTATTTTAACGAGAGGTGAACATTAATATCCTTTTATGTGAAGCGGGTGCATTAACCCTTTAACTCCTATATTGAGACTGTAATTATAACAGTTGCCTGGTATTTTTGTCTTGTTTACAATCATTGTGTCAGAAAATAATGTTTGTACGATTCCTTGAGCCATTTTTCTTTTCAGGGGAAATAAAACTTTCAAAATCTTGCAAATATTTATTATTTTTATTTTATAAATGTTCAGAACAGTGTGTCAAATCAAGAAAAGTAAAAAAAAAAAAAAAACAACATTGGAATTGGCAGCAACAAGATTTTTAAGATTACCGAAAAATTCATATTAAAAAAGCAATATTATGTAATGTCAATTAGAAAAATGACACTATATATTGAAACATATTATTGTTATAAAGCTGGGAATATCCCCTGTGTATGAAAACTTTTCTTTCTTGCGTATGACTGGGATTGAGAGGGTGACACGCCCCCTGCCTGCTGCTGCTGCTGCTGCTGCTTATGTTCCACAAAAAACCACAGGGGCTCTGCTCACTCGCGACAATCGTAAAAACATCCTCTTTTACTATATTGCCACTGAAATTTTAAACTATAAACTACTTCCGCCAAAAATGGTGGAACAATGCGAGGAAATAAGGAAGAAGAATCACGGACATATAAAATAGTAAATAAACAGTACAATTTAACACTAATAAACCTATTTCCACTACCAAGACAATGTTTATACTATTATATACAGAATAAATATCATATTTTCAATGAAATCTCTGCTAAAACACTGCTACACTGCAATCCCCCGTCTGTCACTGCTCTTTTTCGCTCCACAAACTTCCCGCCCCTTGCACACATGTCGTCATTACCATAATAAATATAATATCATTCGAAATTGTGTTGCTCAGCTTGTAAAATTACAGCAAGTCTAATGTTTGCGATTAAGAAAAGTTATTTATTTTTTTCTTTGTCTTGGTCTCAGCCTAGCATGCCTTGGTTTTGATACTCTCCAGTCTAGGTCTTGGTCAAAGTGCTCTTGCCTACAAGACTATTGATTGCTATCCCTAATCTCAATAAACACTCGGACTGTTGAGGACTATGGTACTCCACAAATTACTTTAGATTGCTCTTTGACAAACTGCAGGTGGGTCATGTTTTGCCTTGGACCTATCGCAGGGTTTTAATCTGAAAATAAGGCTGCAGCTCTCTTCAGTTTAGTGACCAGATCTTGCAGTGTTGATGTAGGCGGAAGATTTGTGGAACACTATTTCTTTCCTGTTTCCTGTGCAAAGTTGCTATGAAAATGTGGGATGAGCGCCACCAAGCGGGTCTTTTATGTTCTACTCACGTCATCAAAAGAGCCAGCTTTCATTGGTCATTCTCCTTGTGAAAAAAAAACAATCCGATAGGGTAGTGAAAAAACGCTAGTAGTTGTTCCCCCAACCCATTGGCACCAAGCTCCTGTCAGTGCCCATGGTTTTTGATCGAGGCATGTCCCAATATGAAACTTTGCACCAAAAATTTGGATCGGTATGTAGAGGCCTCATTGATTCTCCAATAAAGGCCGTATTAAAAAAATTGTAATAAAGACCCTCTTCTGAACAGTACATTGCACTTCAGTGAACTGCAATTCACTCCATGCCACATGGTGGCGCAGAAGCAATTCACACACTGAGGATGCCTTTATGGAAAAGGAGGAGCGATCGCTTATCTGTAAACTAAAACAAACCACTTCTTAATGAAGCTGGTTTCAGGCGCACAATTTTAGCCCAGATTTAGAGTTTATGCCCAGAATCTCATGCAAATTGGGGTTCATGCAGATGTGTGACAATCGCACAGATTGAAGTACAAATACAGGCTAGAGAGATGCTTCTCAGATATCTGTGTCTGTCAGTGAGTCACAAACCTGCAGTGTGAGTAAAATGTTTGTGATTATCTGCAGGCAATGAGAGCCACATCTGGAGGGCAACAAGAAGTAGCAGAGGCACAGGATACAAAGGCATAGACGGCAATATAAACAGTGGTTTCGATTCAAAAGGGGGTTTATTTTCGGTTTATTTTGACCCAATAAATGAATTAAAAACTTTTGTGTTCCCTTTTTGATAAGAATCCCAGTTTTGTGCATCAGAGTGGCACACGTAACCTTGCGCTGTTTTCAAATCTTTCTCGCGAGAACTTGGTTGTGAGTCGCAGTTTGAGAACATGGACACCGTTCTCTGTGATTCTGTTTAAAATCAGTGTGAAATCATCTGCTGTCGATCTCTTGTGCTGTTTAAATTCAGCAATGACTGGAAGCTTCTCCAGAGTCTCTGTAGTCTCTTCTACTGTCCCTCTGGGAGTACAGCTCCTCGTTTTGTTCGTCTTTTCCAGGTGAAGACACATGACCAAACGAGCCAATCACAGCGTTAATTACACAAAAGGTTGTTTGCGGTTGCCCGTCCCAGCCTTGTGTGGGTCTACAGTTTTGTCCCTGGCATCCTTACATAGTTCTTGTTCATTGAGAATAAGTTGTTTAGTGCGGTGCATGGATATGACTTTCTTTGTTTGTTTGTTTGTTTTTTTAATCAGTTCTTCACGTTTGATGAACCCCTGCAATTCTTTGTATGTGGAAAGTGTATGAAAGGTGTTTTTAGCATCATGTATTCCTCATACAGAGTATATTTGATAATATTATTCATCTTAATTCACAGCCTCGGACAAGCTTTCCAGAAGGTCCAGAGAAGTGGATGAACATGTTCATGAAATTAGGATGAAACGTCTGAAGCAGTTTATGGATCAGACGAGCACAGATCTACAAATTATTCAGGATTTGGCTCAGCAGCAGTTGGGATTCGAAGGTTCACGTCAGACTCTTAAATCTCTCTGTATTTGTGCTGGGAAATGTCGAATCTCTTGTTCTGTTTGTGTCTCAAGGACCGGGATCATCTTGTGAATCATCTACAACACTTCAGTCAAGGTTTACTTCTGAGCGTGTCTTGAGTGAGGAGGAATGCCACGAAGCGATTTTGTTCATGAATCATTCTGCTGATGAGGATATCATTAACAAGAAAATGATTCAGACGTTTGAGTTTCGCCGGAAGATGCTTCTTGACCCTTTACAGTCGTGTAATGTATTGACGGTCTTCCCCCGGTTCAAGGACATTAAAGGCTTGGTAAAGGGCTCACACTGATAAGAATAATCTTGGAAGTTTCAATATATACATTCCATTGTATTCTGGTGTTTCTCAGATCGAGCAAGACTTTGTCCTGATGTTTGGACAAGATGTTTCAGGCAAACTGGTGGAAAAGTGGACCACTTCGTTCAAGAGGAAAGTTATCGAACAGTGTAAAAAGCTCCCAAACACCAATGATGTTGAGGAGCTTCTGCTAGGTGCCGAATGCCCTGCGTACAACTCAGAAGAGGGTGTCCATTTTGGTAAGTTTATCGTTATTTAAAACGTACAGTTTTTGTTATGTAACGCATTTCCTTACATTTTTGAATAAACCGAATTTAACTGAATAAATTTATAAAAATTGTAAAGCAGTACTCGTGTTCTCAGGGGAAGATAAAGAATGGGTCTAACCAAACGTCACAGTTTAAGTTAATTACCTTTCTTAACTCTAACCAATGTTCCCCATGTCACTATGAGTGATATAAACCAACCGCTAAGCTGAGACAGAAATATGGCGATTGTGATAAACACTGTGTTAGGAGTGGAGCGGTCAGTAACATCATATAATGTTCCTCTTGTCACTATAAGTGGTCTAAACTAACCACCATATCTTTGGGCATTGAATGTGATAAATAGTGATATAAGGAGCTAAGTAATACAATGCAAAAATTAAATCTGCAAGCAGCGATCATAGGGCTCGAGCATCTACAACGCCATCACCTCTTGGTGGCCGGATTTTTGCACTACAACCAATCCTTATTTAGAAGAAACATTCAAGCAAGATTTGTTTATGCAGGCAAATTCTGAAAGGGTCAAGACTGCCAGGCGACGATAATGAGTCAAGATCATATGGGCCAAGATCCTTGTCACATATGTTAAAATTAGTAGCAGGAAGTACCTTATTGATGTAAAAGGTGGTGTTATTACTCAGAGTTATTATTTATTTAAAGTTATTATTACTATCAACTGTAAGTATTTATGGTGAAATGTAGACTTTTGATGACGACATAGTCAAAAAAGCTTGACAACTTTATTTACAATAAAAAAACAACATTTTTAAAATTTTGTTTTCTTACAGCAAAGCTGAAATGCGTTAGGTGGTGCTATAGAGCCATTTTGCCACAATCACAATCAGATGTAAATGTTCATCAGGACTGGTGACCTTTCTGGAACGCTTAAGCCCTCAAAAGCCCAAAAATGCACCGAGCAATTACAGTAGGGTTCTGTGGAACTCCGATCCTTTCTGTCTCGAGACGAAGTGTGGTGGAAATGAGCCTTCACCTTGCTGAGAGAGAGAGACCGTCTTGAGGAAACAAACAGCACAGAAAACCATTTTAAGAAAGAAGCTTCTTTATTGATGATTCACAGTGAGAAGACCACAAAACACAGAGAACAGCGTTCTCAATGTGAACATGTCAGAGAGTTTCTGAGCCCTGTATTTGTAACGTGGAGACCACCCTCCTGTGCGTCATTCATGTCCTTCCGATTAGACTCCTTGCGTATGTAGGATGTCGGGCACCAGAGTTGATTCCTACGTTCTGGTCAGAGATGTTATGGCGTGTTGGTGTGGTGCCTAGGGTTCTAGAGATATTGTATCTTCATATCATGGAGCACAGGAGGATAAGCTTCAAGGCACTGTACAAGATGTTAAGGTTGGGCCTAAATGACATTGAGACATAGTCAAGGGAAAATCAAGAGGAAGACCCAGAATAAAACTGTATATAGAAATCATATAGCACAAGAATCATTTGACTAATAAAATCACAATAAAAGTGTTTACATGGATGGCAAAGAAATCATTTTCCCATTACATTCCTCTCTCTTGTTTCTACAGAAACACATATGATTGGAAAAACAAACACATTCACAAATTACTTTAGAAACATGTAAACCTCAATCAAATCACATATTTTCTCTCACAGTTCTAAGATAAATGCATAAACGACTAGGCAGTGCATCATTCTGGTCATTAAATGAATTGCAACAAGATCAAAACTGAAAGAAACTGGAAGTTAACGGGGAACACTAAATGTTGGAGTCCTTGTTTGGTTTTATCTCAGGGTGATCTGGGCACAAAGATGGTCAATCTAATTTTCTTCACAATTTGTCATATTCCTATTTCCTTATAATTCCTATTACATTTGGGTGGAAAACAGATGTAGGCCTCTCAGGTAGAACACTTGCCCGCCCTTAAAAGTCATTGTCCACATAGGGCCCTGTCCACAGCAGTTGCTCCTTTCAATCAGCGTGTCCTGAAATTGTCTGTGTCTTTTATAAAGGTGGTGTTGAAGCAATTCTCTCCCGTCAGCAAACAGTTTGTTCGTGGTGGCTGATGTTCTGGCCACTTTATTATAGTTCTGCATTACGTTCAATGGTTCACTACACAAAGGATTTCTGGTGGAATTGTTCAGTCTGACTTGCTGACAACACTGGATGATTTTGATTTTCAAAATATGGCTGAAGATGGAATGCAGAGCCTCTTCTCAGGATTCGATGAAGTCGAGTGTCCATGTCCATGTCACTGGAATTCGCCGTATCTACTCGTCGAGGTCTGCGTCTCCTTTTCCCTCGTTGTTTCTGCCCATGTGGTGTTGTCCTCTCTCTATGAAGGTTGATCCCCCTGGTTCAGCGACGTCACTTGGTGGACCTCCTCTGCACTGGTGACCCTTTCGTAGTGCGGAGCATGGATCCACGTGGCTCCCTCTGTTATCTTTACAGCTGCTGGTGTGATGAGCAAGAGGTGGAATGGTCCCAGCAATCATTGAGCCTTCCAGCCTCATTCGAAAGCCCATCATCATGACCAACTCGACAGTTTCGAAGTTGTGCAGCTCTCCCTCAGGGTGCCAGGACGAATAGTTTGAAGCTCGCCTGGACACATCAAGAAAAACTGAAGACAAATTTAATTCAGTTTAACACCTTTAGATCTTGTATTTCGCCGGTGCTCCTCCTTGGCTGCTGTCCCTGTAGGTTTAATTCCAGTGTTAAAATTAGAGGCCATTTCGTTGTGGCTAGGAACACACAGATGCAAGAGGATGATGGGAGGGCTTTCACCCATGACAACTCAGTCTCTGTATTATATCTGATTGGTTTATATATTTATTTGAGTGCTTTGTTTTCTTGATCTTCTACTGGGCCACCTGCTATAGTACTGTTAAATGACCAAAATTACTAAAAATGTCAAATTACAACTTAAAAAACAACATATTTTGTAATTATAAACAAGAATTTTTAGAAAAATGTCTCTGAATTTGACTGTTGGCAGCATAAATAATCTCACTTCACCGGCCTTCTTACTGGAAGGCATCCGTGCCACTTTGTTGGTTTTCTCTGGTGACAAGTGGTTTTATTGAGCCACAATGGTGAGTAAAACAAACTCAGGACAAACCAGAAAATAACAATAACAGACAATAAAAAAAAAACAGACTGTGAAACAGAAACTTAAGCTTCAAACAGAAACAAAAGGTGCTAAGCAGCAAAACCTCAAGCAGCTATACTTTTGAGTCTTCCAACTTGACTCAGACCTAAATGCCTAAAACAGCGCATCACCCTGCTCTCTTCTCTGAGACTTGCAGCTGGTGGGTCATTCCAGTATAGCACTGGTTCACTCAGGTGCTTTGTATATCAGGCAGGCTCTACAGCTCTCTCTGCCTCTCACAACCAGCAGTGAACCACTCATTAAAGATCTGCTCGGCTCTAGCACTCCCTGCTCTCTCTCTGCTTCTTCAGCTCTCCCTGGTCCTCTGAACAGGCCCATCTCCTGCCTATTCACCCCACGACGAGGAAATAGTCATCTGATCAGGGTCTGAAACCAATTAAATAATTAACTCAATTATAAACTGAAGTTAAAAACATTTTACCCAAATGAAGTGGCATCATCACGACACATTGCAGATCATATCCATGTACAAAAATTGGAATGCATTATCAGGGGCTCTCAAATCTACATTAATCAAAAGAGTACAACAATTGAAATGTTTGCACTCAGGGAATGATGTCACAGGGTCCACACATCACATACCACACTGTGTTGTTCTGCAGATCAAATAATTTTACATTATTCTGTTAAAATTTTTATTTTTTTTAAGATTATTACTATACTCTGTATCTTTGTTACCATCCCCCCTTTTTGAAATATTATGTCAAATTCACATAAAATTGAAAAAGCTTCTTTTGGAGACAAGTGTCATTGGGTTCCAGCAACACTCCATCTTCCTGTGAAATTAATAAAAATAAAAAAAAACAACAATAATTGATTCAACATTTACAACATCATTATACTTTAAAAACACAATTCTAGAGAAAGAAAAGAGATTGTGGAGAAGAGCAAAATCTTTTCTTCACACAATCATCGCTGCGCAGTGTGGCTTTTCATACATGAACCTATTCCTGCCACAGAAATAAGTTTAGCACTGATCAGTTCACTCTATAGATTTTAAATGTTACAAATTTAAAATGGATCCATTAGTAATTTATTGTTAACCTTATCACCAATGTTTTATATCTTTTGACATGTCTCTCATAACGAGCTCTAGCACAAGCTTTCAAATACTTTCACAGAGCTTTTGAAACAATAATCGTGACACAGTTCAGTGAATGTGTAATGGTTTCTGATCAAAGGACAATGTAAACCAGTGTCGATTGCCTTTGTCAAATGGAAAGCTTAAAACGAATCAGTCTGTCAGGTCCACCAATGAGATCCATTTGCTTCTTGGGTGTAATTCCTGACAGAACATTGTAAGGGATATTCTGAGTTCTTGCATCATTGAAAGCTTTCAGATCTTTTACAAACACCATCCTCCAGGTGCACCTGGGGTTTTAGTCTTTTATACTGGGGAATTTGGGTGTGCACTGGAATGGTTGGATATGAAATTATAACCGCTGCTTTTTATAATGATTTTAACACCGGTGTTATTTCTGCAATTGCTTTTCAATTTGGTCCAGAGAACAATTTTCTTGTCAATTCCAGATAACCCCTTAAACATAATGATTCAGGGACCCCTTTCAGACTTTGGTCAGTCATTTAAATTTAGTGCATGCTTATCTGTTGTCCCAAAATTTAGACTGGTACCATGATCACCAGTCAACTATACAATTGTTTTTGTTTCAGTTAGCCAAATACAATTTTTTCATAAAATATACATCCCAAGTGGTATTGTACCACACATCTTTGTTCTCAATGGAGAGATTGCTCCTCATCCATCAGTCTTTGAATTGTTTTCAGGTTTTTGATGTTAGCCAATGCCACATGAGGTAAAATGCTTATTTTTAATAAATTTGGTTTTGCCCTTTCTCTCATTCACACATGACACATCAATTCCAACACAGCATCACTCTTCATCCCATTACAGTCTCTAAAACATGCCCTGCACTCTCTTCCTGCCAGTCAGCTTCACAATCTCTGCTTTGACCCTGGCTTCTACAAACAGTGCGGCGTGTATATCAGTGGGATTTTCCTAAGTTTTGATATCTCTGGCATGTTCTGTCATTTGACAGTTTCTTCTGTGATGTGTTCATGTGTATTTCTAGAAAGTTTCAGATAATAACAATGATTCAGGCAAGACGGGTTATACCAAATGAGTTTTCAGTAAAATCATTAGCTCCACAGTGAATTCATTTATGTTTTATCCCTACATCAATTTGTTCATCTAATTAATCAAAAATGAAAGCTAAAGTCAGATTTATTAGAGACCTCACTAAATGGGTCACTCTTGCGCAACATTTTGTGATAAATATTTTTAACATAAATTTTTCATATAAAATTTGGATTTTGCAACTCATCAAATCCTAACCCGGAATTACCTGCTCCAGAGTCAACTAATAAACTCAACTGGCTGATTCTTTCAGCCGTGATTGTTAGTAAAGGCATTCTCTTCAATGCCTGTGAAGAATATTCTGTAAATGTTTGACTCTTTTGTCTGCATCAGAAAGCTCAAGCATTTCTTCTTTGCGAAAAGAAACAATGATGTTAGTATCAATCGCCTCTTTTTGGAGATAGAGGGTAAAAAAAAAACTTGTGACTCACCCGGCCCCAGAGCAATCCTCACCTCGGCCCCCTTTCTTTAAATCTTCCAGATGATGTTGGTCTCCTGCTTGGTCTGAATGGGAACTTGCTTCTCCAATGTCCAGTGTTTCCACAAATAAACATCCATCAGTCCAGGATAAAGTTCTTTTGCAGCTTCTCTCCTCAGTGGTGTTTTCCTCTGTGAACTTGATCAGAGTGTGTGTGGAGCATTGTCCGCTGAGCTTGGTGCTTATCTCTGTTTTGTCTAGCAAGTCTCGTGTTGTTGTATCCATTTCTCCACATGGACTGTATGCTGTTTGAACGGATTGCATGCTGTATGGGACCACACCAAAATCCATGTCAGCCAATGCTTCCTTTCTGATGTTAGCATTGAAATCCTCAGTGAGTCTGTTGAGGTTCTGGTCTCTCCAGCCGGCTGTTTGCACATCTTGATTTTGTCCAGATTAATCCAGACTGGAATGGTCCTTCTGCACTCCTCTCTCAGCTTGGCGTTGACACCTCTGTTGCCTTGGTTGACTCATATGGTTGTTGTCGTAGGTTGCCATTGAAGGGGTGATGTTCTGCTGAAGCCAGGTGTACTGGACACATGGCTGGTCCACTCCAAGCTCTCTCCCCAACAGTCGTCTGAGTTCATCTGTGGATGTTTTGAACTCATAGCGAAAAGTCAAGAAAAGTTCAGAGTTCTCTCTTCCCACTTCTCTTGGAGCAAGTTGAGAGGGAAACGATGGTAATGTCCATGGTGATGTCTCCGATGATGTCGATAGTCCTCCCATAGTCTGAGAACTAGGATGGAACCATTTGGTACAGAAATGACCACAAGGTGTTGTTGTCTTGACCTTGTTGAGACACTGCGTACTGCTGCTTGCTGTGGGCCGTTGGCTTGGCAGTATGAACAGTCCCGATTCTTCTAGCTGCTTTCTCCAGGCTAGGCACAGGATAGCCTCCGACTCCTCTTCGACAGGCCATTGTTGAGGCTGTGTAGGTTGTCTGCTGCGGGGGGTTGTCTGCACTGAGGTGGGATCACGTCCAGGTCCGGGTTTATCTATACAGATGACAAGCAAAGGACAGGAGAGGCAGCTGGACAGAAAGGATAGATTTAACTAAAGGTATTTTAAACAAGTATAATACAAAATGTGTAAAAAACAAAAATCCTATTTGTTCTGTGCTTTGTGTGTGTGGGTGAGTGTGTCTGACTTTCCCTACTGTTTCTCCCTTTTTTTTTTTTTTCTACCTCCTTCCATATCAGCAAGGCTTTCCTCATCTTATCGGCCTTTGTTTTGGTTCATCTTCTTTAATCTCTGCTGCAAGTGGTTCAACTGTAAAACACTGAGACTTCCTCTCAGGATTAAAACATTGCACGTTAATCCATTCATTCAGCAACTTCACACTCTGTGGGCCATACATTCTTAACACATATTATTATTGTGAGGTTTACAGCTTTTTCTAATGTTTAAGTTTTTATAAATATTTTTTTTGTTGACTGCGCCTGTTCCCCATCTCTCTCTCAGATCACTGGCTTAATTTAGAAAAAAGATTGCTATGAAAGCAGCCTCGCGAACCATCCTTCCTTGGATGGGGTCTGCGCAGACTCTACTCCCAGGGAAACACGTCTGTTCTGGGGCAGTTTTTCCCTATATAAAAACTTGCTTAAAACTTCCGTGACTCTCTTTCACGGGAAACTCTCGGGGTGCCAGGACCGCGTCCCAATGATCACCCAATAATCATTTACTTGAGGGCCTCCTGTGAGGGGAAAGGCTCACAGGAAACTCGGCCCTCCGGCGATTATTCTTGCAGAGCGCTCGCACTTCATGCAATCTGGTTGCTATTTCTAAAATGTAGTCATTCAATCTGGAATAATTACATACTGCTAATATTTAAGAATTTGTACCTTTCAAGTGAAGGTTTGTCCGATGAACTCCGTCCCTGAGGCAGGCCCCAGCAATTCCCACTCGACTCCCTTCCAACTTTTTTGTGGTTGGGCGGAGAAACCTGACTCCGGAGACTCGGCCGCGTCTATCAGTCCAGTGAGGATTGCCGGGACCAGCCACCAGTGAGGAGTCCCATCTGGGGTGCCAGAACTGTGGTGGAAATGAGCCTTCACCTTGCTGAGAGAGAGAGACCGTCTTGAGGAAACAAACAGCACAGAAAACCATTTTAAGAAAGAAGCTTCTTTATTGATGATTCACAGTGAGAAGACCACAAAACACAGAGAACAGCGTTCTCAATGTGAACATGTCAGACAGTTTCTGAGCCCTGTATTTGTAACGTGGAGACCACCCTCCTGTGCGTCATTCATGTCCTTCCGATTAGACTCCTTGCGTATGTAGGATGTCGGGCACCAGAGTTGATTCCTACGTTCTGGTCAGAGATGTTATGGCGTGTTGGTGTGGTGCCTAGGGTTCTAGAGATATTGTATCTTCATATCATGGAGCACAGGAGGATAAGCTTCAAGGCACTGTACAAGATGTTAAGGTTGGGCCTAAATGACATTGAGACATAGTCAAGGGAAAATCAAGAGGAAGACCCAGAATAAAACTGTATATAGAAATCATATAGCACAAGAATCATTTGACTAATAAAATCACAATAAAAGTGTTTACATGGATGGCAAAGAAATCATTTTCCCATTACAGAAGTTTTCCGGGGCCCCAGAGGTGACATGGAAAGAAACACGACACGGGGTCATGCATCAACCAGTCACGAATTTATTGGCAGTTTGTTCAGGGTTTTTATACAGTTCAGATCAGTGGGTGTGAACGAAGTTTTTAAAAGAAAGGGGATGTATGACACCATTTGCTTATTGCAAGAAATGCTGACTTCAGCATTCAGGAGCGGAGGGGGTGAGTGAGTCTCGTGAACCCAGGTCAGCCTGACCTTGGGCCTGTGTACGCCTGCGCACTCCTGAATGTAATGGAAAGGCTCCGAATGAAGAGCGGAGGGGGTTGGCTGTATCTGAATGTCTGTGTTTCTATCACAGGTTCTTCACAACTTTGTCGCTCGAATCTGTTATGGTAAAAATATACTTTCTCGATTGATAATAAACACTGGAGACCGTTTGAGAGGGAACACCGCAAATGCGGCTATTTATTGTAAAGATATTAAGCAGTATCAATGCATTTCTTACACACGTGGTATTAACATGGAAGAAGAACGTGGTATTCGCGTGTTCCAAAGCGAGCCGGTGCGCGGAGAGCAGAGAGATTGTGAGCTTTGTTCTCCCCTCCATTTATAATCCTCCTCAAGGGGCGGTACTAAAGCATAACGTGTGCTTTAGTTCTCTCCTCCTTCTAAATAATAAACTCATTTAACGTTACATTTTAGTGTTTTATTAGTTTAAAGTAATAAGTATATAAGTCTAAATATAATGACAATAAAAACAGGATTAATAAGTTGATTTAAGAACTAAAGAATAATAAGTAGAATAACTAAAGATCTAAAGCTAAAGAAATTCTCTAAATGACCACTAGATTGTAGTATAACACAAGAATAAAGGAAAATCCCATCACAAGTCCTAAAAAAGACTACACTATATAGACTACTTCATAGGCAGTTAAACTGTTGAGGTCTTTGAAAAGTGGATTAGTTAATATGCTCTAAAATTGTGGAATCTATTAATCTGGAATTCACACTGAGCCTGAAGAAAGCTACCAACTGTTTGCACTTGGAGTATTCCTCAGACCAATAGCGTTTGTATGAAAATGAGGATTATTAACATAGTTCTTGTGTATCAACAGTTTGGGACAGTGACCTTTCTTCCATCTTGCTTCTGTTGCATCTACTCCCACCCTCTGCACAAGGTCGAAAGAGACCCGGGAAGGTTTCCGCCTCTCAAGCAGAAAGACATCTGGTTGTTTTTAAGAAGGTTTGCTGATGTTTCCCTGTATTTTTGTATTTTCTTTTACATTTTGCTGAATTTTAAATGTATTTGCCATTTTTCTAGAGTGGATCAAACGTTCAGGAGAATCTTCAAGACATCAATGCCAGTACTGAGCCCTATCTACTGGCTGTAGGAGCTCATAAGAATTCGATCGACCACTTCTTCATCATTCTCCATCATCACGTTATACCATGCACCTCTACGTCTTCTCTTGGTGCCTTCGATGAGCTTTTTAAAGCACATTTTGTTTTTGGTGCTTCGTACAACCCAATGTTACACAACATGTACACTTTCATTCAAACCACTTTGTATAATATTGATGTTGGCAAAGTCAGGGAGAGCCCCCGGGTCGCTGAGGTCAGAGTAAGGCTGCTTAGTTGAGTGCCTTTTTTTTATTTGATAAACCGTCACAGATTCATCCGATTATAAATAAAGAACAAAAAAAACTGAATTAAACTCAAATGCAGAAAATTCAGAGAAATTCTTCCAAAACTCTGAAACACAGAAGGTTAACCGTGGAGAAGTTGGAGAAAGAGCCTTTATTCTTAGAAGGTAACTCCGCACACAGGAAAAGCTGTGTGAAAAGAAAGAAAAGCTTCACAAAAAGAAAACGCAACCATCTTTCTTTTTAAACAGATGTTATGCTCCAGCAAGGTACTTTATTTAGCTTTTTTTGTTCTTAAAAGGAAGATTGATTTCACTGTATTTAAAGAAGTGATGGAAACCAAGGATCAAAATTGGGAACATTGGTTGTATAAAAAGGAATGTTGTCTTTGGCATCCTCATTAATTTGGTAGCATGTGATATTTGTTGTGGTGCACAATATGTGACCAGTCTCCTTGTATCCTTAAATTCAATGTTGACAACAAATAAATATCTTAAGCTTCTTTGTGCACCGATGTGTGTTCTGCATATTTTTCACAGAAGAATTAAATGTTTCCTACATAGAGCCAGTATTTATAAATAAAATGGCTAAAATTGTGGATCAATTGCTGAAATTTAAACATGGTCTGTGTGGGATGGATGCTTTTTAGCAATATTATTGCTTGTATTAATCTCATCTAATCAATAATCTATATATAGGTAAGTTGAGTTAAGTTTATGGAAGTTGGTAATGTACGCTGGCAACTCTAAATATCGAGTTTTCTAGAACATTCATTACACTACTACATTATCTACCCATAAAGAATCATGAAACCTTCAAGTAAACCATCTTAGGTGGTTCCAGGGGTAATCCGTGTACACCCTACAATCTCTTTTCTTAAAGAACTCTATCTTGTGCTGAATGCTGAAGGTACTTTTTTTATGCACAGTGGTACCTCGAGATACGAATGCTTCGAGTTCTGAAATATTCAAGATACGAAAGGTCTTGCGGGAATTTTTTTGCTTCGAGATATGAAAAAAATTAATTAAAGGATTAAAGAAATGTTACTCGATTTTTCTCTGGTTTTCCTGTTTTTTAATCAACTTACACTGTTGGGATTAGGCGTTTTACATTAAAAACTTGCTTCAAGATACGAAAGCCACCCTGGAATTTTGTTTCCAGGGGTACCACTGTATTTGGCTGCCTGTTTGTGGTCATTGTCTTGCTGCACACTCATTTTGAGGCTAGTCATAAGTTTCCTTGATGGTATTACATGGAACAATCAAGAAACATGCACCATGCTTTTGCACTCATTAGTGTGCATCTAGTCTCCAGCCTTTTGATGGACAAACTACATTTTGCTACAGTCAAATATTTACAATTTTTACTCATCAATGCTGAACATGCGTTGCTAAAATTCTCCAACCTAGTTCCTTTTTTTTCTCTCTCCTACACACCTTTGAGTCATTTAAGTCCCACTTGGCTGCAAAACTTTCTTTGGCCGACTGTAACCTTAGTAGCAGAATTTGGCTGTTCCTTACACTGTTTTAACCCTCTTACAAAGTTATATTGCAGTGTTTTAAAGTTATTTACAAACCTACTCTAAAGACTTTAATTAAGGAGAACCATTGAAGAGACTATCCCTCCAATCCTAAATGTAGTGTGTCCTTGAAGGTAATGTATGGGGCACAGGGGCTGATGGCCCCTGAAGCGAGTCAGTGGTAGATGTTATGGACCTTCTGATCGCTTCAGGAGGCAGCCTTGATGAATGAATTTTGGAATTGGTGGCCATGACCAGTGATTAGTGCTGTGTTAGCAGATGTTGGTGTCAGAGAGACCCATTTGAACCACTCCTTGACCTGTGTATTAAGTATGGTAAAGAAATGTATTTTGTACTAGTAGTAAATTTTGTTTTGTAGATGCTTTAAACGTGTTAAAGCATATTTGGTTCCAGACTGACTGATTTGTAGTTGCAGATAAGTCATCGTCACATTTAGTAGTGGGGAGAGACATACTATATGGTCTGTTCTTGGTAGTAAAATATAGATTTTTGAGAACAACCTTGGGGTTGTGTGATCGAAATCCCAGAATTATGACTGACATTCAGATACAGAAAACCCATAGTCTCTTTGTCTTTTCCATTGCATTCCAGAGTGTACAGGCTATAGGAAACTCCGATTCGAAGACCAGGAGATTTTGGGGTAACAGAACAAGTTTAATGCTCAGAGCTGCAGTCATCCAAAATCCTTCAACACAGCACACCTAAAACATTCTTTCTTTGTATCTTATACACCGGAAACCTTTGGGGGCTGCCCACAAAAGAAGTGGTCAGTTCAAAGCACGATCAGATAACAAAAGACTGTAAATCAAGTAGCACCTACCTAAATTCCACAAGCCCCCAACAAGGACAACATACATTGGCTGGTATTATGTAAAAACAGTTTGTCTATCTTAATAAGCAATTCTCTGTAAATCACAATCATTAACTGATGAATCTTAAGTACCAAATACAAAGTTAAACACATAACTTTTGGCTGTTGTTAAATAGTTGTAGGAAAAGCATAGCTTACAAAGGATGCTAAATTTGTAATCCTACAAGGCCCAAGGTCAGGCTGACCGAGCAAAGAATGTGACCAGGTGAGTTCAGATAAGGACAGACAGCTGTAATGAACTCATACTGAACTCCTCCTCCCTCCTCTATAAAACTCATCACTTGTTGGTCCCCACCACTCTTGAGATATTCCCCCTTGTAAAAGCAGACATATGTTCACACCCCCAGACCTGTAAAGCATAAATACCCAGAAGAAACTGGCAATAAACGTCACTGGTTTGAAGGTTGAACTATGTGTCGCATCTCTTTCCTTGTCACCCTGATATCTCAGAACTTTGTCTCTCGAGAGGGGAGAGCACAGAATCCTTCCATTACAGGTTGACAAACCAATAAATTGATTTATTACTGAGGTTGGCTGCAGAATTAGGGGATTTACTTTGTATGTTTTAGTGAGGATAGACTTGAGCTGTTGGTATTTTAGAAATCTGTTAGTGGTTAGTTCGTAATTAAGAACCAATTCTTCAAATGAGATTATTTTGTGTATGTGTAACAGAGATGTGTAATTCTGATAATTTTCAGACTTGGAAAATGTATTGCTCTTTTGTTTAGTATAAAGTCTGGGTTGTTCCAAATTGGTGAGTGCGCGTTGGCAAAAAGCAAGCGGTGAGCCTGTCATTTTAAGAAATTCCCACCAAGCTGTTAGTGAAGTACATATGCTCAAATTCTGAAAGCAGTGATGATTGATTTTAGAGCTTATAAATAAATTTTTGATGTCTTTGCAAAATGTCTGCTCAATGAGAGTTCTGTTGAGCTAGAATTAATCCATTGATGGACATGTTTCAGTCTGTTAGAGAGAAATAAGTTATATGGGCAAGGGCTACCATCTTTTGAGGTCATCTTTTATTCTTTTAAGTAGGGGTGAATAATTTTGTTGTGCCAGGGTGAGAATTCAATGCCCAAATATTTAATATTCCCTGAAACGTGGAAGAAGAGGAAGTGTTCTGGAAAACCATCTTGAGTGGCATAACTGTTGATTTTCCACAGTTTATTTAGAGTAATAATTTATTTTTAATAAAATTATAAGTTATTATTATTCAGAGACAGCTGAAAAAGATTCAATAACATTAATAGCAGCAGGAAGAGAGAGGTGTGGATGAAGGATAAATAATAGGACATCATCAACGTAAAGACTTACTTTGTGATGTATGTTTTTTTGTACTTATTCCAGTAATTTTATTGTTTTGCCTGATGTGATAGAAATACAGACATTCTGATACAGAAAACCCATAGTCGCTTCATTACAGCCCTTTCTATTGCATTCAAGAGTGTACAGTCCCATGGTCAGGCTGACCTGAGTTCAAAAACCTCAAGCACATGATGTCCCATGTCCCCCCTTTTGTAAAAGTGGAGCTTCATTCACACCCACTGATCTGAAATGTATAAATACCCTGAACAAACTGCCAATAAATTTGGGACTGGTTTCTTTCCTCGTCACCCTGAGATCTCAAAATACTTCGTTTCGAGACGGAAAGGAACAGAGTCCTTCCATCACACTGATTTCTTCAGTTAGAGGTTCAATAAAGATAGCAAATAGTGAGGGAGAGACCTTGTCTGTTTCCTCTTTGAAGGTTAAATATAGTGGAAGTTTGATCATTAGGTCTAACTGACACATTATTAGAGCTGTAAAGTATTTGGATCCATTCTATAAAAGAATTACTGAATCCAAATTTATGGAGTGTAGCTATTAGGAATTTCCAGTTAACTCTGTCGAAAACTTTCTCTGCCTCTAAAGATGATTGATCTTATCTTTGTTTACCAGCTAGCACTTTGTGTTTGTCAGCGAGAGACTCACTATCCTGCTCTCCAAAATAAAAGGAACTATGGATCTGACCAACTGGATGCAATTGACACCATTTTCTTGACAAGGAGCATGGGTTCAGGGGAACCCACCTGTCCTGCTGGAACTTACGCTGTTGGCTACATGATGGACTCCTGGGCGAAGTGGCTGATCGTGTGCCTTGCCACCCTGTCCCTGGAGGATGTCGTAGACATTTACTTAATTGGAACTGTGATAACTGGGGTTCTGCTGATTGGAATATGTGGAACTCTCTGCGATTATCAAAGGCGGTCAGTGCTTAAAGTCCCACTAAGCTGACCCGACTGGAATGGAATGTTGACTGGACTGAAATCTAGGGACTCATTTAATGGTCTGTGACCGCAAACTGGATCTCATTGGCGAGAGGCAGCAATGCAATGGAGGTTGGATAAAATGGAGACTGGTGATGGACAATAAAAATCTGTAGAAATGTATAGTTTTTTACCTAAATTAACTTCTCTTCCATCTGGCTTTCCCTTATCTCCTCTTGCCTTGAAGGCCACAAGAGGAGTCAAAAAATTCCCCTGCGAGGGTGTGATAAGGAGACTCTGCATTCCTCGCTTTCTCAAAACACCTCTGCTAGCTTCTCTCAACCGCTGTAATCGGAACAGGCCATGAGTACAGCGCCGTTAATGGCAGCAGGAAAATGTCAGCTGCTGACTGCAGTGGTCCTACCATTTTCCTTGACCCTACCCCATCCTGCAATGTTTTTCCTGTATTATGTCTATATGTGCTTGGTTGCAATGGCCTTTTTACCTGTTCTACTCTGCCCTTTTGAAGAACAGTGTGGAAAAGGCTCTTTTTGAGCTACTTTACCCAATGTATACCCATTTCTCTGTTTGTTTCTCAAATACTACCTCTTAAAACTGTCCCCATCCTGCCTATGTCTGTGGCCAGAGCTGTCCTATTTCACTGCATGTAACAGTGTATGAGACAAATAAAGGTGTGATTGATTGATTGATTGATTGATTGATTGATTGATTAACTTGATGGCAGTTTAGGGTCTTTCTTTGGTTTTCGGAGTAGACTTAAATGCTGAGTTCATGTTTGATGGTGATTAACCTTCGGTCTTAGAAGGTCGCCATCTGCTGTTAGACATCCTCACCAGCGGGGGGTGCTAGCGGCTGTTAACGGCTTCATGAACAGGAAAACTGGATTGCCCTCAAAGATTTTGCCACCAAGTACTGAACCACGTTTTTCAAAGGGATCAAATACTTACTTCCTTCTTGGAAATGCTAAATAATTTATAACTCTTTTTGAAACTAATTTTTCTGGATTTTTTGTCCTTATTGTCTCTCACTGTTCAAATTAACCTACCATTGAAATTATAGACAGATCATTTCTTTGTTAGTGGGCAAACTCAAAAAATCAGTTAGGGTTCAAATAGTTTTTTTCCCTCACTGTACATGAAAAATGACATTGACTTAAATGAGAGCTGCATATTGCTGTACGACACCGGATTCCACTTCGCTAGAAAGTTCAGCTGGGAGGAACTTTGATCAGTAATCTCGGTCACGTTTGGCCACCACATTGGACAGGTCAGATATCAAATACTGCTATAATATCAATATTGGTATAAAGTAGATTAGAGAGCACTCTGTTAAAATAAAATTAGTTTTACTTTTAAATGATGGTGTATTGTGGGTGGGATCATATGATGGGCTCATCCTGATTATTCAGGAGTAGTGTTACTGCCGTACTTAGGGGGCATGGACGGTTGGGCAAGGACAGATGATCATTTTTCTGTGGGCCTCAATCAGACCCCTTTCGGATGGTTAACTATCTCTGGTTAGATTTGAATTCCATATCAAGGGACCCAGAAATGTATGAAATTACCATTAATCCTCTGTGGGATAAATGTGGGTTTAGATTTTAAGATAAAAGTCTTCTTTTTATGCTTTTTAAAAATCTAATTTAAGAAACTTTGTTTAGGGACCACAGGATAATAAAGAAACAGGACCAAGTGATTGTAAATGTAAGTTATTCAATCATTCCCACATTCCCTGTCTCTGAAATTGCTTAATCCTCCAAATAACAGAGCGGGTACCCAGTAGTATATTCATGCTGCAGGAATCAAACTAATTGGTCAGAATCTTAGCAATTATGCATGATTACAAGGTATTTGTACTTTGTTCCTCCACACCTCTGACATTAATGAAGTTGTGAACAAGTTTTTAAATTTATCAATCATTCCGGACATTTGAATAAAAAGTTTGAAAACTGGTTTAGCTTATGCCAACTGAAATACATAGCCTCAAGGAGACCATGAACTTGGATTGGGGTAAAATCAAGCAAAGACATGTTTCATGCATGCAAAATCATTTGATACATTTATTTATTAAATAACACTTTATTGTTCCAAGAATACAAGCAAGAGCTTGCTGATGGAAACGATGATGATGATGAGAAGAGGGAGGACGCAGAGTAAGATAAAATAGAAATGAGTTTCGAGGGACTAAAAACCAATTGCACCGCTGTAGGCAGCCTAATGTCTTCGATTTCCATGTCTGAACTCTAAACATTGTCTGAGAAATCCAGAGAGAGATCGCTTCTCTGGTCCTGCAACAAAGACCAAAAGTATGGCAATCAAAAAAACACTAATGAATAATTAAAGTAAAAAAAAAGAAAGCAGGTATTTACCGTAAACCATGTGTGGAGGACTTCGTCCAGCTGAATCCGGTTGCTCGGTTCAATCTGGAGGCAGCGGTGAATAAATGCATGGCATTCTAAACAGAAAGAAAAGAAGAGTCTTAGTATCACATGAACATTTATATGATTAAAGAACTCTTGATTGTCAAAGGAAACCTGCTCAGTTCTAGAGTCAGCCTCTGATGGTCAGCCAATGATTAGTTGTGCTTGTTTACATTGGGTATTGTACCTTCTAGATGACATGTATTGTGATGTTCTTAGATGTCTCACCCTTTGACGAACGTTTTGTTCGCCAGGTCCCCCCACTGATGTTCTTCAGTTGAGGCCACATCGGGAACTTCAAGAAGAGCATTGTATATAATAAGATCTAGTGTTGGGTCCGAGTCCACCTTTGTCGAGTCCGAGTCAAGACCAAGTCCTTAACCAGTCGAGTCCGAGTCCGAGTCCAAAAGGGGCCGAGTTGGACTCAAGTCCGAGTACTTAACATCCGAGTCCGAGTCGAGTCCGGCCGAGTCCAGAAAGTAATTGAATAGAAAATAATAATAATAATAAATAAATAAAATAAAAATTAGAATTAACAACTGTTAAACTAATATTTTATTTATTTTTACAAAGGGCATTATTGAAACAATGCAATGTAATTGTTTGTCATCGGGAACATCGAATAGCTTCCTATTATAAAAATGTGTTCAAAGAAAATAGGAGTATATATGTAGAACTTTTATTATACTACTAGTGTATGAACATACAAATTAGTCTGTTTATATTGTATGACACTGTGTTGTAACCACCAGTTCAAGCTTCTCCCCCATTTTTATGCTGGGATATAGTTAGCAACCAACCATAACAACAAGTTTAATCAGTCTATAAATTACAACAAACTTTCTTAACAGATCATATCTTGTAACAGTCTGTAATGAACACTGAAAATGCAATGTACTGTAGAACAGTGGTTCTCAATTCCAGTCCTGCAGGCCCCCTGCTCTGCACATTTTGCATGTCTCCCTTACTTAACACACCTGATTGAGATCATCAGCTCGTTAGGAAAGAGATCTGTGAATTGAACTAATGAGCTGATGATCTAAATCGGGTGTGTTAAGTAAGGGAGACATGCAAAATGTGCAGAGCAGGGGGCCTGCAGGACTGGAATTGAGAACCACTGCTGTAGAACACAGTCAAGCACTAAACCAGGGTCATATTGCTTTTCAGAAACACAAGCGCTGTGACCATTTTATGAGATAAGCGTGCACGATGTGGTCTCATGATGAGGCCACCTTTGCTAAAGACACGCTCGACTGGTGCAGAGGATGCTGGTATTGACAGCACTTTTACTGCCAGAGAGTGGAGCTCTGGGAATCTCTCTCTGTTTGCAGACCAAAACTCAAGACAAGTATTTGTGTCTGCCTTTGAATGGCATCAAAGTACTTGTGTATTTGAGATGAAATGCATGTATCCTTAGCTGTGTGGCTCAGGTGCTTGTGGGCACGATAGCGAGCTAGAAGTCGTGGGCATTTGCCAGGAGGAGAATTGGTGGCTGCATCAGCATCACTGTTGACTCCAGAATTCAGAATGTCTCCATCTGCTGCAGCCTCAACCTCTGTAGTCAAAGTATCTGAAAAATGTGAAACATGCACAAATCATACATACATTAAACTGTATTATTTGTATATAGGAACCTAATAACCATTTTGTATGCTAATTTTATGCTTGCAATATACAGAGTATTCAGTAGACAAATAAGAAGTTTGTTTCTGAATAAAATGCAGACAAATCATTTTCAGATTAAAACAAATAAAAAGCAATACCTATAAGTGATCTTTTCAGATCATCTCCTAATTTCTTCACAGAAACTGGATCCTCATGGTTGGTTACATCTAGATCAACCCAGTTAAGGCCAAACTGAGGATCAAGCATTGTAGCCAAGAAATAGACATTTTGGTTGAACTGGTCCTCTTTCCCATTTTGCTCAACCATTTTGGTTCTCACAAAGATCCCGGAGAATCTCTTTAAAAGGGATTGACGAAGTGCTGTGGCTAATGGCCGGCAGTGACTTCTTGACTCTACTATTTGAAGCAGATGAGTGTTTAAATCCAGTACAGTAGGGACCACCATACTAATAGTGACCATTTTTTCACCCTCTGTAAGGTCTGTTGCTTCTGCAAATGGAGAAAGAACAAAACCTAAATCCTTCAGTTGATTCCATTCACGAACTGAAAAAAGAACATGCTGAAAGTCTGAACTGCAAATTTGTGTGAGAGCCCTATGGTCAAGTGCTGTAAGGCCTGTAGCTGCTTGAATGTACTGTTCCAGCGTGTTGATGTAGCTGCAGGAATTGATCGGTCCGACCCAAATGCAGCCTCAAATCGCTCTTTAAACTGAGTACTAGTGTGGAGTAATGAGGTGAATTTTGACATTTTGGCAAGTGATGAAGAAAAGGACTTGGCTTCTTTCATACCATCATGCACAACCAATTGCAGAGAATGTGCAAAACATGCCAACCTTTGTCTTGTTCTCACCAGGACAGTCTCCTCTTCCCAGGACACATCCTCCCAAAGACTCTCATCATCCAAGTTTCCATCTTCTGCATCACTGCCATCAGTGTGCTGCTCCTCCTGTGGTAGCTTGACTTTGAATGCACACTTCATATTTGCTGCATTATCAGTAATAATGTAACTGACTTTACTTGCTATGTTATATTCATCAATGATCTCGTCGAAAGCCATGGCTATGTTGTCTCCACTGTGTCTGCCACAAAACCTCCTACAGTCTAACAGAAACGACTCCAGTTGATTTTCTGTTTGGTTTATTCCATGGGCTGTAACCCCAAAGAAGGAACGCATGGTTCGATCAGACCATATGTCTGCTGTTATGGACACAGATGATTGGGTCTCAAACTTTCTTTTGATTGAATCCTTAACATGCTCAACCAGCAAAGGAATGTGTTTTTCAGTGATTGTTTTCCTTGCAATTGGAGTGTATTTGTTGTCCATGACTTTCAAGAAATGTCTGAAATGCTCATTTTCTACAATTGACAGGGGTAAAGTGCAGCCAATGAGTAAATCCTTAATGATAGCATTGTGGATTTCTTGTTGTCTTGGTGAATTTGCATCATAAAGCTGAACTGCTTGTTGTGCCTGTCCTGGCCTTATGAATCCTGTGATGCTGGGCTGTGTAGCATCTGCTGGTTGCTGAAGTCTTTTGTACTCCTTTATTCTGTAACAAAATAAATGAACATTTGAGCAACTCTTACCAATTCAAAAAACATACTGAAATGGATAGTTCACCCAGAAATTACAATCAAGTTGTTCTAAACCGGTAATAAATTAGTTCTTCAGATGACCATAAAGGAATATTTTTGGTACCAAACAATTACTGGTCCTCATTTACTGCTAAAGAGTAGAAACAAATTCTATGGATGTCAGTGAGGACCAGAAATTGTTTGATTGCCCATATTCTTAAAAAAAATATTTTGTGTTCAGCACAAGAAAGAAATTAATACAGGTTCTACAACATGATTGTGAGTAGGACTTAACTGATGACAGCATTTACATTTTTTGGGGTGAACTATCCCTTTAAATACATAGTTCTTTTAATTCAGAGCACAATTATTAAATTAGAATATAATTCGATCGTTCTGTTTTACACATAGTCTTGCTACTGTTGCTAGTACTTACGTGTGTTTTAAATGAGTGAAACAAAATATGCATTATGTAGTTGAAAATAGACCATAGACGTAAAACAAGCGCTGAGCGCGTCCTTCTTTGGCTACGTGCCACAGCGCAAAAGTTTGAATCTGGAAGTTATTTCACTATACATGTTAAAATCCCATATGTGGGACTGTACTACCAGGGCAAGAATAATAACTATGGGATCATAAAAGTTGCGCGGATATATTGTCGCACACAGATACAAACAATAACACAAATCTACACTACGTATGAACATCGTCACTATGATATGAAGATAATATTTAAGAAAATAAGCTCTTACCTTTCTTTATGTTTCCTTTCAACGTGTCGGTAGAAATTTGAAGTCGTTCCAGACACGTCGGTAAGTGTTGATTTGCAAAATTTGCAGTCTGCTGAGTGCTTCTTTTTACTGGATGTCTTGCAAATAAATTCTCTATGATTTTCGAAAGCAAAACAAATAATTGCTGACTTTGAAGACATTGTCCTAGCCACACACTGCGATCCAGCTTGTGATATGTATTTCTGTCTAACGTTACATTATACTGCTGCCTGCCGGCGAGGTGCCGAAAATAGATGCTCGCAGCCAGACGTTCAATAATTTTTGTATCTTAATTTAATGCTGTAATTTATTTATTTTATAATTGTATTATTTGTGTTACACATGACGTGGACTCGACTGGACTCGGGAAATTCTCTGAGTCCAAAATGTCAAAATCCGAGTCAAGTCCGAGTAAAAATTCACCCGAGTGCGTGACAAGTCCAAGTTCAATCAAAATTGGACTCGAGTCCGGACTCGAGTCCGAGTCCAAGTTCGAGTACCCCAACTCTAATAAGATCCCAAGAGACCAGACAGTGGCTGGTTCCCCGTGGTACCTGCCCTTACTCTGAAACTCAGGGAGGCAGAACTTCCTTGTTCCTGTAGACGCAACATTTTTTTGTTTTAGTGCATTTTAACTGCAATCTTTATTTGAGAACCACAATAGGAAAATAATAATTACCCGGTACCAGCAAAGGTCGTGTAACCTACAGTGGTGAGGATTTCACCACAGCCAAAGTCAATCAGCTTGACTTGTAAGGTTTGGGGGTTAATGAGGATGTTCTCCATCTTAATGTCTCTATGGAAAACCCCCCGCTCACAGCAAACCTGAGCAGCAGTCACGACTTGGAGAATGACGCAAGCTAGATCCTCAGAAAAGGTGCCCATGTAGGTGATTACGAAGTCATGCAAGGGCTAAGAGTTCATGGGGCGTTCCAGGACTGACACACACCCCTCCGGCATCACCTCCCAGTCGAGAAGCTGGATGATCCGCGACTCTAGGCTTTTTGTCTACCATCAAGTGTAGAGTGATTTCCAGAGGAACCGATGGATGACCATCCTAGAAGAAAGAGAATTATGACACATTCATAAGAAACATTTTGAACCAATTCTGGATTGATGGTCAACATCTATCATGATGTTGACTTCCATAAAACTGGTCATAAATATTAAAAATTAAACTATTCAGAGTAAATAATTATTCTAATTGAACCTTTTAAATGGTCAAAACCTGTGGTGTCGTAAATAATTATTTCATGTTCACATATTCATTTCTAAATAGAATAATAATGTACAGTTTTGTGATTGTAATACATTAAGAACCAGTAGTGGGCGCTATGTTGATAGAGGTTTACCTGGTTTCTACGTGTTTTAGAAGAGAAAGAGAGCGTTTGTGTAGCGAAGTGTTGTTCCCAGAAATAAAGTAATGTTAATTTATGTAAAGTGTCAAAAGCTACTTTATTTAAAGATCTTATGCCAAATTAATTCAGGGTAAATAAGATGAAAATGAAAACACGTGAGAGAATGAAAGTAAAAATGTGATACACACACAAAAAAACAAAAACATTAAAATGATGCGCTGGCGTTACATGATCTGTATTTGGACATGGCACTTTGCGACGGAATAGTTGCTCAGTTTCCGGCGCTTGAGAACTATGAATAGGACTTTTCATACACTTATCAAAAATGAATTTGTCTGTTTAGCATCTGAGATATCATCTCGATGAATTTAGGTTTGATTTCTTGATTAAGTAAAACGGCAATAGAGTCTAAATTAAGAACAATGTCAGTTTCATTTAATTTTCCATTAAAACTATATCTATGCGTTTTTTAAGATATTTGACTGTTTCGGAATCCTTCTCACACATGTATTTTGCATCTCCCTCATAGCATGCTTCCTCTTTTGCGACCCTGTTACCCACCGTCTTAACTCAATACAAGTGACTTTCACGCAGCTCCAAATCAGCCTCAAACAACAAGTTCACAGGTCTTTAAAAACACAAAGTCTTTATCACTGGTCTTACTGTTGTTTACTAATTCCCCAAAGAGCGCATCTCAGACAGAGCCTCAGCGCTCGTCTCACACACTTTCCAATTCCAGTGTGTCACAGAGAGTGGCTCTATGCACCTCTCTAACAGGGTCGCCTAACCCCCACTCAAGGAAAACCGCATCCAAGTCTACTTCAAATCATACTACCAGCATTTTCATACTGGCCTCTCAGCCTCTATGCGAGAAAAAGTACGAAAAGCTGAACCCAAAAATGGAATCCCCCAAGTTTAAACATTTTCACCCATTCAAATTGAATTTAAATCGCATCTTACCCGAATATTGAGATTGTGGGTTAGTGTGCTCTCTGATAATCCCGTCACTCTCCGCCATCCTGGTTGGTCCTGGCCTCCTTGAACTTTCGAATTTAGGTCTTTTAATCCAGAGAGCATACAAGTCTCTCCCAGTTAGGTGGGAATAGGATCTAACACACATGTTGATTGATTTGTTTTTATTTATAAGGCCGTACAGCTCTTCCTGTCCTATACTTGTAAAACACTGTAATTGTAACTGAGTAATTTCAGGTGAAACTGGAAAACATAATGCTGTCAGAAGTTGGAGGTCAGAAATTGTGTTTCTTATATTCTCAATTTAAATTCAGTGAAGAAATTCATATAAAGTCTTCACTACCTAACTGAAATGGAATACTCTTTACAGATAACTGATTTGTTGTTAGTGTAGCCACTATATTAAAAAGGAACCTGGGATTGTTCTGATTGTTTTCTATCAGTTTGCTCAGGTGCTGAACCCTCGCAGCCTTTAGTGCCTGTCTGTAACTGAGCATACTGTCTCTGTATGCAAGTCTAAAACCATCTAATTTATTTTTTTCTCCATTTCCTCTCTAGAATACGGGTTTCTCTCTTGAGGGCACGAGTATGGCCGTTTTCCATGGTGCAGGTGTTATTTCTCTAACCTTTTTTAACCTGATGGGGGTGACTGTGTCTAATGTGCTAGTGAGGGAGGTGCCTATCATGTTAGTTAATTCGTCTAGATCGTTCGGATTTCGGGGTGTAGTTAGATAATTAGACAGATTGGGCAGGTTACTTATGAATCTGTCCTTAGTTGATGGAACAATAGTCCTACCGAGTCTATAACGTGGTGACACGCGACTAATCTGCTCTACTGGTAATGTGAACATGACGAGATAATGGTCTGTAAAATCATCAGACTGAGGTATAATGTTCATATCACTGACGTCTAATCCGTGGGATATTATTAAATCTAATGTGTGATTAAGACGATGATGTGGTCAGGAAATGTTTTGTTGAACCCCAAATGAATTTAGTAGGTCTACAAAGACTCACGCCGATCCACGAGTGATGCCAACACGACTCTGTTTACTCCTTTCTATTAGGTGAGTTACAATGATTACCTATGCCTACCTTTATCGTTAAAGTGAAGTTGTGAATGGATAAATCAGTCAGAATGAAAATCGTAACATGTTATACTGTTGAATGAATGAATTGCGTTTGTAACTATTGGATCCACTTTGTATGCTCCGTATAGTGTTGCCTTGTGTTTGATGTGAGTTGCTAATTTATTAAGACGGTTTTAATGGGTTCTAAATGGCACATAATTTGTACACCAGGGGTTTAATGTCATTTTTGTAAAAAGAGATTTTTTTAGGTATATAGCTTTGATGAAATTGTTGTAGATAATGTGTGGTTTGAATTGACAGTTGGTTTGTGGTGAATTAAGATTGTGTAGATATGGGAAGTTTTCTAATCATGGAAGAGAAAAGGGTTATCAATGTGGGTTCATGCATTTAAATATGTATTGGTGTTTAGTTGAGATGACTTTAATGTTGAACAAGGACTAAATCTGGGGGTAAAAATGGACAGTGATCTGAAATTCGATGTGCAGATCAAATCAATTGTCAAGTCCAGTTTTTATCATTTACGACAACTAGCCAAAGTCAAGCCATTTTTATCAAGACATCATTTTGAGATTTTAATCCATGCTTTTATCTCATGTAGACTTGATTACTGTAATGCACTTTATGTTGGGCTCAGCCAGAAACTGCTGTCTCGTCTGCAATTAATTCAAAATGCTGCAGCCCGACTTTTAACAGGTACCAAAAAATTTGAGCACATCACTCCCATTTTAGCTTCTATGCATTGGCTACCGGTGCATTTTGGGGTTGATTTTAAAATTCTTTTATTTGTTTTTAAATGTCTTAATGGCCTCGCCCCACAGTATTTGTCCGACCTGCTTCAGCCATACATTCCCTCACACCCTCTAAGGTCGGTAGATCAGTCTCTTTTAAGAGTCCCACAAACAAAGAGGAAATCTAGAGGTGATCGTGCTTTTGCAGTTGCTGCCCCCAGACTATGGAACAGTCTGCCCCGGCACATTAGGCAGGCTGACTCTCTTGTAGCTTTTAAATCCTCTTTGAAAACATACTTTTTCTCCCTGGCTTTTAACTCAGTCTGAGATGTTGACTTTTACTGTGTTATGTCTTTACTATGTTTTTATTGTTTTTTATCTTCATGTGTTTTATATGCTTTTGTATTTGTGGACAGCACTTTGGCCAACTGGGTTGATTTTAAAGTGCTCTTTAAATAAAGTTGAGTTGAGAATGAGTAATGGAAAAACCATTGTTAGTGCATTCTGATATTTACAGTTGTGTTCAGAATTATTCTACCCCCACTGAAATTGAGTGGTTTGGCCAGTTTGACATTGATTTTGATCATTTCAGTCATCTTGTTTACAATTAAATCAAAGAGGCACTTGTAAGTCAGACAAATATAACAGAACTTTTATAATGAAATACCCACAAATGTCTTTTCTGTGCTCACATCATTATCAGTTTTATTCAACCCCCAAGTGACATTCAATCTTAGTACAACATCCTTTTCCACTTATAACAGCTTTTAAACGTGAAGCATAGCTTGACACAAGTGTCTTGCAGCGATCTACGGGTATCTTCGCCCATCCGCGCTGCAACTGCTTTCTTTAAGTCCCACCAGAGGTTCTCAATCGGATTTAAGTCTGGTGACTGCAATGGCCACTCCAAAATGTTCCAGCCTTTAATCTGCAACCATGCTCTAGTGGACTTGGCGGTATGCTTGGGATCATTGTCCTGTTGAAAGGTCCAACGTCTCCCAAGCCTCAGGTTTGTGATGGACTGCATCACATTTTCATCCACTATCTCCTGGTACTGAAGAGAATTCATGGTACCTTGCACACGCTGAAGCTTCCCTGTACCTGTAGAAGCAAAACAGCCCCAAAGCATGATTGACCCCCGGCCATGCTTCACAGTAGGCAAGGTGTTCTTTTCTTCATAGGCCTTGTTCTTCCTCCTCCAAACATAGCGTTGATCCATGGGCCCAAACAGTTCTAATTTTGTTTCATCAGTCCATAGAACACTATCCCAAAACTTCTGTGGTTTGTCCACATGTCTTTTGGCATAATGCAGTCGACTCTTCTTATTTTTTGAGACAGCAAGGGGGTGCGCCTGGGAGTTCTGGCATGGAGGCCTTCATTACGCAGTGTGCGCCTTATTGTCTGAGCTGAAACTTCAGTACCCACATCTGACAAATCTTTTTTCAGTTCCTCAGCAGTCACACGGGGACTTTTCTCCACTTTGCTCTTCAGGTAGCGCACAGCAGTCGAAGTCAGCATCTTCTTTCTGCCACGACCAGGCAGCGTTTCAACAGTGCCCTTTGCCTTGAATTTGCGAATGATACTTCCTATGATGTCTATGGTATGTTTAACATCTTTGCAATCATCTTATAGCCATTGCCCTTCCTGTGAAGAGAAATCACCTGTTCTCTTGTCTTCCTGGACCATTCTCTTGACTTCACCATGTTTGTAAAACACCAGTAAATGTCTAGAAGTAGCCGAGTATCACAGTCATTTTAAATCTGCCTAATTGGTGCTTATTATGCTTGATTGCTGCTCGTTGACATCCACAGGTGTTTTCAATACCTGATCAAAAACACTTGAATGAACCCCTGTTCTTAAGAGTGGTAGTCTTTAAGGGGTTGAATAATTGTGTCAATGAAGAAATCACAAAAAAAACATTGAATACTGTATTACAAAAACAACTGATGTCATTTTAGGTGCATTTGGTTCTTTAAAAAGTCCTTGTAAGATTTCATTCTGAACACAATTACAAATGTACACTAAATTCCCTAAAACCCTTTACAGCATTGGGGGTTGAATAATTTTGAACACAACTGTACATGCCAATGAATGAAATTTCTATATATGAGTTGTACAATATGAGGTATTGATGAAATATTGGAGTAACATTTGTAAATAAAAGACACACGCCGATCCACGAGTGATACCATCACGACTCTGTGTTTACTCCTTTCTATTAGGCGTTAAAACCTGCAGCACAGCCAGCTGGTTGAGGGGGCATGTTACACTTACTTTGGTTCCTGTATGAAGGTAGAACAGGCTTAAACTTAAAGCTACTTGGTGTTATCAGACGATAAATGTAACCACTACAATATTTAGTCCAGTTCCAGAGCTGACCTGTGATGGCTGTGTGGCGATCGGAAGTTGAGGTCGAGGCTGCCTCCTCAGTGTTATGGAAGTTGTGCTTTGGTCCAACTTTTGATGCCCTTCCATATATTCCCAGCTGGAGAGCTTAGGCAGTTATCACACAAATTAAGTAACTAGGGGTGTAACGGTTCAAGGGGATGTATTGAACCGTTTCGGTACGGCCTGTTCGGTTCAGTACACTTGCGTACCGTTTCGGTATTCTGTGTTTTTATTAAATTATATAAATGTATTATTAGCGCGATATTAAGCACAGCAGAACTATGTTCCTAGGCGAGTTTCCGCACTGACACTATTGAGTGAAGCACAGTAGCGCTGCACGAGTAGCTGTGAGAAATGGACACAGCGAAAGAGAAGCCAGCGCTTGAAGACACCTCACTACGGTCTCCTGTTTGAGAATACTTTGCCTTTTCTGTTAAAATACATAACGGGGATAGACGAGTGGATAAATTTAAAGTTGTATGCCGACATTGTTCCACGGAGATCGGGCAGGCAACACATCTAACATTTTTTACTGCTGGAGGTAGTCACTGCAACCAGATCTGTGCTCTCTTCAGAAAATGTGGATAGGTTAATCTATCCAATCTATCCTAAATAGTTGCAGTATTTCTTTTTTTATTTAAAAAAATGTGCATTTCTTTATAGAGTGCAATTTATTTAAAATATCACCCAAAAGTGTCACTTTTATTTATTTTATGCAAGAATTCTATTGTGTATTGGCAGCTTTTCAAAATAAAGATTATGTAAGTTCTTATTGTTTCGTACCGAATAAACCGAACCGATTTTAGCGTACCGTTACACCCCTATAAGTAACCATCCAAATTTTTTCAGGATCCATAAAAGGAGCATTCCTTTGATCAACATGTTTATAACGACCGGATTGGGGTTCCCAGAGGTGTTCCAGATCAATTTAAAGCAAGAAATCAGATAGCTCCGGGTTTCTAATCATTTATCTTTTGGTGGGTAACCATAAATAAGAACGATGATTGGATAAACTATTTGTATTTTAACCAACAGCAGTTTATCAATTATACAAGTGTAATATAAAACAGTTAATTCTGCAGGATGTTTAATTGATTACCTGAGTTGCGATGACCTGCTTTGGGGAATTGAACCAAGGAATCGATTGGCAGTCGACTCTTAAGACTCGGAATCAAATGAGATTGGTTCAGACCGCAACTTCAAGCTTCGTTAGATTTACTGTCCGCCAGTAATCCACATTCGGCAATCAATATTGATCTTTAATCAAATATGACTCGTGTCCCAAAGACACTAATACACTGTAAAAAGTGTAACACCCAAATTGTACATTTTACATATTTTGATTATTTGTCTTTTACTTTATTTAATCTGTTTTAGAAAAATAAGTATCATAATGCTTTAACTTTACCCAAAGTCTTTTATATTTCATGCAACAGATTATTTCAAGTAAAGATAAGTTAATTTTACAAGTAAATTCTAATTTGGAGTTTTTGTGTTGAATTAATTCTTTTCAAACGAGTAAATCTACTTAATTTTTTAGCTCACACGTTGCCGTTTTTCATGGCGTTGTATAAACGTTTTTTTAACAGTTAGATATTACTTAATAAATGTTACTTTTGCAACGTGGGGGACATTTTCTCTCAAGCAGACAGAGGTTCAACCGCCATCTTTCTTGTCAGCGGCCCAATTTTCGCCCGGATCTTCTGAGTAAGAAGGTAAGCAATTCACACTTAATATAATGATGTTTTAGATTATAACTTTGTTCTGGATCTGGTTAATTCTACAAATAGCATGATGACAGCGTTTTCTGACTGCGGTGCCTGTCAATCACCGCATTTTACCAATAAATATATGACCGCACACCAAATGAATGTTGTATAAATAAGCAATAAGCAGTCCAAAAAAATCTTTGTGTATGAAGTTTATTATGTTACATGACTTTTTGTGACTGACGTGTTATTACGTGATGAGATCCTATAGCTATAGCACGTGGCGGCGGCGCACGTGGTGGTAGGAAAGCCGAGAAGTATTTCAAATGTAACGTTAATGTAAATTGACGATTATGAATATACAATATTGTACTTTCACGCAGAAGATCTATAATACATACTATATATATGCTCAGATATTTGCCTAGTTTTCATGGAATTTCACTGAAGAGTTATTTTAACGTAAGGGATTTAACGTTATGATATACTTTGCATGATGTTTTACAAAAATATTTTATTATTGCATGTTTTTAGAGACAACGGTGTATACCAGTGTTTCAACATCCTTCTCTCAATCAATCCACACAGGTAAGGTGCACAGTTTATTTTATGCACTCAGCTACTGATAGTAAATGTCCAAAAAAAGTCATTAAACTAAATATCTCACACATATAGACATTTTAGAGCACATAAAACAGATGCTGATAATTATTTGTGTGTGTGTGTAGTTACTCTTCTCCTGAGCCTGAGGTATTTTCTACGTTATTTATTTTAATTTAAAAATAAAAATTTCTCTTTGTCTAGGTATTGAGTAAAGATGAATTGGCTATGCAAAATATGCAGTGACCACTTGCACAGCAGAACTGAGGTTATCAAACATTACAGGTGTCATCATGGCACCTTCACCCATAGTCATTCACTACCATGTATATACTTGGATTGCCCATGTTCGTTCCAATCTTGGAGCACTTTTCATTCCCACATGTCTCGTAGTCATCCGGAAAGTCAGACTCAAAGGACCGAGAATGTCTTGTCCCTAACATGCCCAGTTTGCCAAACACAGGAATTTCCAACAGGGAGAGAATTTTTCACTCATATTGGCCTTCACCTTAAAAGTAACGAGAGTGTGGAGTGTGTGTTTGAAGGTTGTGATTTTCAAACAAATATATACGGAACATTTATGGTACACAAACACCGAAAGCACACACCTTATAATCCAACTCAATTTAAAGTCAGCATAATTTCCAAAAAGCCACATGAGGAACAAGCTTTTGAACCTCATGATTCCACTGCAGCTACTTCCTTTGATGAAAAAATGGATGAAGACAACATAGAAGCACCAAGTTTGCATGCACATGCTGTGGAACAGTATGACAGAGACTTAATTCTGGATCATTTTGGAGCTCTTTTACTTAAACTGGAAAGTATTCATAATGTTTCAAACAGGTGCATTGATGAACTAGTAAGTGAACTACAGTTTGTGTCAGCCTCAATATCAATTGTCAGAGGCATTGTTACATCACGCTTGAAAAAGAATAATTGTGTTATTGAAAGTACATCTTTATCCTCCCTATTTGAGGAGTTAAATGCATCCTATCCATTAAGTATGGCTTTGGCTCAAGATGGCCCCTTGTCAACAGCCTTTAGGAGGAGAGCGCATTTTCTACAACGGTTTAAAGTCATAGAGCCAGTTGAATATGTCCTGAACCCTGATGAAAACAAAACTTTTCAGTATGTTCCCATCCTTGAATCATTAAAGCAAATTGTAAACAAAGATAATTGCAATGGTGGGATATATTGCATGACCTTTTTGAAGGGGTTGTTCCCATGGAATTAGCACTCTGCTTTAAAGATTTCATAAAAAAGGGTATTTCACACTTGAAGAGCTCAACAACACAATCAAATCCTTTCCATACAAGGGCGGAGATAAAACGGACAGTCCGCAGCCCATTCCTCTTGCCTTCTCCAAACGTAGGACTATTGGAGGAAATGCCCACGAAAACTGGACCCTAATCAGGCTTCTCCCTCTAATGATAGGGCTCAAGATACCGAAGGATGATCCTGTTTGGGAAGTAATAATGTGTCTGAAAGAGATCGTTGAACTTGCTGTAAGTCATACACAAACAGAAGCAAGTTTGTCATATCTCGACACAAAGATTTCTGAGCATCGACTCAGATTACTTGCTGCTTTTCCTCAGGTTAAGCTGATCCCCAAACACCACTTCCTAGAGCACTATCCATCTCTCGTAAAAAGGTTTGGACCCCTTGTTTCTTTTTGGACTATGCGTTTCGAGGGAAAACATCGCTATTTCAAACAAATAGTGAGGCATGCAGGAAGTTTCAGAAATGTATTACATTCCCTAGCAATCAAGCATCAGTTAATGATTGGGTACCATCTTCATGCAACTGCAAATGTTCCCAGGTTCTGCACCAAAAAAGTATCTGAAGTGCCTGTGGCTGTTTTGCATGACAATGTGTGCAATGAAATAAAAAGACTGTCACCAGGTCAGACAACAGTCCATCTTTTCAGTAGCGTGTCTGTACATGGAACAACATACTCAAGAGGCATGATTGTGTCTTATGGATCTACTGCAGGACTCTCAGATTTTGTTGAAGTTCTTTAGATTGTTATTCTGAGCAACAAGGTCTATTTTATTGCCAAGGCATTAAATTCTTGGTATGATGAGCACTTTCGAGGATTTGAGCTGGATACTACAGAACATGCCATTTTTGTGGAACAGATGGATCTCAATGATGTATGTCCACTGTTGGACTACAAGATTGGAGGCAGGCGTTTAGTAATGCTTAAGCGGCACATTTGTCTTGAATAGATATCAATTAGAACATGGTGTAGTTAATAACTACTGGATGATTTTTTTTTTCTATTTCTTTGAGGCACCAAATGAATTAAACAAACAAACAAAAAAAACTTGCTTAACACTGCTCTGATCAATAGCTAAAAGTATATGTACCTAATATTTGATTTTGTTCTGTGTTAAAGGCCAGAAAAACCAACATGGACACAGCTGTGAAATTCAGAGTCATCATTGACCATGAGATAAAAAAAACTGTACCTTCCTGAAATACCAAACTCAGTTACTGAGTTAGAAGCCACAATTAAACATGCATTTGAGATCGCAATGGACATAAGCCTTCAGTAGATGGATGGAGATTTTAATGACTTTGTTACTCTAAGCTCAACTGCTGATCTAAAGGACCGGGACACACTGAAAATTGTGTATGTCCCTGCAATTGTGTTAACGCCTATAGACAATCTAGAGCTCCCAATAGAAGATGGTACTGTCCTTCCAGGTTCCGAAAATTACGATACGTCTGTACCATCTACGCCAAGTAGCTCAAGCTCTGTACAATCGGACGACACAGTCATTCTCAATTCCTGCACCCCTGGAGTTCACAAGCCATGGCCATGTGATTTTCCAATTCCCACATTTTCATATAACACAGAAATTGCTCTTCAAAAAGGCAATGAAGCCTACAGCAGGGATGGTTCGCTTTTGTGCGGAGAGCTTTCATACCCAGGAGTGAAGTCAAACATCCTTGAGTGCTTAGCTGATCAAATTTTTTCTTACACACCTTACCCAAATGACACACAACGGTGTGCTGTTGCTGAAACACACAAAAAAAAGCACCCATGTTTGAAGGAGCCAGGGTCTTTCAGTGGTCTATATGGATGGCAGCAGAGCCTGAAGTACAAAGTTGGAAACTATAGAAGCAACCTTCGAAGGCATGGGATCTCAGAGGTTATAGTGAACTCACTAAAGCACAAAACAGCTGATGAAAAAAAACCTGCAAAGAATATTAAAAAAGAGCAACAGAATGGAATTAATCACAGAAGTGAAGAAAAAGAATAATGGAAGACTCATTAGCGAAATGATGTCAAGAACCTTCAGTTTAAGAAGACAGGAGATTGTTGGTCAGGCTCCATCTATTCCAGTTCTTCTGGAGAGATGGCCAGCCCCTTTTCAACCATCACAGGTAAAGTAAACATTTTATTGTTTATTTATTCTTTTAATAAAACCATATGTTGTTTTTTTTTGCAATCATTTAAAGATCATTTCATTTAGGCTGTATTTTTCTCTGTACAGATCCGTGAGGAGCTCATGAGACTCAATTCCAAACCACTTGAGTGCACATTTATGTCACAATTGGACAGACTCTCTACAAAGATGCTGGAACTTTTCAATGCCAAAGGAGGGGCTGCGGGTCAACTAATCAAGGCCCAGTTGATTACACTGATCCAGGTAAGATGTAATCATTGCATGTTTATGTTCAATTGCATATAAAATATAAATTGTAGATTGAAATTTGAAAAGTATATTTCAGGGCCACCAGTTGATTGTTCTTGGCAGAAACACATTTTCTTCATTTATTCTGTTTTTAATTAATCCAGCCATCAATATAAAGGTCATTGTACACTGAAGTCTGGCACTTTCCTTGTCTTTAAAACATAGACATACTTTAGAAAAAAAACACAAAAACTTGGAACATTAACAGGTTAAACATTTGTTCATGGTCAAACAAAATATTCTGTTGATTGCAATGAAATTGTAACAGACGGTAACTCTTGTCTCTGGCAAGACAACAATAGGTTTTTTTATGTCAATTTCATTCATGCAACCATATTTAAAGATGACTATTAAAACATTGAGTTTTTTTACTCTCATCCTGCTGAACTTGTTGATGTGATTTTATGTTGATAGGATCCATCTGCATCAGTGGAAAAAAGGAGAGAGGTGGTTCTCAGATGCCTTATTGAGTACATTGGGGAGAGCCAGGGAGACCTCATCAGTGACCACTATGTATGTGTAAGGATATAATAATGCCTTTTTCTGTTTGCATGTTTTAAAAAGTGTCCCCTATAAACATTTCAAGAATGAAACAACTAGGCCTATTTTAACCCCAAAAAACTTCCCTTATAAATATATGCTACTTTTTCAACTGTACTTCCCTAATAGAGCAATACATAGACTTACCAGCCACTTTATTAGGTACACTTTGCTAGTACCAGGTTTGACCCCGTGAATCAACAGCCGTAAATCTTTGTGGCATTAATTCAACTGGAAACAATCCTCAGAGATTTTGCTTCATATTGACATGATGGCATCAAATTTGCTGCTATTTTGATGATAGCATCAAAACTGCTGCACATCCACAATGCGAATCTCCTGTTCTACTACAGCCCAAAGATGCTCTACTGAATTGAGATCTGGAGACTGTGGAGGTCATTAGAGTGAACTCGTCATTTCAAGAAACCAGTCTGAGATGATTCAAGCTTTAAGCCATGGAGCGATATCTTGCTGGAAGTAGCATCAGAAGATGGGCACACTATGGTCATAGAGGGACATAGTGTCCGCAACAATACTGGGAGACTGTGACATTGATACAAAGAAAATTTCCCCACACCATTACACCATGACCAGCAGCCTGAACTGTTGATGCAAGGAAGGATGTATCTATGCTTTCATGTTGTTGACACCAAATTCTGGCCCTAGCATCCGAATGTTGCAGCAGATAACTAAACTTCTATAGTGTAGCGCATGATTTCAGATGTGTTTATTTTTTTTCTGAGATGCCTTTTAACACAATAAAACTGCTCAAAATGATGCGCTGGCATCACATTATCTGTATTTTGACATGGCACTTTTTGACGGAATATTTGCTCTTTTTCCGGTTCTTGAGAACTATGGATCAATCTACACTTCGGAAGTGTAGCGCATGATTTAGATGATTTTATTCTCTTTCTGAGATGCCTTTTAACACAATAAAACTGCTCAAAATGATGCGCTGGCATCACATGATCTGTATTTTGACATGGCACTTTTTGACCGAATAATTGCTCTTTTTCCGGTTCTTGAGAACTATGGATCAATCTACACTTCGGAAGTGTAGCGCATGATTTCAGATTATTTTATTCTCTTTCTGAGATGCCTTTAAACACAAAAAAACTGCTCAAAATGATGCGCTGGCATCACATGATCTGTATTTTGACATGGCACTTTTTGATGGAATATTTGCTCTTGTTCCGGTTCTTGAGAACTATGGATCAATCTACACTTCGGAAGTGTAGCGCATGATTTTCAGATTATTTTATTCTCTTTCTGAGATGCCTTTTAACACAATAAAACTGCTCAAAATGATGCGCTGGCATCACATGATCTGTATTTTGACATGGCACTTTTTGACGGAATATTTGCTCTTTTTCCGGTTCTTGAGAACTATGGATCAATCTACACTTCTATAGTGTAGCGCATGATTTCAGATTATTTTATTCTCTTTCTGAAATGCCTTTTGACACAATAAAACTGCTCAAAATGATGCACTGGCATCACATGATCTGTATTTTGACATGGCACTTTTTGACGGAATATTTGCTCTTTTTCAAGTTCTTGAGAACTATGGATCAATCTACACTTCGGAAGTGTAGCGCATGATTTCAGATGATTTTATTCTCTTTCTGAGATGCCTTTTAACACAATAAAACTGCTCAAAAAATGCGCTGGCATCACATGATCTGTATTTTGACATGGCACTTTTTAACGGAATATTTGCTCTTTTTCCGGTTCTTGAGAACTATGGATCAAACTACACTTCGGAAGTGTAGCGCATGATTTCAAATTATTTTATTCTCTTTGAGATGCCTTTTGACAAAATAAAACTGCTCAAAATGATGCGCTGGCATCACATGATCTGTATTTTGACATGGCACTTTTTGACGGAAATTTTGCTCTTTTTCCGGTTCTTGAGAACTATGGATCAATCTACACTTCGGAAGTGTAGCGCATGATTTCAGATGATTTTATTCTCTCTCTAAGATGCCTTTTAACACAATAAAACTGCTCAAAATGATGCGCTGGCATCACATGATCTGTATTTTGACATGGCACTTTTTGACGGAATATTTGCTCTTTTTCCGGGTCTTGAGAACTAGGGATCAATCTACACTTCGGAAGTGTAGCGCATGATTTCAGATTATTTTATTCTCTTCTGAGATGCCTTTTAACACAATAAAACTGCTCAAAATGATGCGCTGGCATCACATGATCTGTATTTTGACATGGCACTTTTCGACGGAATATTTGCTCTTTTCCCGGTTCTTGAGAACTATGGATCAATCTACACTTCGGAAGTGTAGCGCATGATTTCAGATTATTTTATTCTCTTTCTGAGATGCCTTTTAACACAATAAAACTGCCCAAATGATGCGCTGGCATCACATGATCTGTATTTTGACATGGCACTTTTTGACGGAATATTTGCTCTTTTTCCGGTTCTTGAAAACTATGGATCAATCTACACTTCGGAAGTGTAGCGCATGATTTCAGATTATTTTATTCTCTTTCTGAGATGCCTTTTAACACAATAAAACTGCTCAAAATGATGCGCTGGCATCACATGATTCGTATTTTGACATGGCACTTTTTGACGGAATATTTGCTCTTTTTCCGGTTCTTGAGAACTATGGATCAATCTACACTTCGGAAGTGTACCGCATGATTTCAGATTATTTTATTCTCTTTCTGAGATGCCTTTAACACAATAAAACTGCTCAAAATGATGCGCTGGCATCACATGATCTGTATTTTGACATGGCACTTTTAACGGAATATTTGCTCTTTTTCCGGTTCTTGAGAACTATGGATCAATCTATACTTCGGAAGTGTAGCGCATGATTTCAGATTATTTTTTTATTCTCTTTCTGAGATGCCTTTTAACACAATAAAACTGCTCAAAATGATGCGCTGGCATCACATGATCTGTATTTTGACATGGCACTTTTTGACGGAATATTTGCTCTGTTTCCGGCTCTTGAGAACTATGGATCAATCTACACTTCGGAAGTGTAGCGCATGATTTCAGATGATTTTATTCTCTCTCTGAGATGCCTTTTAACACAATAAATCTGCTCAAATTGATGCGCTGGCATCACATGATCTGTATTTTGACATGGCACTTTTTAACGGAATATTTGCTCTTTTTCCGGTTCTTGAGAACTATGGATCAATCTACACTTCGGAAGTGTAGCGCATGATTTCAGATTATTTTATTTCTTTCTGAGATGCCTTTTAACACAATAAAACTGCTCAAAATGATGCGCTGGCATCACATGATCTGTATTTTGACATGGCACTTTTTGACGGAATATTTGCTCTTTTTCCGGTTCTTGAGAACTATGGATCAATCTACACTTCGGAAGTAAAGCGCATGATTTCAGATTATTTTATTCTCTTTCTGAGATGCCTTTTAACACAATAAAATCGCTCAAAATGATGCGCTGGCATCACATGATCTGTATTTTGACATGGCACTTTTTAACGGAATATTTGCTCTTTTTCCGGTTCTTGAGAACTATGGATCAATCTACACTTCGAAGTGTAGCGCATGATTTCAGATTATTTTATTCTCTTTCTGAGATGCCTTTTACACAATAAAACTGCTCAAAATGATGCGCTGGCATCACATGATCTGTATTTTGACATGGCACTTTTGGACGGAATATTTGCTCTTTTTCCGGTTCTTGAGAACTATGGATCACTCTACTCTTCGGAAGTGTAGCGCATGATTTCAGATTATTTTATTCTCTTTCTGAGATGCCTTTTAACACAATAAACTGCTCAAAATGATGCGCTGGCATCACATGATCTGTATTTTGACATGGCACTTTTTGACGGAATATTTGCTCTTTTCCCGGTTCCTGAGAACTATGGATCAATCTACACTTCGGAAGTGTAGCGCATGATTTCAGATTATTTTATTCTTTTTCTGAGATGCCTTTTAACACAATAAAACTGCTCAAAATGATGCTCTGGCATCACATGATCTGTATTTGGACATGGCACTTTTTGACGGAATATTTGCTCTTTTTCCGGTTCTTGAGAACTATGGATCAATCTACACTTCGGAAGTGTAGCGCATGATTTCAGATTATTTTATCTCTTTCTGAGATGCCTTTTAACACAATAAAACTGCTCAAAATGATGCGCTGGCATCACATGATCTGTATTTTGACATGGCACTTTTTGACGGAATATTTGTTTTTTTTCCGGTTCTTGAGAACTATGGATCAATCTACACTTCGGAAGTGTAGCGCATGATTTAGGTGATTTTATTCTCTTTCTGAGATGCCTTTTAACACAATAAAACTGCTCAAAATGATGCGCTGGCATCACATGATCTGTATTTTGACATGGCACTTTTTGACGAATATTTGCTCTTTTTCCGGTTCTTGAGAACTATGGATCAATCTACACTTCGGAAGTGTAGCGATGATTTCAGATTATTTTATTCTCTTTCTGAGATGCCTTTTAACACAATAAAACTGCTCAAAATGATGCGTCGGCATCACATGATCTGTATTTTGACATGGCACTTTTTGACGGAATATTTGCTCTTTTTTCCGGTTCTTGAGAACTTTGGATCAATCTACACTTCTGTAGTGTAGCGCATGATTTCAGATTATTTTATTCTCTTTCTGAGATGCCTTTTAACACAATAAAATCGCTCAAAATGATGCGCTGGCATCACATGATCTGTATTTTGACATGGCACTTTTTGACGGAATATTGGTTCTTTTTCCGGTTCTTGAGAACTATGGATCAATCTACACTTCGGAAGTGTAGCCATGATTTCAGATTATTTTATTCTCTTTCTGAGATGCCTTTTAACACAATAAAACTGCTCAAAATGATGCGCTGGCATCACATGATCTGTATTTTGACAAGGCACTTTTTGACGGAATATTTGCTCTTTTTCCGGTTCTTGAGAACTATGGATCAATCTACACTTCGGAAGTGTAGCGCATGATTTCAGATGATTTTATTCTCTCTCTAATATGCTTTAACACAATAAAACTGCTCAAAATGATGCGCTGGCATCACATGATCTGTATTTTGACATGGCACTTTTTGACGGAATATTTGCTCTTTTTCCGGGCCTTGAGAACTATGGATCAATCTACACTTCGGAAGTGTAGCGCATGATTTCAGATTATTTTATTCTCTTTTCTGAGATGCCTTTTAACACAATAAAACTGCTCAAAATGATGCGCTGGCATCACATGATCTATATTTTGACATGGCACTTTTTGACGGAATATTTGCTCTTTTTCCGGTTCTTGAGAAATATGGATCAATCTACACTTCGGAAGTGTAGCGCATGATTTCAGATTATTTTACTCTCTTTCTAAGATGCCTTTTAACACAATAAAACTGCTCAAAATGATGCGCTGGCATCACATGATCTGTATTTTGACATGGCACTTTTTGCCCGAATATTTGCTCTTTTTCCGGTTCTTGAGAACTATGGATCAATCTACACTTCGGAAGTGTTGCGCATGATTTCAGATTATTTATTCTCTTTCTGAGATGCCTTTTAACACAATAAAACTGCTCAAAATGATGCGCTGGCATCACATGATCTGTATTTTGACATGACGCTTTTTGACGGAATATTTGCTCTTTTTCCGGTTCTTGAGAACTATGGATCAATCTACACTTCGGAAGTGTAGCGCATGGTTTCTGATTATTTTATTCTCTTTCTGAGATGCCTTTTAACACAATAAAACTGCTCAAAATGATGCGCTGGCATCACATGATCTGTATTTTGACATGGCACTTTTTGACGGAATATTTGCTCTTTTCCTGGTTCTTGAGAACTATGGATCAATCTACACTTCGGAAGTGTAGCGCATGATTTCAGATTATTTTATTCTCTTTCTGAGATGCCTTTTAACACAATAAAACTGCTCAAAAACATGCGCTGGCATCACATGATCTGTATTTTGACATGGCACTTTTTGACGGAATATTTGCTCTTTTTCCGGGTTCTTGAGAACTATGGATCAATCTACACTTCGTAAGTGTAGCGCATGATTTCAGATTATTTTATTCTCTTTCTGAGATGCCTTTTAACACATCAAAACTGCTCAAAATGATGCGCTGGCATCACATGATCTGTATTTTGACATGGCACTTTTTAACGGAATATTTGCTCTTTTTTCCGTTTCTTGAGAACTATGGATCAATCTACACTTCGGAAGTGTAGCGCATGATTTCAGATCATTTTATTCTCTTTCTAAGATGCCTTTTAACACAATAAAACTGCTCAAAATGATGCGCTGGCATCACATGATCTGTATTTTGACATGGCACTTTTTGACGGAATATTTGCTCTTTTTTCCGGTTCTTGAGAACTATGGATCAATCTACACTTCGGAAGCGTAGCGCATGATTTCAGATTATTTTATTCTCTCTCTAAGATCCCTTTTAACACAATAAAACTGCTCAAAATGATGCGCTGGCATCACATGATCTGTATTTCGACATGGCACTTTTTGACGGAATATTTGCTCTTTTTCCGGTTCTTGAGAACTATGGATCAATCCACACTTCGGAAGTGTAGCGCATGATTTCAGATTATGTTATTCTCTTTCTGAGATGCCTTTTAACACAATAAAACTGCTCAAAATGATGCGCTGGCATCACATGATCTGTATTTTGACATTGCACTTTTTGACGGAATATTTGCTCTTTTTCCGGTTCTTGAGAACTATGGATCAATCTACACTTCGGAAGTGTAGCGATGATTTCAGATTATTTTATTTTCTTTCTGAGATGCCTTTTAACACAATAAAACTGCTCAAAATGATGCGCTGGCATCACATGATCTGTATTTTGACATGGCACTCTTTGACCGAATATTTGCTCTTTTTCCGGTTCTTGAGAACTATGGATCAATCTACACTTCGGAAGTGGAGCGCATGATTTCAGATTATTTTATTCTCTTTCTGAGATGCCTTTTAACACAATAAATTGCTCAAAATGATGCGCTGGCATCACATGATCTGTATTTTGACTTGGCACTTTTTGACGGAATATTTGCTCTTTTTCCGGTTCTTGAGAACTATGGATCAATCTACACTTCGGAAGTGTGGCGCATGATTTCAGATTGTTTTATTCTCTTTCTGAGATGCCTTTTAACACAATAAAACTGCTCAAATTGATGCGCTGGCATCACATGATCTGTATTTTGACATGGCACTTTTTGACGGAACATTTGCTCTTTTTTCGGTTCTTGAGAACTATGGATCAATCTACACTTCGGAAGTGTAGCGCATGATTTCAGATTATGTTATTCTCTTTCTGAGATGCCTTTTAACACAATAAAACTGCTCAAATGATGCGCTGGCATCACATGATCTGTATTTTGACATGGCACTTTTTGACGGAATATTTGCTCTTTTTCCGTTCTTGAGAACTATGGATCAATCTACACTTCGGAAGTGTAGCGCATGATTTCAGATTATTTTATTCTCTTTCTGAGATGCCTTAACACAATAAAACTGCTCAAAATGATGCGCTGGCATCACATGATCTGTATTTTGACATGGCACTTTTTGACGGAATATTTGCTCTTTTCCCCGTTCTTGAGAACTATGGATCAATCTACACTTCGGAAGTGTAGCGCATGATTTCAGATTATTTTATTCTCTTTCTGAGATGCCTTTTAACACAATAAACTGCTCAAAATGATGCGCCGGCATCACATGATCTGTATTTTGACATGGCACTTTTTGACGGAATATTTGTTCTTTTTCCGGTTCTTGATAACTATGGATCAATCTACACTTCGGAAGTGTAGCGCATGATTTCAGATTATTTTATTCTCTTTCTGAGATGCCTTTTAACAATAAAACTGCTCAAATTGATGCGCTGGCATCACATGATCTGTATTTTGACATGGCACTTTTTGACGGAATATTTGCTCTTTTTCCGGTTCTTAGAACTATGGATCAATCTACACTTCGGAAGTGTAGCGCATGATTTC